>VXBX01009261.1:59148-174033 GCA_013400415.1 Scytalopus superciliaris | reverse complement strand
AGCTCCAGTCTGATAATCACTGTAATTTTGCTTGAAACTTAAAAACAGATCTCTGAAGATTCAGTTTTCTCCCCATCCAGGTGTGTAAACTCTCTTCAACACATATAACAAAATTTGTCCCTCTGTGAATGAAAGCAGCAATTCTGATGCTGCAGACAGAAGATGTCACCTGCTGTCCTCCAGGGCTGGCTTAAAACAGAACTTTAAAATGATAACAAAACAAGACAAAGATAGAAAAGCACAAGGAACCAAAGAGACCATAATAAACACTACAGGCAGTGGTCTTCCACCTACCTCCTAATGAACTGCTTCCAAGTTTTGCAAACTGTTCAGTCTCTTGCTCCACTTTCTGACTACAGCTAGAACTTAGATGAGAGAAAGTCATCAGTTCCTTCCCCAAGGGTCAGAAAACAGCTCAAAGGTGAAATAACATCACATAACAAGGCTTACACTAACAAGAATGGAAAAAAACTTGCAGATAGTATAAAAGTCTAATGAGAGTTATTTGAAGAGATGTGCTACTCAGGGGCTCAAACCTTTCAGTCCGATGAGTTTTAGAGTAAGGGAAGAAATGCAGTTTCTTCTCTATGAAATCACACATTAGCCCTGTCAACACTGTGGACATTACCTGTATGTCTCCTCTAGTTCTTTAAAACCAGTGATCTTGGCAGCTTTAGTGAAAATTGCTGAAGGTGTTTGCTGATACCATGCCAACAGTGCAAACTCCGAATAGCACTTACTCTACAAATGCTAGGAATAAACACATTTGCACTTAGGCTGTGGACACTTAACTCTCTTCTAACTGCAAACTTAGATCTCAAAAGAGTACAGCCCTGACGTGCTCATCACAGGTGACCTAATGAAGAAAAACCACCTCCAATCTTCCAGCCGAGCTGCTCAAAGGAGCACCCAAATCCATGTGAGTAGAAAAGAACCTGCGAAAAAGGTCACAACCCAAACCACAATTCTTCGCTAACACGGTTTAGCCTGAGTCCAACACTTTCAGCCACTCCATTACAGATGGAAGAAAATTCATGTCCATAGCACTTGACTTCTAACAATGCTGCTACCGAAGAGTGTACCTGCTATTATTAGTGACAGAAGTTTTCATAATCGTTTGCAAGATGCAATTTACTAGTGAAGCAGCCGGAAACCTTACTGATTTGTCCACACAAGCCTCTAGTAAACAGACCTACATCTGCATACCACAGTAAAAAACACTGTGATTCCAAGTTTCAGCACGACATTGCAGTTACGTTTCTGTATAATATTTGCACCCTCTGTGAGAAAAAAATATCTCAAAAATTCAAGAGCTGACTTTACTTCTGACCTCTTGACCCACGGAAACCTCTTCTTACGTTACTGGTCTCTCCTACACTGCCTTCACCTCGGACACGGCCAAGCAGGAACGGGACGAGCCATCCCGAGGCAGATGCACATCGAGCGGGAGCAGTATTCCCGATACAAATGTTCAGGGGATCACACGCACCTCTCAGCCTCACCCCGAGCCCCAGGCACTGGGTGGCTGAGGATGCCCGGCCCGGCCCTGCCTTGCCCTCCCCNGCCCGGGGAGCGGCGGGGGGGCGGGGAGGGAGGCAGGGAGGGAGCGGGCAGCCCTGCCCAGCGGCGGCCAGTGGGGTCCGGGGCTTGGTGGCCTCTCTCTCAAAAGGTCACCGCCCTGCACCCATGCCTGGCCTGTTTCGGATTAATAATAATAATAAAGGGTGGCTGCGATAGTGCAGGACTTGCTCTGTCCTCCTGTCCCTGAGAGTGAAACGGAGGGGGAAGGGTAAGACACAAATTAAGGTGCAGTTCTGAATGATATCTCATGAACATTTTGAATTATTTAATTTTTTATTTTTTTTTTTAAGACTAGCAGACAGGTGCTCCTGGTGGCAGGGAATACCGATCCCCGATAGGAACTGTTACCCGTGCTCAGTGCTGATGCCCGTGTAAATATGTCATCTCTCCATGAAGCCGTGAGTTCAGGAATTACGTGCTGTGCGAGTCAATTCTGCCACTTAATTAAAGTGGAAAAAAATGTTTTTAATTTAAGTTTAATAGAACATATTTTTATTTGTTGTGGTACTTAATTTTCAAACCATTTCTTGTCTCTTTGATTAATGAGGAAGCATGAGGTTTTTTGAGAAGCATTTTCTCCCCTATTAGAATGGGCAGTTCTATCCATGCAAATTTTTTAGTTTAAAGGTGTGCTTCTGAATCACTCCATCTTTCTGTTTAGACTGAAGTAGCATGTTTCCCTCCAAGCTCAGAGATCAGACAGAACATTTATACATAAACTGGTACCTTTTGCTTCAGTCTGTCTTGTCATCAGTTCAGTAGTTATGACCACTCTGAAATATACCATCCTACCACTATGAAAATAGAGCAATTCTTCCCCTCAATTTTCTCAGGGTGGTTCTGCTGGAGAATTCCTTTCTTCATTTGCATAGATGAAACTTGCATTGCATACCTTATCAGCATGTTTACAGATGCTGTGTTACTGACTGTGTATCTGTGCTTATGGGTGCGTTTAAAAAATTTTCTTTGTTCTCATGTGCTTTCTTGATACAAGGATTCTCTTTGTGTGTGTGTGTTGGTTCTAGATGGCACTGTCAAACTCGGTCACTACTTGTCTTTCTCAACCTGTGCATTACGCGATTTGCAAACTTGGATTTGAGAAGAAACAGACCTATGATATTAATAATATTTTATCTGGAAATGGTGAAGTATGTTGGCAAGCTGTTACAGAACATGTCTGTTATCTTGAATCAGGTTGGTGTTCACTTGCTTTAGTAGTGATGATACATTTAAGACTGATGCAGAATTTCCATGCAGTTCATAGCAATACTAGCTTAGTTGAAACATTTTGTTACAGTACAGCATTAGCTTTGCTGCCGATTTAGATTATGTAGAGCTAATATCTATAAAGAGCTTTACATTTTTCATCCACATTTGGTATTTGGCTTTTGCTGACTCCTAAGGTTTGTGTAATCTGTAGCTGCTACTTTGCCTTCATCTTGGTTCCCAGCCTAATGTGCCTGTAACATAAGGGTTCTCTCTGACCTCATAGTTGCCTTCTTCTGTGTTCTTCATATTCCTCTTGCAGGAATTTTAAAACACTCATGGGCCCTCAGTATTTCTAGTGTTACATCTGGGTTTGTTTCCCAACTTTAGCTCATACAGAAGTACCATTTGATTTCTCTTCTGTACATAGAATAGTTTGTAGTTGTTTTTTAACCAAATAAAGCATTTATGCCCTGATGAACTCACTGAATTCTAATTTGCCAAATTGCATCATGCAAGCTGTTATTAATCTACAGAGGTGGTAAAAAGGGTACATGTTTCTGCCTCAAGGACTATCTTTCAGTAAACCAGAAGAATTTATTTTTTTATGAAACATGTCACACTAAAAAGGAACAGTGATACCACTCTGTAAGGTACCACATCGATCTGCATTCTTTAAAGGGTGTAAGTGGTGCAACTTGACTGATGCTGCTGAGCTTGCACTAGCTTCCAGCTTAATTATGTGAAATTTCTGTAGAAACTCTAGTAGGTTCTTTCTATTTCAACAAAAGCAGAATATAATGATCCTGTTTACTTCCATATTTTTTTGTGTTAAGGTTTTGTTGGGGGGTTTTATTTTGTTTGGTTGGTTTGGTCTTGTATTTGGAGAAGGTGGTTGATCTTACCTGATTTTGCACTGTAGTGTGATGTTTTGGGCAGTAAATTGTTGTGTGTTGGTTATGCTAAAATAGTCTGGATAAAATTCTCCGTGCTAAATATATACACGAGCTGTAGCAGGTTTTATTCCTCGTGAAAATATTGGACCTTCAGGAAGGTTGGTACCCTAATCACCTTCTATTTTTCAATTTAAGATCAAAGTGTGGATTATATCAAAAGTATACGATCATTAGGACCTGTATGTGAATCTGTTAATTTGCACTTCAAATCTCTGACCAAGGAGCAATTTGTAATTCAGTATGCATCGTGGTTCCACTGGACAAACTGCACAGAGGTATAGAAATTGCTATTAACAATTTGTATTTTGGCCCATGAACCGTTTGTGAAAGTCGAATATAAGACCAATAAAGAGATATCCATGAATGGAAGTGTTTAGAATTTGTGACTAATTGTTCTTCTCTGATACTTAGTTGCTTGTAGTTTTCCTGACTTTGTAATAGGCTTTTATATAGAGAACATGATGTGTTTTTGGGCCTGTTCTAACCTAAGATTGTAAGATTTTGTTTTTCTTATAATCTGTGCCTAGTATCAAGTTTTACCTTATAAAGCTATTGTGGATAATTTTTGTAGATGTAGGGCACTAGATATCAAGAGGTGCTCTAGGGAAATTTCTCTCCAGGCATCTGTATTTTTATCTCCTTGGCACAGTTTTCTTCCTACAATTGCGTAGCAACTATCAGGAAGGAATATTTAGGTTTCTCTATGCTTTTGACCATTTGATTGTTCCTTAAGAATATTTAACACAACATTCTTCCTCTCCCCCATCATACAGGTATTTCTTGAAGTATTTGATGTTTTACAATATACACAAACTACAGAAGTTGCTCTTGGCTTAATGAAACTAACATCATGCTTGGAGCGAGCCTTGGGGGATGTAAGTGCTATGATGAGGAGTCTCTGGCTTTATAAGATGGGAATGAGATCTTGGATTTAATTGCATATTGAAAAAGTGAGATTAGCGTGTACTGTAGTAGTACACTAATAGCCAAGGTGCATTTTGAGTTGAACAGAGGTTCTTTTCTGGATCCATTTACACTAACGGAAGCATCATCTGGGGCTCCTTTACCTGTCCTGGTAGAGTTGCTTGTGTGAATGGTGTTACTAACCAATTTAATTTAAAAAAAAAGAAGAGTTTGATTAATCAGTAGGTCTTTGTTACTTTGATTTATTTAACTGAAACAGGGAGCAGCGTAGCTTCCACAGGAGATCTGATGGTGTAGTAACTTTAATGAGGAGTGGCGTGCAGCTGGAAAAATGACCTGCTAGATGACTTGTTTCCTAGGGAGATGAGAGCAACAGCTACTCAAAGAGTATTTGCTGCTGGGCTATATTATGCACAAAGAAGTTAAAATAGCTGGTTGTTCAAAATCTATGAGGAGCTTTGGAGAAGGAAATGACAGAAAAAGAGAAATGGGCTGACTCATAAACAAATGTGCCCAAGTATGGGGCATGGTAAATTTGAAGTTACTAAAAACTACCAAAGATTGGAAAAAACTGTCAGGGAGAATACAAAGAATAGAAGGCATAATAGCAGTTGAAACTAGAGATACTGATATTGCCTAACAAGGATAAAATTTAGTTTAAGGAAAAGCCTGCAAAAAAACTGCAGACAAAGCACAAGTGTCCTTCCTTTAACAATGACAAACCCTATAGATTTTTAGGGTAAGAATGAAACATAGTGTCCCTGGTAGAGTTCACATAATTACATGTTCTTGTTGTGCCTTACTGTTTTTTGGTTTTTGTTTTTTTTGTGTTTTGGGGGTTTTTTTGTTTGTTGGTTTGTTTGTGGGGTTTTTTGGTTTTTTTTGTTTGTTTGGTTGTTTTTTTGTTTTTTTTAAGTAGAATGGTGTGTGTACAGACTTTGTGAAAAGCCTAACTATGGGAACATTAAGTAGGAAATCCACTCTTTTCTGATACATTGCCTAAATGTTAATTTTTCATGAAATTATAGAATTTAAAGCCTTTCTAAGGATTTGGTGGGGTTTGTTTGATCAGTGTTTTTACAATAATGAAAACAGTTACTGAGTGAAGTAGTCAAGTTATATGTTTGAAATATGAAGCAGTATAATTATTTATGTTATCTTTTTTTTAATAGGTATATTTACTTAAGAGCAATGATTGCCCTTTCCTTCTAAGAGACTTACTTGCATCTGAGCAACTAGCAGTTGTCTTTGGACAATCTGTAGTAAGTGCATAGTTTTGAAATAAGTAGTAAATACTGAGCTGGTTTTCTTCCTGCCAAATGGCAAATTTCCAAGCATAGCCTTTACTTGTACTGAAGAAGAGTTTGCAAATTCTGGATATTGTAGATATATTTTCATTTTATACATGTTGCAGTCTGGGGTATATGTGGTTCTTTAAAAATGAATATTGCAAAGGAAATAGTTTTAAAGGCAAAATCATAAGTTCTTATTTGCCTTTCCATATGAAAAATGTACATATGTAAAATTTCTCATGTCTGGCAAGGCAATGAGCAGGCTGCAGAGTTCATCTGCCTCATTCTTGGCTGTACTACTCAAAAATACACTAGCTGTTTCTAATAAGCTGTGTTCCTCTTCACTACCAATGGAGTAAGATGCTTTAGAACACTTACCATATTGGAATTTTTCAAAATAGAGGAAACCAATCTGCAAAAAAAACCCAAAACCAAACCAAACAAACAAAAAACCCCACCCAAAACCAACCAAACAAAAAAAACCAAAATGAAATGAAACAAAAGAAAAACAAAAATTTAACGATGACATTTACATTCCTGTGTAGACAAAGTAGGTGAATCTTTCATATGCACTCTTACAAGTGCACATTCTTTATTAGGACAAAATATTGGGTGTGAACTGTGGAAGCTTGTGTTGTTAGGCAGTCTAGTAGTGCTATAAGGATTATTTCTTGAATTTTTATGGCATGTGAAATATTTAATTTCTTATGATTGAAAAATAAATGAAAGTTTCCCATTTTGTTTAATAGTGACCTGGAAATACAGCTTTGAATGCAAATTTTGTATTTTATGTTAATTTGCCTTAAATTATGATAGATTTATACTACAAGAAGTAAGCGCTAAACTTGTTCTCATTTGTTTGCCTGGTATAACTGTTTGGAATGTCTAATAGCTAGTTTTGTTCATCCCATATTATATTCTATAGCCTGTACAAGTAAGCTGAACAATTTCCTTTCAGAGAATGCTGGGAATTGCAAATAGTGAGTTTCTGTTACTGTGAGAAGCTGTGGCCAGTCATCTTGACAGTAGGCATAGTAGTTTCTCAATAACTTCTACAGTTTTCTCTCAGGGAAAGATAATAAAAGTAAGAAAGGTAATAAATAATAGATTCCTTCATGTAATGATCACTTTGTTTATTAATTAGATGAACGTAATGAAGATATTCATTGGATCTCCATATGGTCTGAATCTTCGTAATGTTTTGTGGCATGGGTTTGCATCCCCACAAGAAATTCCTGCCAAGTAAGTTAGCAAAAAAAATCTCATTTTCTTACCAGTCAGACCTTCAAGTTCTTCAAAAGTGGTTAGTAATACTTACTTCTCTGATAGGGAAAACAAAAAAATTGTCCAAAGATCTCTGTCAGTATCCTGACAGATTTCCCCTGCTGCTGTTTCTTCTTTTGGAAATGGATTTCTATAGAATACTTCAATCATTATGAGGACCAGATGCTTTTGTACTATTAGGGAAAGCAAGAAAGCTTAACTTTTTTTTTTTGAGTCCTGTCAGGGCAGTGAGGAATAACTTGGAACAAAAGACAGAGGAACAGGGTAGAAGGAGGAGGAGCAACAGCAGCCAATATAGAATACAGTGATGCTTTTTTCCTAATTCTAGTCTTTTTTTTAATGCTTGTGAAGTCAATTAATTATTAAGTGCCCCTTCTCAGATGAGGAGTGTAGGTTTTGGGTGTTTTTTGAATGGGCGAAAAAAACCCTTTACCCCTAATTCACAATTGTTGATTCTTTGCAAAGATTTCCTTGTATAAACTTTTCTAATATATTATGATATTCTCCCTAGATACTGTGCTATGCTGCTTTTTTTAACTGCAGGATTAGGTCAGTTGTTGCAGACTTACCTTCTGCAAACTAAATGCATTTTAGTTCATCGACCTTATGTGATCTTCATTAACTTAGAGGAGCTTGATGTATTTCCAGGCAAGTATTTAAATATTAGCAAGTTTTTTGCTATCCTATATTTGCTATTGTTTGAGTGTCCAAAAGCGCTGTTGAAAATAAAGCATTTTCCAGAGTTCCAAGATTAAATCTTAGTTAAGATTCCTATGTATACTGTCATTAGATAAATCAATCATGCTTGTAGGACAACTTTTTAACATACAGGCAATTCCACTGACTATTGAATCAAAAAATAGTGTTCTAAAATTATTGTAGCACATCGAAACATAAAATATGACTGCTTCTAAAAGACTTCAACTGTATGTTCAGTTGTTTTGATTATGAGAGATCATTTCATGGAACAGTCACCTAGTTTGCCTTTACAAAATCTAACTGTTTCCAGAATCAATGGGTTCCAGCTGCAAGGGTCTCAGCAGGAGTGCCCTGCATCTTACAGGGAAGGCAGTGTTGAAACAGAGTAAAGGATGGTGACACATCTTCAGTATACTAATGCTTTTCTCAGGGAAGGACTTGAAGTCACATTAAAACTGTCTCATCTCTCTGTCCGCAGACTTTATTTGATTTATTCCTAGTTTTTAAGGCAACAACAGCATATGGGCAATCTTGGTGTCAGTGGTCATGGTCAATTTGTGCTACATAATGAGTTTGCCAGTGGGACATCCACCCATGGAACTGAGACAGAACTTTTGGCAACCAAATCAAGCTAATAACATTCCAATAATAATGTAGTATAAATACTGTAGCTGTTAATTTGCTTTGAAAAAACACCTATTGCTGTCACACATTTCAAGCTTTCTTTTGGATGTGNTTTTGGTTTTTTTTGTTTGTTTGGTTGTTTTTTTGTTTTTTTTAAGTAGAATGGTGTGTGTACAGACTTTGTGAAAAGCCTAACTATGGGAACATTAAGTAGGAAATCCACTCTTTTCTGATACATTGCCTAAATGTTAATTTTTCATGAAATTATAGAATTTAAAGCCTTTCTAAGGATTTGGTGGGGTTTGTTTGATCAGTGTTTTTACAATAATGAAAACAGTTACTGAGTGAAGTAGTCAAGTTATATGTTTGAAATATGAAGCAGTATAATTATTTATGTTATCTTTTTTTTAATAGGTATATTTACTTAAGAGCAATGATTGCCCTTTCCTTCTAAGAGACTTACTTGCATCTGAGCAACTAGCAGTTGTCTTTGGACAATCTGTAGTAAGTGCATAGTTTTGAAATAAGTAGTAAATACTGAGCTGGTTTTCTTCCTGCCAAATGGCAAATTTCCAAGCATAGCCTTTACTTGTACTGAAGAAGAGTTTGCAAATTCTGGATATTGTAGATATATTTTCATTTTATACATGTTGCAGTCTGGGGTATATGTGGTTCTTTAAAAATGAATATTGCAAAGGAAATAGTTTTAAAGGCAAAATCATAAGTTCTTATTTGCCTTTCCATATGAAAAATGTACATATGTAAAATTTCTCATGTCTGGCAAGGCAATGAGCAGGCTGCAGAGTTCATCTGCCTCATTCTTGGCTGTACTACTCAAAAATACACTAGCTGTTTCTAATAAGCTGTGTTCCTCTTCACTACCAATGGAGTAAGATGCTTTAGAACACTTACCATATTGGAATTTTTCAAAATAGAGGAAACCAATCTGCAAAAAAACCCCAAAACCAAACCAAACAAACAAAAAACCCCACCCAAAACCAACCAAACAAAAAAAAACAAAATGAAATGAAACAAAAGAAAAACAAAAATTTAACGATGACATTTACATTCCTGTGTAGACAAAGTAGGTGAATCTTTCATATGCACTCTTACAAGTGCACATTCTTTATTAGGACAAAATATTGGGTGTGAACTGTGGAAGCTTGTGTTGTTAGGCAGTCTAGTAGTGCTATAAGGATTATTTCTTGAATTTTTATGGCATGTGAAATATTTAATTTCTTATGATTGAAAAATAAATGAAAGTTTCCCATTTTGTTTAATAGTGACCTGGAAATACAGCTTTGAATGCAAATTTTGTATTTTATGTTAATTTGCCTTAAATTATGATAGATTTATACTACAAGAAGTAAGCGCTAAACTTGTTCTCATTTGTTTGCCTGGTATAACTGTTTGGAATGTCTAATAGCTAGTTTTGTTCATCCCATATTATATTCTATAGCCTGTACAAGTAAGCTGAACAATTTCCTTTCAGAGAATGCTGGGAATTGCAAATAGTGAGTTTCTGTTACTGTGAGAAGCTGTGGCCAGTCATCTTGACAGTAGGCATAGTAGTTTCTCAATAACTTCTACAGTTTTCTCTCAGGGAAAGATAATAAAAGTAAGAAAGGTAATAAATAATAGATTCCTTCATGTAATGATCACTTTGTTTATTAATTAGATGAACGTAATGAAGATATTCATTGGATCTCCATATGGTCTGAATCTTCGTAATGTTTTGTGGCATGGGTTTGCATCCCCACAAGAAATTCCTGCCAAGTAAGTTAGCAAAAAAAATCTCATTTTCTTACCAGTCAGACCTTCAAGTTCTTCAAAAGTGGTTAGTAATACTTACTTCTCTGATAGGGAAAACAAAAAAATTGTCCAAAGATCTCTGTCAGTATCCTGACAGATTTCCCCTGCTGCTGTTTCTTCTTTTGGAAATGGATTTCTATAGAATACTTCAATCATTATGAGGACCAGATGCTTTTGTACTATTAGGGAAAGCAAGAAAGCTTAACTTTTTTTTTTTGAGTCCTGTCAGGGCAGTGAGGAATAACTTGGAACAAAAGACAGAGGAACAGGGTAGAAGGAGGAGGAGCAACAGCAGCCAATATAGAATACAGTGATGCTTTTTTCCTAATTCTAGTCTTTTTTTTAATGCTTGTGAAGTCAATTAATTATTAAGTGCCCCTTCTCAGATGAGGAGTGTAGGTTTTGGGTGTTTTTTGAATGGGCGAAAAAAACCCTTTACCCCTAATTCACAATTGTTGATTCTTTGCAAAGATTTCCTTGTATAAACTTTTCTAATATATTATGATATTCTCCCTAGATACTGTGCTATGCTGCTTTTTTTAACTGCAGGATTAGGTCAGTTGTTGCAGACTTACCTTCTGCAAACTAAATGCATTTTAGTTCATCGACCTTATGTGATCTTCATTAACTTAGAGGAGCTTGATGTATTTCCAGGCAAGTATTTAAATATTAGCAAGTTTTTTGCTATCCTATATTTGCTATTGTTTGAGTGTCCAAAAGCGCTGTTGAAAATAAAGCATTTTCCAGAGTTCCAAGATTAAATCTTAGTTAAGATTCCTATGTATACTGTCATTAGATAAATCAATCATGCTTGTAGGACAACTTTTTAACATACAGGCAATTCCACTGACTATTGAATCAAAAAATAGTGTTCTAAAATTATTGTAGCACATCGAAACATAAAATATGACTGCTTCTAAAAGACTTCAACTGTATGTTCAGTTGTTTTGATTATGAGAGATCATTTCATGGAACAGTCACCTAGTTTGCCTTTACAAAATCTAACTGTTTCCAGAATCAATGGGTTCCAGCTGCAAGGGTCTCAGCAGGAGTGCCCTGCATCTTACAGGGAAGGCAGTGTTGAAACAGAGTAAAGGATGGTGACACATCTTCAGTATACTAATGCTTTTCTCAGGGAAGGACTTGAAGTCACATTAAAACTGTCTCATCTCTCTGTCCGCAGACTTTATTTGATTTATTCCTAGTTTTTAAGGCAACAACAGCATATGGGCAATCTTGGTGTCAGTGGTCATGGTCAATTTGTGCTACATAATGAGTTTGCCAGTGGGACATCCACCCATGGAACTGAGACAGAACTTTTGGCAACCAAATCAAGCTAATAACATTCCAATAATAATGTAGTATAAATACTGTAGCTGTTAATTTGCTTTGAAAAAACACCTATTGCTGTCACACATTTCAAGCTTTCTTTTGGATGTGAATTCATAAGTGTGAGTTTCATGACATAGTAGCATTGAAGTATGAAGTGTTAATTTATTATGCTAATATGTGTCAACACAAAAATTGATAAAGTAGGAACAATGTGCTCATGTTCAAATGTTCATACTACTGTACTGATTTTGACTGAATAGAAATGATTCATTAATGTTACGCTCTTCTAAAGCAGTTGAAGTAGGTGGAGAACAACTGAACAGAAACTGGGTCCAATTGCTGTGTAGTCTTTTAATCTCAATAAAAAGCAAATATGACTTTTTAACTATTTGCACTTTGTAATTTTGTATTATCACCACAAATGCAATCTTATGTACTCAAATTCTGATCCTAAATATGGCTTCTGTGGTACTTGCATAGTTAAAATAAATTGGGTAACTTTTAAGTCTCGCTTTACAAATGTTGAAATAATATTGTATTTTCAGTAAAATATTAAGAATGCATTAATGAACTGTAGATTATATGTAGTTTCTCAATGTTGTTAACTTGTAGATCTTAATGATGAAACACTTTCCATAGCTGAAGAGCTTGTAAAATTGTCCAGTTTTGTATTAAAAACAATGTTACCATTTTGGATCGCTGCTTTAACAGCTTTCAAGCAAAGCAGGTAAGTAAAATTTTTTAAATTATTTTTTAATAGAATATAAAAATAATATATTCTATGTTTATATATCTGTGTTCGCATATTCCAACACTTTTTTATTAAGTCTGTTACTTAACAACATATAGTTATGCACTGTTACGGTGATTTCAGAAAGTTTCTCAACTTAGAACTTTGTTTTGTGCCAAGTAGGGTTGTAAACTGTATTTTGAAATCTAAAAAAACTGTTGAAAATGAAGAAAAAAGAAGAGGTTTACAAAGCACGTGGAAATAAACCTCCACATATTAACATTTTGAATTTAAAAAAAAAAAAGTGTTTTGTTTTGTTTTTCCCTCCAATGTTTCACCTTTCTCTAAGTTATTCTAGTCTCTGAGCTTGAATACAGTGGTCAGTTTCTGTTTGGCATAGATAGTCATTTATTGTTTGCTTACAACGTATATTACAAAGGAATTTTGGTCCGGGTCATTTGGCCTGAGATGGTAACTCAGAAATGGCTGAATGGGTATTATTTAAAAGGGAGAAAAAAACCTTCTTGATATCTCTAATTTTTCAGGTATGCTGACAGTGTGATTCTCTTACTTCCTCAGCTGGAAGCTGGACTTAGATTGCTCTTCACTACAACTAATAAATGTCCAAATCGTTTGCTAACAGCTGAGGTAAAATCCAATGTCAACTATCATTTAATGCTTACAATACTTGCAAAATAGTTTTTCTAGGAGCATAGCATCTATAAACGTTTACAGATATACCCCCCAAAAAATTTCAAGCAACTGTGGAACGTTTTTTACAAGTTTCCAGTTGAGATTCATGAATGCCTTTAATTTTTTAAAAATATCTGCCAGTAAAAAGGACTGAAAAAGTAATTGAAGATTAGTGTTCAGAAAGAGTAGTTTAGGATGAAAAGTAGACTATGATACATTTATTTTAAAAAGCTCAGCACAAAATCCAAAAGTCCTTTTTTTCTTTCATAAGGGGGCTTTATTGCTATTCATGCACCTCTGGTATCTCATACAAATGAATAAATAGACGTTTGATATGTATGTCTGGTTAGTTGATTTTGTTTGAAAATCAAATAATAATAATAATAATTGTCTTTTGTTCTAGTCTTCTGCTTTCTACACCACTTTCGATGAGGTACTGTGATTTTTATTTTTTTTTAAATATATATCAGCATCAGTATTTAAGCACATGCATATTTGCCATTACTAGAGTCCAGAATGTACTTTCTGGTGTTGGATAAGACATTATTTCTAACTTTTTTCAAAATAAAAGATTATGGACAGTAAACATTTTAGATTTTGAATCCTCCAGAAAATACAAAAATTAATGCAAATTGTAATAAAGACTGTTTTCTTCTAAACGATTTTATCTTGAAATTCTTCACTCCACAGAAACAAACATTGTCATTTTTCCTAGATTCAGTTATTGAAAATAAATACAAATAAATATTGCAAGCAGAAATCCTCAGTTTTTACAAGTCTTTTGAATTACCTCAAATGGCCTGTCAGTAATTAGGGACTTTGATTCTAGAGTGAGTGAAGCAATTGCATAAAATTAGAAAAACTAATTGGTTGGTCTTTCTTCTTTGATTATTTAGCTTTTAATAATATAAGTTTCTATCCAAATTACTTTTTTTTCTAGATGCTAGCAAAGCATTTGGATAATGAAGAAGTCAACCAGCTACCTGTAGTTCTTGAGGAGCCTGCCATGGCAAGTGTTTTGGAAGTTGTGTGTGATTTTTGTGCTTTGGGTTTTTTTTTTTCCCTTTTTCTCTTTTTTTCTTGTTGTTTTGACTTGTTTGTTATTTAATTTATTAATATCTTTATGATAATGCCTAATATTTATTTCATATAGCTAGTATCCAACACCTTAGAACCATTAGCTTGTTAGCCTTTTTCATTGCGAAGGATACAAAGTAGTACCTGACAAGCTATATTGCCTTAGGATATAGGACTTCCTTTCTTTGAAATATAAATGTCCTGGAGATATTTTTCTTTAGACTTCTAAAGTTCAGCTGAATGGAGCAGAAGAAGAACTGCTGCCTCATACAGGGAAATTTCAAACTTATTTCTGATTGCTTCTGGGACACATCTTGCACTTTCTGGGCAGATGGCACAAAAACGTGACTCAAACCTACCAGAGCACATTCTGCATCTTACTACTCAGAGACAGGGAACAGGAAAATGAGGAGTGTTGAATTTAGAGATCTTTTTAAAGTGTAGGGGAGATCTGAGGTTACTGTCCTGTTGCCAGAGGCAGTGGAGCCATGGAGGGCTTGGGGTACAATGAAGTCTGTTGTTAGCTCTCAGAATATCGCATGTATGTTGGTTTTCAATTTCCTCAGAAGCTACCAAGATGGATGGGTTGCACCTCTTTTTGTTGTTACAAGTTAGATTTGCATCGGTTTTTTTTCTGAATATCTGAAAGCCCCTTTCCTGTAGACATGATCACATGCTTGTCTTTCAGGAATATTCTATACACTGAATATATTCAATTCTCTGTGAATACACATAGAATAGAATTCTGTACACTTGATGTATGTTTCCACAGGAATTTCTTTGGGATTTCTTGAACCACCAGGAGGGCCCACGTATAAGAGATCGTTTAAGCCATGGAGAAATCAATCTAGAAGAATTTCCCAGAGAAGTAGCTAATCAGATAGTTGCATTTGCAATTACTCTTCTCTGCAGATTCTCAGATGAGGATATGTTTTCTCTTAAGGTAGGAATCGGCATTATGTTCTCAGAAGATGTTTTTTTCAGTTGTCTTGGATACCAAATACAATTTTAGAGAGTTTTATGACTGAATCTTTCTTGACATTGTGGAAATGAAGTGTTCATCCAAATAAAAAGTTCTGAAAGAATGTTTTTGCCTAGTTTTGTAGGAAAATAAGTACTGAAAGTTTTCCAAAAGATTACCCTTTCTTACTGTACCTTAATTAGTTGGCTTAACTAGTCCTTATTCACATGGTTAACCATAAATTATAATGATTCCACTTAATTTTGTCAAAATGTATCAATACTAGCCTGTTTATCTACTGAGTTACCCAAAAGGTACATGTAACAGCTGTAGCTCACCCACTGAGGTATGTAGTTATTGAGATTTTCTTTTCCTGAGACACTGTAAATAATGGTGGCTTGCTAATGTTATTTGTATCCATACTTATACTGTGAATTTGTAAACATGCTTTGTCTAGCAATATGTTTCTCAACATTGATTATTATATTTGCTCTCCTCAGTTTATTGTTTATATTTGGGATCACTTCTTTCAATATCATAGAACAACCTATAAGATAAATCTTTCATTCATTAATTGCAGCTCTTTGTAGTTTCTCAAGATGTATTATATGCTACTTCATTAAGAGAATACTTTGCTGCTTTTCTTTCAGCTGCTGTCAGGTTTCGTACCTAAAATGTGTGAAATTAAGCTGTAACAACTCACTGTGGTGATTACTTCTTTCAGCCCACAGACATTTGGAAGTCGTTGTTGATGTCAGTGCTATAGGTGGCTTGCATAAAATGAAGTATAAGTCTAGGTCTGTGTATGATTAAAACAGTTTAAAGAAACTGTTGTGTATTGTCTGTGATTTTGTAAATTAGGAACACATGGCCATAAAACCACTGATGAACTGTGCAAGTTGCTACCAGTCTCGATTTCATCCAATTTCCCGACTCAAGCAACAGGTAGGTATTTCCATCTGTGAAAGCATTTTGCTCCTTAAAATTGTGAATCCTTAAAACTAGTCTGATTGTTTTCTTTGAGCTTTGATTATCCTAAAAAAAGTTAAAATCTTACAAAATTTTTTAATTATTTTTTTGCTTTATCTTTCAAAATTAAAGGATATTACTGCTGCTAAAATGAGTTATAACTATACATGCTCCTGTTCATGCAATTGATACAATGTTTGTGCTCCAGGTTACTGAATAGCTTTATTCTTACCTGAATGTTTTTGTTGTGCAGTTTTCTTAATTTCCTTATGCTTGCTTATCTCAGGAACACTGCTTAGTCATGTCTCCAGGAAGCTTGGATTAAACTATTGCTAAGCTTCTTATTGTATGGAAGCTAGCTTACTAAGATTTTGTCATTTTAGCAAAATCTGCTTTCCATTGTCATGGTAGTTTTCTGCTGATCAGTTTCATTAACTGCTTGAGGATGTTCCTCTCTTGATTTGATTTGCAGTAGACATACTAGTACTTTTGGTTTTCAATAGCATTCAAACAGTATGTTACAAAAGTCTTCTTAGTTAATTTTTTTTATTAAAATAAAGTAGAAAGAATAGTAAGTTAGTTTATTCAGATAATATTTTAGCATGGAAGTGTAATCAAGACTTTCTGTCCTGAGATAAACCTTGACAACTGATGTTGGCTTACACATTTATGACTACTTAGTTCTTTTCTAAAATGACCACAAAGAGAAGTAAAATACATTGGCGTGTCTGTCAAAGGCTACACTTTATGAAACACTTTTTATGATTTTTTTTTTTTGAGGTTCTGAAATGCACAAAGAGCATTCACTTGTGGTTTGAATTGCCAACAGTGCCTGAGGAACAAGTTCAAACAATCAAAGGGTATGTATATGCTGTATGAGATAGTTCTGTAAATAGTTATGAATAATGGAATTTGAGATGGTGAAATGTCTCTCCAAATACTTTACTAGAAAGATGATAGACACCAGAGGGGTTATGAGGGGTTCTCTTTAGCTTAATGTGTGCTGTACACATCAGTACAGGTACTGTAAAATCTATGAACAGTGTGCTAATTTGAAGGGAATGAGAAGATACCTGAAACACAGAGGTCTTAGTGACTCTGTATTCTGTTTTGGAAAAAATGATCACGAAATGTAGAATAGAAAGTAATGCCTTATTTTGTAAAGGACTCGATAACCAAAGCAGTGGAAGACTTTACATACAATGTTAGAAAAACAGTGTAAAGCTCTCGTGTTACTTGTAAAGGAGGAAATCATTTAAAATATCACTAGAGGAAATTGTACTTGTTTAGAGCTGAGAGATGAACATACAATGCATCTATCACGTATTCAGCATACTGCAGGATTTTGATGAGTGGAGGATTGATTAAGAGGCATTCTGAAGATTGCGGAGACTGAGGAAAGGTTGGATTTAGTTGGAGAAATAAAGATAGAGGGAAAATAACCATAATGTCAGAGAGTGACAGTTGAATACCCTGCTATAAAAAAAAATAAGATCTGCATCTTAATCTATGCCATTTGAGAAATAAGAAGTACTACACAGTTTTGTCATTTCAAATGTTAATTGTTTTCTTTTTTTAAGGTTGGAAGAAAATGCTGAAGCTAGTACTTTAATTTTGATGGTATCTGAAATTACATCTCAGTTGCTGCAATATATGCCCCAGAACTGCTGTAGTTCACATGATCCAATCAATAGTGTCCTAACAGAGAGGTGAGTTTGATGTGCTGGTTCCTGCTGTCAGCTTCTACATGCAGCCCAACATAAGAAGTCTCAAAGCTAATTTACTTACTTCCCTGTTTTCAGAACAATACACAAAATGTTTTATGCACTTTCCTAATGCTGCTGCTTTTATCTGAAAATTTTAGGACTGCAGCTCAGCATTATCTTCAAAATTTAAATGGGAAAATGGAACTTTGGGAATTACAATAGAGATTTTACTTGGAAATTAACATGAAAAAATAACTATTTTTCTTTCAGGCTGGGAAAGCAAAATATTTTACATGTTTATGTACTGAGTAGATTAGGTTGGTTTTAATCTGTTTTGTGTGCTAAAATTGCATCAGAAATTTGTTTTAATGTGGTGCTTGGTGTCACAGCTGTGTGTGGCATTCAAAATGGTCATACACCACTAAATAATTCTGTTCTTACATGCTTTGATATAAAAATTCAGAAATATAAGATATCTTGTAATATTTGGTGTCAGGCTTGGAGGTGTGTTAGTCCCAGTTATGTCTGACTTGGACTAGCATTCAAAACAATTTGACTTAATTACCAGTCTTACAACAGTCTTAAGACTCCCATGACTGAATCAATGTGTCGGAACAAAACACTCCTAATCAAACCTGTTAGGCATGAGCAGAATAGTGCAAAGAGGATTGTACCTGTTGCTTTACTTACATACTCACCAATCTTCAATTTTGTCATTTATATAAAAGAAACCTAATTACTAAAGTGTTAAACTTTATTTTAGAGCTGTCTGCCTTTATCACTTCTAGTCATTGATGTTTTGCTGTCTCTGAGATAATTTGAGCGTGAGGGAAATTAAGAAACACTTCTATAAAAACAGTGTTTAAAGTGATGTGTGACACATTAGGGTAGCAGATTAGAATACGACAGCAGGAACATGTTTGTGTGCTTTAACAAAGCATGATCTGGTGTGGTGTTGATTCAAAAAATGCCCTCACCACCTGCATTTTACAAAATGTTAAGTCTGCTTCTTGTTCTGCCCAGAAGAAGGACCACACACTAATGGGAGTACTAATTGATACCATTTGTTTCAGTGAGTTTTATTATGGTGAATGTTAATTCATTATGAGTTGAATTATGATGGGAGGCTTCAACCACAGCCCTGCTGTGATTTGATGTGTTCAGTATATCATTTCAGCCAGTCAGTTTTGTTTATTGTGGTTTTGTTTCTTTGATCTGAAATGGGAAACATGTTCATCATCATCAGTTTTGCATTTATATTCAGTAAAGTAATAGAGAACACAATCACTACTCCTACTACACAGATCCTTGCTTTTTTTCACTCGTGAGGTAAGGGCAGTTTGTTTCCAGGTTTTCTGAGTTAAAACATTATGAGTCAAACCACACTGAATATGAAACGTATCTCATGTTAAATCCAGCTAGCCAAATATTGACATTAAAAATCCCATCCTTTTTTGGAGGCTGTTGCTTGGACTTTGTGATACGCGTATTTGCACACTTTATTCTCCACGACCTGTGCTGGAAATAGTGGCGATACTCCGCAAAATAAGCACGCAGTGCCATCAAGTGTCCGAACAAGTTATTGCCAGCGCTGAGGTGAGATACGCACAGTGGATGCACAAGACTCTACGTTCTCGCCAGAGGCATAACTATCTACGGATGTTGAGCAGGTGGCTGATGGTTTTCCCTTGCTTTGTGGTTACCCTTATGAGAATGGCTGCACGCTGCTGTTGCTGGCTTCCACTGGTTTGTCCCAGGAGCTTAAAGTCAACGGTGCTCAAAAGTTCCTGTTGATCATTGTTAAGTGTCAACACAGATTTCTATTAAGCAGCAATACTGAAATAACAAGAAAATCTCAAATTTGAGAGAAATTTAATGGGTACTTTTAGCATTGCTAAATTATTTCACTGTAAATTACAAGCTTTCAAATTAAGTATCATTAAATGTTAGATTGTGTTTTTTTAGTTGCTAGCTTTTCGTATTTAAGTGTATAAATGCCATTCAAGGTTTATCTGAATGCAGTAGGTTTAATTGATTTGAAGACTTTATGTACTTTAGTTTGTTGGGTTTTATCATTATACCTGAGTCAACATCTTAATAGATAGAAGAGATATTTTTGAATATTCCATTAATTTTGTTCCTATTCGTAAGTGCTTTCCAGGATTTCATAAATCTACTTTAAAAATGGGGAAGACTATAAATACTGTATTACTGGCCAGGTTATGTTCCTAAAAATGTAAGTCATGTTATTTTAGAATTATATCTTCCACTGAAACTGATGATGCACATTTGTAGTTCAGTTTAACTCTGCTTTATTGTCTATGGACTAATAGCTGCCCATGAGTTTTTCTTTGGAATCTTAACTATATGCATTTCAATTTTTTCTCCCCTTTAATGTTTCATCATTTATAGTCTTCATTTCTTATTCTGGGACTTGCACTTCTTTTTTGCTGAAGGATATTTCATAGTTTTCTTTTTTTTCCCCCCCACTATGCAATATCCAGCTATTTAGAATGGGTTTAGAAGTCTGACAATCTTTTAATGTTAGTGATTTTATTTTGGCTTTAGTTTGGTTTTTTTTTAATTTTTTTTTCTTTTTTTATTTCTAGCATTAAATTTTTGTCTTCAGTGTTGCAGCTCATTTTAATATTGATTACTCTGGAACTAGTCAATGTTCATTCAGTTTGTAAGAAGAAACCTTTTGATTATCAGCAGTATCTAAAGTGAGTATCTAAACTTACTTTATAAAAATAGGAATTGTACATATTCCTTTTTGTTCCGTAATACAATTCCTGTAGAGATTTTTTATCATTATAGCCATACTTCAGACAATGTTCGCTCAAGAACTAAAATAACTTAGTTGAAAATGTGTGGTCCGGTTATTCACATTTTTAATTTTTATTAGACTCTACCTTAGTATATATAGAGAATGATCATACACTCAGATATTAATTCATAAAAGGTGTATTTACAATGTTGGTGATTTTATTCTGTGTGTTGATTAACAGCTGGTTGGGTATCATATTAATTGTGAAAAATTTGACTGAGAAAAGAAAGGAAGCCATTTGGGGAAAATTGTATCACACGTTTTGTCACTGTAGTCTCTTTATGACAGTGTTAATTGCAGTTCTGAAAAATCTTTGCATCCTACTGTAAGAGTGAGGGAGTGATTCTTTTCCAGAAGAAGAATAAACCTTAATGTATTGAACATCTTGAGGGGGATTTGGATGTTTGAAGACATTAGCAGCTTTAAATCAGGCGTTGAGATACTTTTCCGGTTTTTGGTTTGGTTTTTTTTTTTCCTTCTTTCTTCTTTTTAAATCCTTTAAAGAGTTTTTCTTCTTTGGTGTTATTTCTCATAGGTTTTTGAAGTCAGTCTTGCAGTACACTGAAAATTTGGTGACGTACACGAGCCCTGAGAAAAACAAGTGGGATGAAGCCATGGAACTTACAAGCAAGGTTTTGACAAATATAAGAAAAATCAGTGACAGAAAGCTAATGCTAATGCATCTAGCTACATAAATTAAATGGGCATAAGATTGTTTGGACATTGTTGTATCTGAAGGGTTTTGGAGTTCTCATATTTGGCAAGTCTAATTCAAAGACAAACTTCAGTCATTGTCAAAGTTTGGATGCAAAATTTAGTCTTTTTATTAGAAGGTAGCTGTTGAGACTGGAGATGAATGATCAGGTTTTCATAGAATTAATTGTTTTCCAAATCCACTGAAAAAGATTACTGTGACTAAATCAGGATGATGCAGGTTCTACTGTAAGTATATTTTGTGTTTTGTATGTTGGTGGGAATTTTTTGTAGTTTTCTATTGCCTTGAAAAATATCTAAGAAAAGAATGCAAATAAAAGATCTGAAATTTCTAAATTCAAAAAGTAATTTTTTGCTCTACAAGAAACTGGAAATTATCTCAGACACTGTGTTCAATGGGTTAAGAAACAATGAACTTTCAGCATTAAGTAGTGCTCCTTGGCAGCTGTGGTTGTTGCCATTAGTTCTAAACAGAGTCTGATCTTGCATTGAGGTAGAGCTGATAACACAGCAACCAGTTGTTTATATACTGGGATTTAAAGGATACAAGGTGGAATAACTTTTGCAGAACATGTGTTTATTTTGTTTAATTTCATCTGTTCATTCCCCGTACGTATTTAGTTAGTTAATGAACACTCACACGCACATGCTCACAGACACATTTATTGTGGTTCAGAAAGTTATCCTCCTGTCGCACACAACATTCATTTGAATAATTTATTTTTTGAAATATATTCTCCCCCTTTTTCATCACCAAAGAATAGAATTTCAAAGACATACATAAGTTGAAGAACAGATTCACAGTAGACCACCAGTGTCTATCCATTTGCTTTCTCCTATGGAGAGTAAAACCAGAGGGTAATGTCTGGAGAATGTTTGGCTCTACAAAGGAGTAGAGATTCAAGTTACATTTTAATAAGCTTCTTTGTAATGTTTCTTGAGTGCAAATCACAGTGAGAGAATTACTAGTTTGGTTTGTTCAGTGTGGGGGATCGATATACACTAAGATCATATTGCTTCCTTTATGCTACACTTTAAATACCATGTGTGTTTAAAATTTAGCTATGTTGCTTTCCAAGGGTTTTTTATTGATATGAAACTAAAGGGTGTGAAGAAGTTCGCACTAGATGAAAAAAGATTAAATCTAGGAATAGAGAATAACAACTTAACTGCAGTGTATGAGCCACAGGCTAAAATTTCAGCTTTTTTTAAAACCTCAGTTAGCAAATGTTAACTATATGTTTGGAGGTTTATACACTTTGACTTTGTCCAGATGTGTTAACTTTAGCTAAGTGTAGCTTGGTAGTGACATTTATGATGACCCTTACTTTGATGATGTGAAGTGTACAGTAAAGAGATGGGTGATAAGCATTGTAAGGCAAAAATTATTTAAGATTTACATATTGATTGTAGGAAAAAGACCAAGAAATTAAAACACAGTCATGTTTTAGAAGTACATAAATGCTTTGTATGCTTTCTCCTTTTGGAAGTGTGTTCATATACTGAAAAGCACCTTTATGGACTATAGAAGTATATTTTCAACAGCGTAAGTTCTCCTTTTGTTCCTATATTTAAACTTTGCTAAAATGATCTTACATGCTGTTCTCTTCATATGCTTTTACCTAAGATAAGCACATTGACAGTTTCTTCATTTGTAATTAGTGCCATAGATGCTGTTTGCTGCTAAAAGTCTGCAGTAAGAAACATGACAGACTTCTGGCCATTTTGTCAAAGATGCTTTTCCAGTTTGTTTTCCTACCTCTGAAGCTCTCTGATGGGAACACTGCTACCATTTATTGTTAATCAAATCTTGAACAGGCTGGGCCAATCCAGTTATTTATTCTGACTTAATGCTGTCGTTTGCCAGTAGAGCTTATGCATGCAAGGCTTATGGCTTATGGATTCTTCCTGCAGTTAAAAGACTTATGGAATACAGGTGTAGAATAAGTGTATATTCTACAATGCACATTGAAGAGTAAATGGCAAGATATGTGGTAGGGATCATTGGATTTGTCCTTTATCAGTTACTTACTTTTGCACTTCAGTTATTCATCTTTGCCATCTCTTTGGAGTCACTTTTTGAGTTCTAAGATAGTGGAAAGAGTCTTAACTCTGACAATTCAGTATTCTTGAGAGCAAAACAAGCTCGGAATGACCTAAGACATCCAGGGGGTACATCCATGAGTAACACTGACAAAACACATCACATTTAAATGCAAGTATTCTGATTTTGTTGTACTGAAAGGAACTCGTTCAGGATCTGAGCTGTCCAAGACTGCATAGTTATCTGTTAGGCATTCAGGTAGCTGTTCAGTCTTTCTGGAAATTTCAAATATCTAAAATTGTACCAAACAGCGTTTTCTTGCAAGTATAGCGGGACATCCGAGTATTACTTGGATCTGCTGTTTTTGTTGGCCTTGCTCCCTGAGGCCTGTGTTTTCCTTGAGGTATTCACTCAGTGTATCTATACAGACATAGATGTGGAATCTCCAGCGTCCCCTGAGAAAAGCTGGAAAGTTGTTGAAATATTTTGATTACCTGGATAATGCTGATGAGGGAGTGATGATTTCTGTCAGTTCTTCTGAGTTCAATTAATCAATTTATGTGTGTGTTTATTAGTTGAAAATAACAGAGAAGTTTTTTCCAATACTTCCTGGTCTTAAAAGCTAATGTTAGGCATCCCACCTCAAAGAATTTATAACAGAAGTTTGGAAAATGTGGAAAAAAACAGGTATTCATCTTCTTGGCTATGTCATTGGAATTCCTTTGCATCTGTCCCATCTAAATTGGAAGAGAAGCATCTCTACCCATTTTAGCTTTTCAGTAGTGAGATGTAGTTCCTCTGCCTGCCTTCCATCTCAAGGGAAGATTTCAAGTGAGAGATTTTATTAAATTGTAAGAAATTGGATGCTCTTAATTCAAATCGGCATGGATGTAGTTTTTAAGTAGAGATCCTTTGTTGCTTATGATAGGACTAGTGAAAATTAATGTTGTAGGAAGTCCTCTGAATCCATTGTCTACATCATTATGTGAATGGCTTTATTCAATATGTATAAATATTTGAAGAAAAGTCAATCTCTGAAATAATTAAATTGTAGTTGTGTGAACATCTATGATTTTTGGTACCTTGTAGGGATCATCAAGATCAAATAGAAGTTTACTGAAATGGGCACTGCACAAATACAATAAACATCTATTATGGTAGGCATCTGTGTGTGGAAACAAAGCTTGTCTTTTATATTCTTTCTGTTACTCTCTAGTTGGTGCTCTCTACAGTGACAGTAAGGAGGGGGTTAGAAACAAAACCTTGTGTTCTTTTATGAATGTGACACCACTGGCTTAAAGTAATCAAAACCTTATTGGTGTTGTCATTCCTATTGCATTATACAAAAACGATTTTATAAGAGATAGGGCAACAAATTTGATTTACTTTATTTTTTAAAGATTCATATCTAGCTGTTTTGAAGCAGCCTGACAGTCTTTGAAGTGAACACGTGGTGGCAGTGTTTGTTAATTCAAAATAGCACTCCATGCTGACATTCACTTTCTTATCTCTTTTCTTAGGATGTGTATAAAAAAATCAAGTTTTTTTCTGATTTCATCATCTTTCTTTATATGTATCTCTAATTGTGTCTTCTGGTGAAATATTTTTCTCTTCTCATTCATTTCAGATCACTTTTGGGGAAATTGAACACCTTGTTCAAAACCAAAAAAGTTTTGCAAGCATTTTAATAATTAGGTGGAGTTTCATCACATTTACCACACTACTTGCTGAGGACTTTTGAATTTGTTGGAGGTCCATTAGTTCCCCCTCTCCTTATGTAGCTTAAGAGAATAACTTATTTGAATTTAAAAAGTAATTTAACAAGTTATTGTTTTTTACAAAAATAAGTATTGATATTACTAACAGAAAAAAATTCCAGATTGCCCTTTATTAAGTGCTGTGATATCACAAAAACCCCCACACGCCCTCATCTCAAAAGGAATATATATATTTTGAACAAAAATAATAATTTCAAGAAATGTATTTATTGAGAAAATTGCACTAAGGTTTCAGCCTTATTGCTGTGGTAATGCTTTTTCAGTCCATTGAAACTGAAATGTGCTATTTGTATGCCACCCCACAAAGAAGATCTAGTTGAGCATAGCTTGTTGGGTGGCCTTTGAAAACCTTGTTCACAGTAGCACTTTCAAACCATGCAGAGAGGTTGCAGTTAGAAAATATTTTCATTCATATGAAGTGATTTTTGTACACTGTGAAATCTTGTGTAGAAATGTTGGAACATCCCCAGCAAAGCTTGTTTTTGCCCTACACTGCATGAGTGCATCTGGTCCGTGTATGGTGTATCACCTTTTTTTCATATAAATTGGTCTGCAGATGCAGAGCAGATTCCTAGCTGGTGTAAACTACTCCTGTCACATCTTCAGTGCAGATCCCTTACTCTTCTAAGGATCTACCCCGTCCTGTTTGGGTGTCCCTTGAAGAGGGTTGGTTTCTATCTGTGCATATTTTTCAGGCTTGTGTATTTTCAGGGGACTGGAAGAAAGAGCTATGTAGTTCAGATAAAGTTTCTGTATAGCAAAGTCTGATTAATTTGGTGGCTTAGTTTTGTAAGGAAGTGGGGATAATGTGAGACTTCAGAGCTACAAATAAAAAACTTAATTCTTTAATGTTTTTGTGTTTCAGGAAGACCTTTGCCTAGATGATAAGTGAATTTTCTTTTTGAGGCTTTTTTGAGGCAGTGCTATAGGTTAGAATACCTAATTTTAACTTTTCAAA
Source organism: Scytalopus superciliaris (assembly GCA_013400415.1). Taxonomy (NCBI): domain Eukaryota; kingdom Metazoa; phylum Chordata; class Aves; order Passeriformes; family Rhinocryptidae; genus Scytalopus; species Scytalopus superciliaris. The sequence goes on along the minus strand of VXBX01009261.1, from coordinate 147,866 downwards.
AATTTTCAAGGATAAATGGAGATCTATTATTTAAGAAGTCTTTTAAGCCATATAGATTTTCAGATAGAAATTGAAAGAAAAATGCCAGTTGTTTGTCTTCCCTGGGCCCCAAGCAATAGGATGTAAATATGGGTAGTGAATACTGTGTGAAATCAAACTGCCATTCTTTCTGAAGGTGAGAATCCAAGACAATATATACAATTAAAGCCAACAGCCTTGCCTACCAAAAGAAGTCCATGCCTTCTGGCATTCTCCACTGAATATCTCCTCTGTTCCTCTCCCATGTATATGCATCTCACAGTTTCCCTACCAACAAAAAAAAAAAAAAAAAACAAAAAAAAAAAAAGGCATAGTAGAACCAGCCAGCACCAGTTTGTTTTCCATGTTTTCTTTTCTCTGTAAGGGATTAGTGGTAGTAACAGATTTCATGTGCCAGAAAGTGGGTGAACATTAACTATTTTGTCATGCACTGATCCTTCCCACAGCTCTGCAAAATTTGAAATGCAGGAATGGTTATTCATTAACATTTCTTTGTGTCTACAGGAAGTACATTTACTATGTAAACATGTTTTATATAGAACATACAGCTGTTTTGAACGAGCACTCAATGAAACATAAGCCTACAGTGCCTACACTGCCACTTCAGAAACTCTGAGATACCACATCATTGTGTTTTGGAAGAGTGAACACACAAAGGCTATGCCTAGAAAAAAATAATGGTGTAAGTTTCCTTAAAAAAATATTCTTTAATTTGTTTGATTGTTTTGTATGTGAAATATATCTGGACATTGAACTATTGACGTGCAGTGAATATTTAGAACTAGGGTGGGTGGGAATGTGTTCCATTGTGCTGATTTTAGTAGAGATCCCATTAAAGAAGGAAAACTCAGGCACCATAATTTTTCTTAGACTGTGGAGTATATTGTCACCAGAAAAAAAAACTTACTACATGCAGAAAATGCACCTAGAATAGCTAGAAGAGTCACAAGCTGCTTGTCCTGATAATGTCAGTCTCAAATCTGTGAGGAACTTTATTTGTAATGCTTCTTCCTAGTATAATAAATGGAATTGTGTCATATGCCTCTCTGCAAGTAACTCTACTGGCTGAACTTCACTTTAACAGCACTTCATGGAATTGGGATATTTTCTGAAAAGGTAAATAAAAATTCTGCTTCCGAAAAACAGCAGTCAGAGTGTTTTTGCTGGGCTGTTTTTTCCCTCTGGATGGCTGAAAGTGCTTTGCCCCTTCAGAACTGCAGGATTGTGCGTTTACTATGGTATTTCTCAGACTGGCTGTACACTGTGGACTCTCCCATGTCAAGGTTACCATTACTAAAGAACCACAGGGCCAAGAACCATAGGTGTGCTGTGGAGAGGATTCATGTACAGCAGGCCAAGCCCTTGGACAACTTTTCACTGCACACAGGGTAGATCTTGAGGTACCAAGTAAGCCAGCATTTGGACCATGCACTGCTATACTGTAGGTTTGTGTTTGACCTTTAGGTGAGAGAATCACAGAATCATTAGAGCTGGGAAAGATGTCCATGATCATTGAGTCCAACTGCTAACCTAACACCACCTTGTTCACCACAAAACCATATCCTCCAGTGCCATATCCATGCATTTTTTTAACAGTTCCAGGAATGGTGATTTCACCACTTCCCTGCATAGCCTGTTACAGTGCCTGGCCAGCATTTTGGTGAATAAGTTTTTCCTAATGTCCAACCTAAACCTCATCCTGTGCAACTCGAGGTCAGTTTCTTCTTGTCCTATTACTTGTTACATGGGAGAAAAGACTGACCCCTTCCTGGCTACAACTTCCTTTCAGGTAGTTGTAGAGAGTGAGAAGATTGATCCTAATACTCCTTGCTCAGAAAAGCCCAAGATGGGAGAACGGAGTCTTGGTAGTCTAACCAGTCCTACATGCACCTTTTATTAAATGTGAAGGAAGGGGAGGGTTTCTAATAGTTTTAATGGGAAAATAACATTACTCTTAAACTGGCAGGGTAGTACAATGATAGGAGATGACAATTAGATGAGCTCATAAATTTTGGACTAATGGCATCTGTGAAAAAGCGGAAGGTTAATTCTACACAGTTAATAAAAAAATAAATTTAAAAAAAAAAAGAAAGGAAAAAAAGCAAAAAAAGCTGCAGCTGACCCTTCAGGATATAATGCACTTGTGTCAACATGGACTCTGCCCAAACATTGTTCTGCTGTGGAAGCAGCTGGATGCCCTGCCCTCTGGTTTATATAGCACCAAAGGGAAGGGGTAGGGAGAGATGAGGTGAAGGAAGAGGGAGGAGAAAAAGAGGCAGAAGGGAAGATAAAGCAAATTCAGCTCACCTCTTCAACACCATGCTCTGAACTGAAAATATGCTGTGGCCGACCCTCTCAGTGCTAGTCTTTATATTTAGGAACCTGCACCAGCAGAGAAAGAGTGTCTGCCTCAAAGTCACAGGCATTGTTATAAGCAAGTAATTTTTCTGTTTCCTTTACAAACATTTTCCTTCGGGAGGGTAGGCACTGATGGAGAAAAGAGCAGTGGAGAGAGTAATAGCTGTTTCTGTCTCGCCTGTAATATGCAAGGTCTAATTTATAGTATTCCATTCCATAGTAGTGTGGTGGTGTCATTTTAATGGTGTATTAACACTGAAGTCTGGAATATTTATTTGGTTGAAAATGCATCTGATACTAAATACATCTCTGGGGACGTGGCTGTGGGATGATTACAGAACTGATGGCCATCAAATTGATAGCATTTCTCTGTCCTCCTGAGTCTTTTGCTGTAAAAGTGGGACAGGGTGTTTTCTGGTTAAGAATAATGGTCTTTCTGCTATCCTCAGGGGTGGATGTGGCCAGCACCTGCGCTCTGGATGTGGGATATAGAGCTTCTACACAATTATCTTCCAGTTTGCTGTTAATTTCTATTCAAATTAATCAGTAGTTGCTTGACATGAGGAATCACATTGTGAGCTTTAAAGCTTTACCGCACACCATTGTTTATTTATTTACAGTCTGTTATTCATGCTAGAAATACTGGCCAATTTAACCTGATTTGTAACCTTTCTTCTTCTTTTTTTTTTTTTCCCCTTGGCTGAAGTCTCCCATGTGATTTGCATATGTATAAAACCAGGGGGTAAGAGAGGTGGGGTGAAATTATTGTTGTGCTGGTGTTTTTATTTATGATTATCTCTACTGGGTAATATGAGATAATGCTCAGTAGAGATTCATAGCATTCCTTACTTTAAAGCAGATGAATGTACTGAAGCCAGAGAGACATTACTGACCTCAGGAAAAAGTAACTACATCTGCAAATATGTGTACTTGATTCATAGAATTTTAGTTAACATGTACTTTGTCAAAACTCACTATGGGTATTTTGAGAATTTGTTCTCATTAACGTTTAAGCAAGGTGCAGTCCTGTCTGTGCCCAAGAAGGAAGCATGATGGAGGGAGCCCTGCAGCCCAGCATCTACAGCATGATGATCCATAGCTGTGACTTCTGCAGGCTCATGGCAAAAAGGGCATGAACACAAATGCACTGGTCATGTACGTCGGTGGATCTGTGGGGATTCACAGCAGCCTTGCTGGATGGCAGGGATTACAGCTGGTAGCAATCAAGAGGAAGCTATCATTTCCTTTTGACTTTTACAAACTGGCCTAATATAAGTTCTATTTATTCAGGTGTTTTTATAGAAATTTTCCAAAGATCCTGAGTTTGATCTTTGTGTACGTAGTTTCCCCTCCAATTAGGGAAAACCATTTAAAAATGTTAAGGATGGGGCTAGAAGGGACCTCCTAGATGCTCTATGCTTCTGGTACAGTCAACCAGATCACACCCTATCTTTTTCAGCTCTGTCAAATACCAGAAATAATTTGTCGCTCCTAGTCATCTGTTTGCTGCTGTACCAGAACCTTGTTCAGGTTGCTTAGAAACCCTCTTCTAGTATCTAAGTTTTTTTTCACAGCCCATTCATATTAATTTGTTAGTGTGCCAATATGGTCCCCTAATTGGATGGCTTTTCTCTCTATCTAATGTTTACATATCACTTTGATGTATTTATAATAAGGAACCATATCCTTTATCAGACTTCATATTTTTATGTTTAATAAGCCCAGCTTTTTTAGTGTCCACTCATAAAATAGGTTTGTTATTTCATGGATATACCCAGTAACTACTCCCTGCACCTGTTTTTGTTTTAGTTCCTCATCCATAGGTCTTGCCTAACCCTCTCAGTCTGGCAGAGGAGGTTGCACCACCATCTAGCATAATAGCAGAAATACCTGCCTGCCTGCTCTAGCTTTATTTCACATGCTACACACAAGGACATCTGCCTTTGCAACATCTCCTGTTGATGGCTCCCAGTCATTCTGTGATCATCTAATAAATAAAGGTCTTTTTCCTCTTGGCCTTCCTTAAGTAGGCATGCAGTTTGGTTTGATTGTTTGTTGTTTTTTTGGGGGGGTGTTACCTCTAGAACAATACTGTGCATTTATTTAGATCTCTCTTGCCCATTTCTCACTTGAGACAGTCTTTTAAAATAGTCTCTGATCTTATAGCCTCTCGTGACACTTTTTTTTCAGACCCCTACTCAGTCCCTTTCTTAGTTCACAGCTTTTTAGGGTGCATGGACTGTCATCTTCCCCTTAGCCATCCTGCCTTTGCTTCTACCTTTTATGTTGTCTTCCTTCCCAAGGTCTGGTGATGAAGCCTTCATCTGAATTTCAGGTTATGATGGAACATTTGTGATGTTTTTAACTTCAGAAGAGCCTCATTTTCTATGGTTTCATTATATTTAGTACCTGATTTATTTATTTTTTTCACTTGTTTTTGTTGCAGAAGGTTGAGGTCAGATTAACTGAAATAATTCCAACTTTAGTGGCATACTTTCTCTGTCCTAATGACTTCTTCAGATCCTAATCCAAATTTCCAGTATTTATGTGGTCTTTACTTAATTCAATACATTTTTTGAGGTGATCATTCATCCACATGGGTTTGATGCTACCCTTAAATAGTTCTCCCTTTGGCCGGAGGCTTGACATTTCACATAAATTTTTTCTTGGAAAACATTACAGGTTTCATCTGAAATCCAGGTCAATGAGATTTTCAACCCAGTTCACTAGACTAACACCTCCCATGAAATTCTGAAATTCAATTAATTTCCCAAATTTAATTCCTACCACTTTATTCCATAGGGCTGAAGCACAAACGACAAGTTTGTGTTGTTTCTGTGAAAACCTCTAATGCATTTTCAGTTTTAGGCCAGCATCCTCCTCACGGGTAACATGAATGGGTAATGAAGCTTGTCTGCTGCTGCCGCCGTGCACCAGTGCCCCGAGACGGGGCAGGTGTTCCTGTGTGAGTCAGGATGTTCAGATGCAGAGACAAGTGCTCACTTCAAGAAGGATGGACACCCACCCTTAGCTCCATCCTGCTCCTGCAGCGGCATGTTTGAACAAGGGAAAAAGAACACAGTTGGTAATGGCATGAGTAAAGTTTTACAAGGAGAGCAGGTGTGCCTGCTTGAAAGATAAACTCTTCCCCCATGCGACGATAAGATAAATGATCCAAATCTTGTGATTTAGTTAATGTTTCTGTCTTTAGCCTGCTGTGTACACAGCACCCTGCTGGATAAGCTGCCCAGAACTGCATGCCTCTGTATGCACAAAGCTATAATTGTCAGCAATATCATTCTCTCGCCTCGTGTTCTTAACTAAACAGCCTTTAATCATCGTGCATCGTTATTATGTGTTCCTTATCATACAATGCAGCAGCTACCTTGTATTAAAAAAGGCCGGTGCCTACATTAAATATCATCATTGGCTATGACTGGAGGATCTTGTTTCACTGCTATTTCAGGCTGTCACGGTTCTCTGGAGCAGTATTTAAACTATGACTGAATTTAGGCAAATGGGTTTTGTTCAGTTGCCTTGAGAATTAGAGTTAATCCATATTTCTCACCAAGGGAAAATTCCTCCACAGGCATCTTGCCCTTGTTTCACTGCTTATTGATTATCACTCCCAGTTTGCACATTACTGGCTGTGGTGTTCCAGCTGCATTTGAATGAGCAAAAGAAAAGCCAGCTGGTGCTCTGTTGTTCTGATTTTTATATCAGCATTTTGGTTTCAAAGACATTTATCTAATCTTATTAACTGGCTTTACCAAGAGGATTTCCTCACAGACTTAACTGGGAGAAAACAAATAGGCATGAAGGAGGAGGTGGTGGGGGATATCTTCTGTTACTCTGCACAGAAGCACATTCTTACCTACTGGGAGAAAAAATAAATCAAGTTTGCCATTGACTCAAATGCTGGCATGTTCTGACTAAGGCAAAGCTCCTGATTTTCCCTTATGTGAATGGCCTGTAGGAAGGTAAGGTGATGAGCATTTTCCTTCCATGGAAGTGCAGAGAACAGGCCAGAAGGCTCCTGAGGGAAAAGCAGGCAGTGAGCCCATGCTCCTACTCAGGGGAATACGGCTAGGGAACTGGCGGCTGTGGCCATGATGCAAACACTTCTTTGTGTTCCCTTTATGGTGAGAGCTCACTTGTTTTGTATGAAGCTTTTTACATGTGACTGAGAGCCACGTGTAGACTCAGTGCAAAAATGGAATGCATTTGTGGAAATCAGTTCTAACGGTGCCTACACATTTGGAATCTCTAGGTTTGACGGTAGCAAGCATACAGCCTAAGGTCCAATTCACAATGAGACACGTGGACAGGTCATGGTATTCATAAATTCAGAGTCTTGTTTGACATAAAGTAAAATATCGTAACATGAATGTACAAGCATTATAAGAGCATGTAGTGACAGGACAAGGGGGAATGGCTTCAAACTAAAAGAGAGCAGGTTTAGATTGGATATTAGGAAGAAAGTCTTTACTGTGAGAGTGGTGAGGCATGGCAACAGGTTGCCCAGAGAAGTGGTGAATGTGCCGTTATTGTAAGTGTTCAAGGCCAGGTTAGATGAGGCTCTGAGCAACCTGGTCTAGTGCGAGGTGTCCCTGCCCGCGGTGGTTGGTTGGAACTAAATGATCTTTAAGGTCCCTGCCAATCCAAACCATTCCATGATTTTGTTAGAGTTCCTTGAAAGTAGCTGTTGCTAGAATAGAATTTCTACTGTGGAAAGAGAATCATGTCTTTAGTTGGTCCTTCATTTATTTAGCAACTCTTAACTTTACAAAACAAGGGCTGTATATCCAGGAATTCCTCTGACAAAGGGCACCCCACAATCTGGAAGATTATCCAATTTAAAGAAACGTACAGCAAGGATGACTGAAGAAGTCTCTGAGATGATTAAGAAAAGAGACAGAAAGAGTATGTGAGGGAGAGCTTCACTTTCTCATGAGTAGAATGAAATCCCATGCAGAGCAAGATCATCAAGAGCTACTGGCTTTTCCTAGCTTGCTCTAGGTGGTGGGAATTTTCCACAAAGGAGACTGTGTTATCCTGACTGGAGGGAGAGCTGCATGATGAAGCATTTGCATCCCATGACCATCACAGGTATTGCAATCCATGAGCAGGCGCAAGAGTGAATCCAACTGATTCAGAAGTATTTGAGATTGACTGCAGATCAAGGCCATTCTTTACTGCTAATGGCTCCTGCCCAACTCACCTTTTGGCATGGCTGGGCAAACCTTACTGCATCTTCCAGCCTTCTCCATCTGCCTTCTGCTTCAGGCATCAAGACTGTGAGGTAGCAGATTGCACTAGCATAATCTGGGAGTTTAGAGTTACACACTGTAGCCTCTCTGAGGGCTGAAGGATGGCATGCTGGATTCCACCCACCTCCTTCCAGTCTGGAAAGCCATCCTGCCCTGACTCACACAACCTCGTGCTTGAGTGTTTTTATAGAATGACCTATGCGGACTAATGGAAGCAATACTCCTATTTCTGAAGATACATCTGACAAAATTACATCAGTAAAAGAGCAAAATAGAGCACATTGATGCATCTACCATGATGAAAAACTACCTATTTTTCCCCAGTGAACGTCTCCTATAGCACCTATATTTCTGTAGGCTTAGCACCTGTCCTCATGAGGAGGCTGTTGCAAAATAAGCGTGTGTGTGTGAGGGGGTGAATTTAAAACAATGCTCTGAATCATCTCCTTGAACAGATGCCTTTGTTTGTCACAAAGGAATGCCTGTTGGTTGCTCCTCTTAACTCACCTCCAGAACCAGCTAAATGTAGGCAGCACTCAGTAGAAAAACGAGTATGTCCAAGTTGGAAGTTAACACAGAGTAGCCACTCAGGACTATTTCCCTAATGTTGCTGTGTTCTGAGATGAGAACAGTTTCTTGGTACTCCAAGTCTTGCATTGGGCACCCAAAGTGGAGGCTTTTATTTATTATGTGAATAGATTTGTTTCCTTCTCTAATTTAAAACACATTCAGTCAAACAGGGGTCCTTTGAAAACCTGGATGCTCAGCATAGTGATGGCTTTTGATTTTAAGATCTGACTCATATCCCCATGGCCTGAATCCAGGCTATCAAAAAGACCCTAAGTGAATAAAGCAGCCAGTGGTCTTTCCCCTGGTAAAATTACGTTGCCTATGCTAAGAAAAAAGTTTGCATGTCTAGTAAGTGGAGTTTTGTTGAGGTATCCTCCCAAGAGATGATGAACACCATGCCAAATTTTTACTTCACCACAGAGTAAGAAGCAATGTTTCCCACCTGTGAGAAGTGTTTCTGTGTTTGAGGTTCAGTGTCAGTCCAAAGTGAGCCAAAATTGCCTTTAAGCAGAATTTTCTCATCATGGGATCTCTCATAGCTCAGTGTGAAACCTCAGGAAAGGGTCTTGCCTTTGCACTGCAAGCTCTGGACCACCCACTGCTGCACACCCAGCCCTTTTCAGAGCTGCATGCTTAGGGGTACTCTGGGGCTGCAGACAGACCCAGTACAAGCATACACAGGCACAGACAGGCTTTGCACCAGACTCTAACATAGTGCCACAAACTGCTTAGCAGAACACGAGAGAAAGATCTGAAGAAATAATAAGCACACGTACACATACAGAAACATATGTATATATTGGTCCTAATTTTATTTCTTAACCTTTTGAGGAGTTGATAAGGAGTGAAGCTCTCTAAGTTATTCAACTTCCACTTGGTAGTTTTCATTCAGGATCATGTCTAGATAGATTTGTTCTATCTGTTCCTGGAGGGTTCCTTGGCTCAACTGACACTCCTGCAAAAATATGTCCCTCCTATTTCCTCTTTTTCATCTGAATCTTATTAGTCACTCATAACACAGTTTTGCATCCTTCTTCTTACTGACAGTAGTTTTACTGCTGTTAATTTGCCTCTGTGTAGCTGTGTAGCTGTTATTTCTTTGCCTAAGCGATCTCTAAATATACCCTCTTTTGGATAAGTGCACATTTAGTAAGTGACTGACTCTCTGGCCAAGAAATTCTTTGGTTTCCACAGTAAAAGAGGGATTTTTTCCCAGCACAATATTTTATGGATTAAGAGGGCCATCTGAACTGCCTAACTTCTACCATAATTCTTAAATTGCACATAGATAAATAGAAGTGTTATCTCATGCCACCTGCAATGCTAAAACTCATTTTTGTCCCACTGATAAAAATAGATACAAATATACGTTATATGTATAAAAGTCACACCCAACTACTGGAGATTGAAGCCCACAATAAAGATCTCCTGTTTAAAATTGCACTTTGAGAACTATCAGTTAATTTTTAATAAATTTAATCTAAGAGCTTTTATCTTGTAGTGTCCTAGTTTCTTAATTAAATGCCATATGGTACCAGGTGAAATGCTTTGTGGAAGAAATCTAAATCTCCTGTGTCATTATTTTGCCCTTATTAATCAAATGTAGGGTCCAACAGCTGTTGAGCATCCTGTGTGCAATGCTTTTCTATATTTCATCATCATGGCAAAGTACCCACCTTCAGGCTTGAAATAACTGCAAGACTCAGAACTGAGAAGGCATTTCTTGGTTTGCACACTAGGCCTATGTCTGTTCTGACTTTTTGTGCACGCTTAATCAATTTTGTGCAAGTATCCAGCCCAGGTGAGTGTAATACATTTGCAGAGAATTCGTTCAAAGTTTGCCAGTCACTTGGGAAACAGACACAAGATGACTTCGCTTCAACATTTACAGGGATTTGACTGTGTAGTAGTTTGGAAGAACCACAGAGTCATGACTCTTTTTTTTTTTCCCCATGAAATAGTATACAAAATGATGACTTGTGTAGATGAATGCTTATGCTCTACAGCTGGAATGTGAGCAAGTGATTTAATAAAGTGTTTTAATTAGTTCCCGTTCTCTGGACTTGACTGTGTATCCAAACCACATATTTCATCTCATGTAGCAAAGAAGTAATGCCAGAATTCAGGTCCAACTTCACCTTCATATAGATCTATCTTTGGTTCCAACTTAAATATCAAGTGTTGACTCCTTTCTGAAGTTGGCTAGTTCTATGTGTTTCTCTCTAGGCTGTGGATATTTATAGTGCCTTTCCTTTTCTGGGATATATGTGTCTTAAAGACACTCAAAGCCACCCTACTTTTGCAGGTGTGTATTCCCTCCCACTTTCTTCCCCTTGTTCTCTGTTCCCAACCCTTGTTGTCAAGCCTTGGGAGCATGGGCTGTGGTCTCCACTGGAGGGAGCTGGAGGATGAGCTGGCTCCCACCCTTCAGCAGTGTTGTCCTTCCCCTGGGGCTGGGCTGGTGGAACAAGCCCTTCATCCCACCACCCATGCTTCTTTTTGGTTATTGCACTTGTGGGGAAGACAAAACCTGAAAAACAACTGGACAAAGATTGTGTGTTATTGGATCAAATATTAATGAATAAGGTCAGTAAATCTTCCCAGAATTTTTCTTGGCTTGCTTCTCTTCTCTGTGTATCTGTAGAGATTTTCTTCAACCTTTAACCTATTTTTTTATGCCAAGTAAATCATTAACCCTTCTTCTTTGGTTACTCCTTTGAAATGCCACTGTATTGTGAGAGTCTGAGGACAGTCATTTGCCATAAAGTGAGACGAGAGCCATCACATATGGATTGGTTAAGAGGAACTCAGTCAATACCTGCCCTTGAGATAGTTCCATGCTTATTTCTCAAGTTATAACATCTTTCAGCTGTAATGCAGAAGCTACAGTTTTAAGGTGTTTGTTGCAGTTTATCCAGCTGTCCGTGGGCAATTCTTTTATACTCCCAGAGAAGTGGCTGTTAACTGTTATTTCTCTATGCAGCTCTTGTCCATCATCACTGTGATACCTGAGCATGGCTACCACCCCTCATGAGCATTGCAACAATCTGAGCCTGTTTTAGTAAAGAATTTGCTTCCTGCTCTGTATTCTCCAGCAGGTGGAAAACTACAGACCCAGCTGTCTTGAAGAAAACATGTAGGAACAAGCAGCAGTTTTGTGTAATAAGGACCCATAATTTCTGCAAATTACTGGTCACCTGAACTTGTTTTTACAGATCACTAAATGATAATATAAGGTTAATGTGTGAGGACCCACCTGAAACACAAGTGACTTTGAGTATGTTGGTGGATATGTGCCCTTTTGTGAAGGAGAAGAAAACTGCATCTGTTTAGATATGTGCACTCATAATTTGTAGAAACCCAGATGTTAAAACACTTGCATATCCCTGCATAAATAAATAACAGCTAAGAACAAGATTTCTGAATTTAGAATGCCTTTTTACTGCATGTTCTCGAAGGATTTTGCTTTTCTGAGTATAAAGTGCAATTTCTTTTGAAAAAAGAAAATCAACATGCACCATAAATGACAACTTGTTATGGATGTAAATATTAATTATACATTGAAATTCTGGAACTGTTTTTACTAGAAGCTTGTTAGCTTGTTAATTATCATAATTATCATACAAGGAGAAAGGGAAGAGAGAGAGAGAGACTGATTAGTGTTGGTAATTTGCCTCATCCTTTCTGTGCTGTTGCCTTTTTTTTTTTCATTTTGGGAAAATTAATTCTGTGAAATTATCACTAGGGTGCTGTGTGCTCCAGGACATGTCTGTATGATGCCGCATTGTTCTGGCAGAATGCAGACTTAATTCATGCTTGGCATCTTTCCTGTCCTTCTCCTCCATGCCATGTTTGAGTCTGCTAATCTTGGGCAATGCCATATCATGTACAGTTCTTCCCTCAAAATAAAAATAGAGAGACACACAGTGCTCCTGAAACCTGAAGACAAATACGGGCTGATGCAAGAATAAAAGAAAATGGTGGTATTATTTTAATTACAGTAGAATAGAGGAAAATTACTCCTAGGAGGCACAGAGCTGTTAGTGGATACCACTGGGAACCACAACCATCCTCAGTGTCTTGGAGTGGTCTTGGGGCAAGATTCCTCTTCTTGCTGACCTTAATGGACTCCTGCTTTTAATACTTGCACCTATATGGATGGGACAAACCTTGATACCGCAGGAGGAGTGAAAAAAAATCCCATATAATGTTTGCTCATGGAAGAGTGTTATTTAACTCTAGGGTAGGAAAAAAAGAAAGTAGGTTTAAGTATATATGTTTCATCATGGCAAAAATTTGCCTTTCAGTTTATTTGAGAATCCATATGGCCTCCTGGGTTGCTCAGAATATTCAGGAAAGATCTGAAAAAAAGGTGGTTGTGCACCCACCAAATCTGCAAAGAATACAGAATTAGTTGAATTTTGAAAAGGCTGTGAGAAAGTTCAGAGGCACCTTATCCAACTAGATGAACGGGTGACACTGTCATAAAAGGTTCAGCTCTGTTCAGACAAAGTGTTACACACTAAAGCGGGGGAGGAGGGAAATGGACGTGCTCATATGCCTTACAGGGTTCTCAATTACCTGCTTGGCTTGGGAAAGACAGCTGAGTGTACAGTGGACATCTCAGTGATCATTTGGATGCAGATCTTAGGTCTAATTGATTGGTCAGGCAAGATGTTAGATTGCAAAAGGAACAGGATAGAGAATATGTGTAAAATACAAGCAATTAATAATGTAAGTCGATGATGCATTTACATTTGGAATAACATACACAGGACTGGACACCCAATACTCCCAAGTTTCACAAGAAGCCTGCACCAAAGCAAGGCAGAGTTCAGAGAAAGGTGACAGGAATGGAAAAGGTTATGTGAAAATTCCCACATGAGAAAAGACTGAAAACACCTGATAATTCACTTTTTTTAAAAGGCAAAAAAGTAGTGACATTCTATAAATATCATCAAGGTGGGTTGTGATATACCATTAGCAAATAGAAACCCTACTTGACCTGTGTTACAATTCAGGAGTGAGAGAGGAGTGAGTGAATTTTAAAAATAGTAATTTCAGAGTTGATTAAGAACAGAAATTGTTTAGCACACTTATCTTTGGCTCAATGCCACCAGACATCGGTTGCTAAGTCCATACCAGGGGATGGTTTATCATGATAGGAGTGGGCTTGTGGAGTGAATGGCTGGTGCTGGGAGCCCACCACCCATGCTATATGTCTTCAGGGGCTTTTACATGGGACTAGACCTGCTCTGATCCCTGAGATCAAACATTCAATGACAGCAACTTGTTAACTCTGCTCCTTGAGTGCCTACTGTGGTTTATTTTCATCCACTGAAAAGGCACTGGATAGAAATGGTCACTCCATCCTGTGAACCAAAATGTGGTATATGAGGATCACAAGGAGAAACAACCCAAAAAGACATCTCAGATTCAAACTCAAATGTTAATGCAGATGTATATTCTGAGCCCAAGATAATACTAAAGCTCAAAGTAAGGCTTGACTTTTATACTACTAAAAAAAGTCAGAATTATACTAAAAAAACTTGGAAGCTGATAGCTATTTATTTTATTTTTATGCCTTTTTTTTCATTACGTGACAATGAGTATGTAACATTTTGGGTTAAGTGTGAAGGAAAACACTAATGACAGAAGTATCTGTTGTTTCTTCATAGCCATGCAATTATGGTATGAAATTAAACATTCAAGTGTGTTTAATACAAACTATTTTAAACTTGTGCATGATTAACATGCATTTCTTTAGATAAATATCTAGGGTGGTTTTTGTGATGCTTTTTCTTTATCTCCTGTATCTTTATCTATATCTCATCCACAGTGCACACTCTGGAGTAGCCTTTGAAGTGAAAGCAGTCATATGTTACATGAATCCAATAGATGAATATTTAAAAAAAAAGCTATTTGCTCTTTTCAGGTTGTCAGAGGTATTCACATCTTTCAGAGTACAACTAGAGGCTGGCTGAGGAGACTTTACAGAATAAGCTGCAGGGTAAGGTGTAGGACAGTGGAGCAGGCAATATGAACACATGGGGTTTGAGATGACTGCTGCCACCTGATCCAGTCCATCAAGACCTATACATAAGGATTGCTCCTGTGTGGTGGGTTGACCCTGGTTGGGTGTCAGGTGCCGGCCAAAGCCACTCCATCACTCCTGCCTACTAAGCTGGGCAAGGGAGAGAGAATATAATGAAAGGCTCGTAGCTCGAGATAAAGGACAGAGAGATCACTCACCAATTACCATCATGGGCAAAGCAGACTCAACTTGGGGAAGTTAATTTAATACCAATCAAATCAGAGTAGGGCAATGAGAAATAAAGCAAAATCTTAAAACGTCTTTCCCCTCATCCCTCCCTTCATCTCAGGCTCAGTTTCAACCGTAATTCTTCTCTACCTCCTCCACCCCAGTGACACATAGAGATGGGGAATGAAGGCTGCAGTCAGTTCATCCTACTTGTTGCTACTGTGCCTTCCTCCTGAGGGGTACTCCTCACATTCTTCCCCTGCCACCATGTGGGGTCCTCTCTCCTCGGGGCCACAGGTCCTGCCAGGAGCCTACTCAAGCACAGGCTTTCCATGGGGTCTCACCCTCTTTTAAGCATCCACCTACTCCACTGTGGAGTCCTCCAGGTGGATATCTGCTCCCCCCATGGACCTCCAGGGGCTGCAGGAAGGCAACCTGCCACACCCAGGTCTTAACCACAGACTATGGGAATCTCTGGTCGAGCATCTGGAGCACAACCTCCTCTCCTTTGGCACAGTCCTGGGTGTCTGCAGAGCCATTTCTTTTATGTATTTTCACTCCTCTGTGCTCCAGCTGCCGTTGCTGTTGTGCAGTCTCCCCCTCCTGCTTCTTAACTATATTATCCCAGAAGTAGTCCCATTGAAGGGTTCAGCCTTGGCCGACAGTGGATTCATCTTGGAGCCACCTGGCATTGGCAGTGTCAGACACAGGGGAGGCTGCCTTTACAACAAACGTTGCTATGTAAATCCAATACATCTCGCAATTGTCACTGGAGTGGGAGCGATGCTGTGTCCTGAATACCTGCAGCACAACAGGCATCTTGGTTTCTGCACCATAGGTGGCTCTGCAACACATTTGAAGACAGGTATGTGTTTTGAAGAGAAATGGTTGCATTTCAGTTAACCTCACAAGCTCATGCAGTGACAGCTCTCCCAACCTTAAACATTTTTAACTGGAGGTAGGCATTGCTATTATTAATGCATATGGTATCTACTTGTTTCTTATTTAGGTTTTACCTAAATAATACTCTGAAACTATGTACCAACTATCACCTATGGACCACTAAGTGTGACCAAGAGAGACAAGAATTGTCTCAGCTCTGATATCCAAGCCAGCACAATATTTTAGATGACAAGAAGCCGTGTTGGATCTTTAGATCCATGTTAGGATTCTGACAGGAAATTAAATGTTTCCACTCTGAGGAAGGCCTGGGAGCTTCTATGATGGGCTAAGCTGGGCAGTGCCACAGGCACCTGGGTCAGAGGTGGGATGTGGCTATGCCCAAGGTGCTGGTGGTAGTGAATTCAACAGCATGCCAGCATATGCGTGGCAGCAGGAAGGCATTTTTCTTCATGCATCTGCCCCCACTTGGGCACTGAACGTGGCTCTAGAGATGCATGTCTCTGTTACCAGTACGACAGAAAGCAATACAGCTCCGTTAACTGTGAGGTCAGGGAGGGCAAGTGAAGACCACTGGACTGTTTGGTTGCCAATTGGCCTCAGCAGTTCCCCCACAGCCCCTTCCCTGCAGCCAGTACATCCCAACAAAAGGTCTTGGGAATTTGCCCTGTGGAGACTGTAGTGTGACATCTGGAAGATGCACCTATCTCTGGAGGAGAGTAGCTCTGCCATAATTATTCAGGTCTGATAATTAGCTAGGATGTAATTAGATATAATCACCCTGACAACAGTGTGCACCTTTTTCAACAGTCAAGGATGAGGCCTTGTTGTCCACCTGTGTGTGATCAAAAGGGATAATAGAGGAGCAAGCCATTAGCGTGCACGTGGTAAGGGAGCTGGGCCAGTTCTCCCATTGAAGGCCTGATAAGTGATACAGCCGGGCATGGGAGAAAATAATTAATTCATGATATTTTTTTAAACTGTCTTTGCCATCTTGATCTCAGTTGTCAGTAGCCAACCTGTTTGAATAATACCACATTGAAGAAAAAAAAAAAAAGAAAGAAAAAGAAAAAAACAAAAAGGCAGAAAAAAAGGCCAGGACTGCTAAGAGAGAAGAGATACGTTTTCTATACTATCAGCAGGGTTCAGTGAAATTATTGCGTCCTTTTGTTGCAGCAAACAACAAGGGAACAGCTGAAATGTCCTGCATCCATCTGCACATGGCATCTACCCAAAACCTGCTTAACAGAAATGCTCCAAGGCCCACGACAAGGTCTCTGTCCTCTGCTCCTCCAGAATGACCAGCTGTGCACGGAAATCCCCAACCCATGGAAGGATGGCTTAAACATGTGAGCTGGAAGTGCCTGGTGCCTGCCTGAGCCTTGCTCTGAGGGGCAGTGGAGCTACTAGGGCAGCTGCACATAGGAAAGAGCAGCAGCAGGGCCATGGGGATGTGTCGGGGATGCTAAACCCAGGCAGGTTTAGCTGAATTACAAAAAAAAGAAATTACAAAAAGCAGCTGCTTTCTGGAGCATCACCATCAGCAGCCCTCTGTCCTCACCCACTGTAACAGCCGTGTCAACGCCCTTGAGGCAGAAACACGAGGCTTTCTCCATTCCTATGGAATGGTGTCCAATTAGGCTCTACTGGAGGGCAAAATGGGACACCTGCAGTTACGTGTAAGGGGATGCCCCGACACCAAAAAAGGATGTTTTACAGGGTTCCTCTCATGAGATGCTGCTGTCAGCTTGCTCACTGAGGATCATTCCACACACCCACAGGGACCTGAAGAGAAAATATTTCCCAAAAGGAGACAGACACACACCTTTGCTGTACTGGACTACACACAAAAAAATTGTATCAGAGTGGAACCTTTCTTTTAAAGGAAAGGGATCAGATCCAACAACCAAATGTCTCTGAAGTACAATGAAGTTCATGCTTGGTTCCCAGATCTAAAGACTGAAATGAACTCTGCTTATACACACGGTAAAACTAACATTTCTGTTCTTCTAATTCCAATCTGCGCATAGCACAGGTTTTTCCTTTAGCAGATTTGAATGATCTTTCAGGGTGCCAAAATGTTACTAGTTTGTACCTGAACTGCAGCTAAAGGCTTTCTAAAGAACAAGGACTCCCAAAGGTCTCCTAAAGCAGATTTTTTTCACATGCTTTATATTAGAAATAATTGGAAATTGATACATTTCTGTAGAGAATGCTGTTAACTGGCTTTGTGATGGGTTCAGTGTTATGTGTGCATTCAAAAAAGCCATGAGAGGGTCAGACTCAGAGCATTGCAAAAGTAAATTTTTGGAGCCAAAGAAGTCTGACCAGAAGTTAGTCTCTGCCTAAACCATCCAGCCATTGCACTGTAATTTTTTTTCTCCTCCCAGGGTTGAGCACGTGATCTAAGTCAGGCTCAGTGATGATACCTGCCCATACTTGATTCACCCTGTACAGGAAAAGTTCTGGATCACCACCAGCTTTCCCCATCTGTGCAGAATGGCACAGAGACAAGCCATCTACAGTCAGACATCTGCCTTTAAACCAACTAGCTTGAGGTACTCAGTGTTTCCCCATCACCTCTCAACACAAATTTTATTTCTTTTTCTACCTTTATTTACTTATTTATTTTTCTGTCTCATCTGGATTGTGCTGACTTTTTCCCCAAGGCACATGTGGGTAAATCATATATTTGTAAACAGATGTGTATTTTTGTTGTTGACATCTTGAAAACATTTGATAAGAATACAACATAGTTTTTGATACTTGCAACCAAAGATCCCTTACTCCTGTGTTTTCTCAGATTCACCTGCCTCTTTCTTGTGTTTCCACCATGCCTTTGCTGATTGAGTTTGGAACCCTGACATATATTATTGTGAAAATACAGCAGACAAAGTATCCGCTGGAGTGACTCTTCATATTAAGTAGAAATATCTTTCCTGGGACAATCATAGTCTAAAATCAGTGCTGCATTCATAGAAAGGTACTGCAGCAGCATGGATACCATTGATGTCCAGATGCTTTAAAATGCCATAAACAAGTCTTATGGAGTTTTTTCTGAGTATATTGGGTGTTTTTTTGGTTGGTTGGTTGGTTAGGTTTTTTATGTCAATACTTAAGGGTTTGGTTTAAGCCTTTCTAATACTGCTGGGGAGGCAGCCGCACATGATGGAAGCAAGGCAGCTGAGCTGGAGGGAAAAGCTGTGCTGTGTGTGCTGGGCATGCTGCAGCAGCCACTCTACCCTTCTAGGACCTCCCTGCTCCTTGCTCCCTCTTCCCACTCCCCTGCTGCTGCCTGTGCCCTTCCTGGCTCTTTGAGGCAGGGATTGTCTCTCTCCATCCTGACTCATACTGCCATAGCTCCAAATGTAAGAGCACCAAGGGGGCCTGTAGGAGCTGTTTTGACTCAAACATCAGTGTCTTTCATTCCAGAAGCACTGAGTGGATCAGCCAAGCCTAGTTTGGTAGATCTTGTGCTCACCAGAGAATATCCAGCTATGGTGCTTCACCTGGGATCAGGATTTCATGTTTGTAGGGCATCCTTGCCCCCTCCAAAAATGTAGCCCAGCTATTGCTGCTTTGTGGTTCTTTGGTCAGATTGCTGGAGGGGAGAGTAATTTCCACTGCTACCTCAGACATGATACAGATGCCTGATGAAGCAGAGAAGAAAGCAGGACTAATGGCAGCCAGCCCAATTAGTGCAGAACCCTGGGCAGGGCATTTCATCTGGGCCCTCTGTACCGCCTGCCGGGATGGGTGCAGATGTGCAAGCGGTGACAGGCAGAGGAGCTGGGACCTGACTACATTCAAAATCCTTCCCTGAGATTTTCCTGCTTCCTTTTTCTCTTTCTCCCCTTTCACCACGTGAAACGCGCAGTGGGCTGTATATGCAAACACTGACAGATGGTGACACTCGGCTCCAGCTCAGGCAGATTAGAAAGGGAACTCAGTGTTCAAGGGACCAATTACCACTCTGTCCCCTCAGGGAAGAGCATATCAGATGTTTACTGGGGGTTAATAATAAATGAATTGAAAAAAAAAATTGCTCTTCGAACACCATATTCTGTGTATTCATGTCAGCAGGTTGTAATTAGCTAATTAAATGCTTGGACTGACAGAATGGCCCCAGTGGGGGTTGCAACATTGCAGACCGCTCCTGAAATATGAGCAGGAAACATCTTGGAATATGTAAGCAGGAGAGCAGTTAACACCTCACATTTAATGGCACACTTCTTCCTGCAAAGGTTACTGGGAGAGGTGGGAGGAGGACTTGGACAAGTCCTGTGTCTGCAGAGCTTGCTGCCAAAAAAGCTGAGGAGACCATGCAAGTAAGGGGGGCATGCAAGATAAAGAAGCTAGTGGTCATGGGCTCTCAGCAGCAAGCAGGCATGGAGAAAAAAGGTTGAAGTTTTTGTAATCCATATACAATTCAAAATTATTATCAACTAACTGATAACTCAGGGCTCCTCCTTAAAAACGTAGAGAGCTCCATCGTAGTGGGAGAGCTACCAGGAGGCACAATCTACTATAAATATAGTGTCCAACCATGTGTGATTAGTTTGAGTCATCAAAACCAAAGCTACACTTAAGGCACATGAAAGGCCCACCTTTAACCTCCTGAAGCAGAGGAAATGAGAAGGCGCGTTCAACCTCTTGGCTGCCATTTGAGTATTAGCTCATGCCTTACGCCCCTGCCCTCACTGCTGGCCTTTGGAGATGAGAGCGTTTTGTACCACTGGCATGTCACCACTGCTTGTTTGCTTTCCTGGCTCCTTAGTAGCAGTGGGGTTTGGTTCATGAACAGCAAGGCACCTGGCACACTGTACAAATAGGAGAGCAAAATCCATGCCAAATTACAGCACAAATAATGCATCTGTCTGGAATGTATCAAAGGAGGCATTTGCAGCACTGGCAGTGAAAATGGTAGCGTGTCAGGATTTTCCAAATCTCGGGTTTCTTTGGTCTCACTTTCTAGACACAGCATTTTGAAGTTAAAAAAATGCTTATGAGGAAGCAGCCTGGAAGTATGCAAGCCAGCCCCATAGGAATCCAAGCTCACTCTCAGCAGCCAACTCTTGATGGTGCAAAATGACCCATAGAGTGCACTTGAATCCACAGCCTACCAGTATGTTGGAGATATGCAAGAGAGTTTTCATCCACCCCATGATCCTGACTGGGGCAGAGTGACTTAATGCTATGGGAGTTTGCCCCCTTCCCTCCCTAGCCCCATCCTGCTCCCAGCACAGCTTGGCTGGACAAGGATAGCTACAAAAACTCTTGAAGTTTTGAACAATGATTTCTTAGAGATGAAAGGTTGTGTAGGTGAAAGGGGTGAAGAGCATGCTAAAGATGCCTCCAAAATGTAAACCATAAGACACCTCCAGAACATGTCACCTTGCACCTTTCATTCATTACTGCATGAGAAGTTTGGGGTACACAAGGCAGCTCATTTGAAAAGCTTTTTGAGATGTGCATTAGACCATGTATCAAGGCAGAAGAACCAGCAGATCAAGGCTGCATGCTTGGTGATGCTGATGTGCGCAGGACACAGGGAGGACTACATTCTGCCAAACCCTGTATGTATATGTACATGCTTGAGATAGGAGGTGTCATCTGCTTCCCAAAATCAGGAATGCTCTGATGAACTGAGGAGGTCTAACCAAACTTTTCTTTGCTGCAGCTGTGATGCTTTCCTCATGCCCTTGCTAGTGCTCTGTGCTCTGTGCTGTAAACATGCCCACCCAAAGAGCCTGAGAGAGAATGGCTGTGATGCATTGCTGCCAGACTGGGATGTATGTTTGCCGTATGAAAGCTTGTTGATCTTCCATTTCCTCTCTCTCCCCTAATGCTTATTATGATTGCAGAGTAAATCACTGCTGTACCATGCATGCTGACCTGAACTGTCCCTGCCCCATGCCCATTCTTCCAGGGGGCCATGCAGTCTGGGAGGGCAGCTGCAAAAATAACCAGTATTCTTTTTCTCCTGCCCCTTGCATCTGAGGGAATAAGGTAGGCCCCTTTGCCCATTATTAATTTTGTTAAGCCTTTCCTTTGATGAGCCAATTTCACAAAACTGCAGTTCTTCAGGCTCTTAAGGGTTTTTCTAGCAGCGAGATTTTGGGACAATTTCAACCCTCTTTTCTGTGCCAGTAACCTCATGGGTGACAGAACAGGTGTAATTTAATCAGGTGGAGGCAAAATTTGGTAAATTGAAGGCTGCATATGGGATGTCTCTTCCACACGCATCAGAGCATTGTCCATGGGCAGCCTTCACAGCACACGGATGCTTGGAGGGAGTGGGGTCTGAATAAGATGCTCCTTCATGAAGGTGCTTATCCTGATGCCTGTCCTGGTTGCTGCAGAGGAGGGGATTGTATTAGTCCTCCCAGGCTTCCACTGTCATTCCCCAAAACCTCTGTTTTGGGGAAAAGCCTCTCTCCAAAGCTGTCTCTGTGCCTGACCTGCCCTGGGTTTGCTCAGCACCTCTCCAGCTGCGGAGACTTGGCAGGATGCTCTGGTTCCTGATGAAGCCAACAGGCCTGAAACATGTGACATCAGAGCAGCCAGACACCCAGCTGGTGACTGCCTTGCAAAGGGCTCATGAGAGTGCCTTTACACAATAGCAGATTGTCTATTGGGTTTCAGTCCACTGTGTAGTCATAGTCACAACCAACACTTTCCACTTTCCACTGCAGGAGTTTATGTTGAATTTTTAAAAACCTCTGGGAGCGACACCATAAGGGCAAGAAACAGACAGGGAGTAGAAAACATCAGTAGGTTGGCTCCCAGGCATGGGGAGCAGCCATGCTGCTGCCTGCCTGCTCCCCATCAATGATTGCCATGCTCAGCCCTGCTGAGATACCATGCATTATGTTTTAAGTGTTTTAGTTCCTCAGTTCCTCCAGTTCCCCATGTTCTTTTTCTGAACAAGTAGCACCATTTTTACATACCTATTGATTCAGGACCTTAACCTGTGCTTTGTAAAGTGTTTCTGTACTCTCAGACTCAGTTCTACAAACACTTATACTATACTGAGTTCTATACCCATTCCAGTGAAGAAATTGATGCTTAAAATTCATCATGTGTCCAAGAGCTTTCACAGATCCTGGCTATATAGCTTGACTCTTTGCACAAATGGTTTCTACAGGTATATGTTGACGTGGTTTAGATTACAGGCAGTAAGATATTTTCTGCACAAATATGCATCAGCGAATGTGCTGTATATCACACCCACTGAGCTTTGTGTGAGAATGGAAGGAAAGCTGGCAGCACTCTTCATGGGAGAGGAAGGCCTGGTAAAACTGCTGGCTCCTTGTGACCAAACCATGACTAGCTGGTGCAATCCTGCCCAACCATAATATTCCAGGACAGAGTCATCCAACAACATCAGCTACACTTGTAATTGCGGTATCAAGTAACCATATATATTTATTATTTACCAGCACATGCTTTATTGGTGCTCATTACAAGCCGCTAATGATGTGTCTGTTTTAACGGTAGCCATGGAGCTAATAAGCAGGAGGTGGAAGAAGCCTTTCCTTTGCCAATAGATATGATTTCTTTGCTGGCTTTTGGGCAGCCACATATCCCATCCATAAATGACAAGCACAGGATTGTGGGATTTGCCTCAACCACATCTGCTGTGGCCTTATTTTGGCAGGGTATGGGGAAATGCAAGGCTGTGCTGGCGCCAGTAGCTGAGGAGGAGGTCAAGGGATGAAAGGTGTGTCCACAGATATGGCCAAGAGCAACCTGCCCTGCGTGGAATGGCACTCACCCAGCAGCGCCCCAGCCTGCATGGGGGCACTGTGTCCCCCCAGGAATGCATATGGCACACTGCCCCATCACTGGTAGCCATGGGGCTGTGTGGGGTATGGCCAGCTGCCAGCAGCACGGCCGCCCCACACAGGCGGCACTCAGCTGTTTTGCATTTTGCAGCGTGTTTTAGGAGAAACATGTGTCTCCCCCATCACCGCCATCTGACGCAGGCACAGCCACATGGGGTATGGGACCCAGCTGCCCGATGAGGGGGAGCTGCTGGGAAGCCCCTCTCCCAGTGCTCGCCCTGGCTGGACTGCCTGTGCATCACGGGGGTGCCTTCAGGGCTCCACTCACTGGAAGGATGCTGTTTCAGTACAAACTGTAGGCTTAAAGCAAACCAAGAGAAACTCTCAGCAAAATTCCAGGTGAACCCAAGTGTGCAAGTTGCAGAGGCTGAGCCTGAGCTGTGTATGCATCCCTGCACACACCTGTGCCCCCTATGCAGCTCCTCTTGCTGCCCATACACACCTCCAATGGGGTAGAGGATGTGTGGTACCCTCCGGGCATCCTGTCCCTCATCCCCATAGAGGGAGGAGGGCATCCCAGCAATGTCTTCACTGCCATCCTGCCAGGCTTCCCTCCTCAGGACAGGGGGAGACAGTGTTGCTGGCAAGGGACAGTCTGCAGGATGAGGCCATGCATGGTGCAGGCTCAGGGTGGCTGGCAGCCGCTCTGCTGGGCTCATGCCTTCCCTCTCTCGGGGAGACAGAGCAACAGATGCAAGGCAGGCACCAAGAGTGGAGGCTCCCATTATTTTGGCCTTGGGCACTTTTGGAGCTTGGCGGTCTTGAGAGTCACCCAGCGTTTGGCCAGATCCCCAGTGGCTTTGCACATTCCTTTTCTTTCTGTGAATGAATGGTCTAATCTGGCTGGAGGGCATTGCAAGACCCAATAGCCAGTTTGCTGCACCTGCTCATCAGGGATTGAAACACCTGCCGTAGCTGGGGCTTAGCATTTAAGTGCTGCTATTTGAAGACAAATCTTGTCTTTTGTCTCTGCTTGAGCCTTCTCCCAGCTTCCCTCTCCCTTTAAAAGAANAAAAAAAAAGGGAGAAAAAGGCTGTGCTGGCTGGTTTTTGGACAAGGTTTATTTTTCCTCAAATTTCCAAAGGAAGTCATCATTGCTTTCCCTGTTAGGTGCATTGCTGTGAAATGTTATTCACACAGGCAAAGAGAATCATGAGCACTTTCATTTTGTTGACAGCTGTTTAAAAGGCCTGTGCTGATATTAAAATGTTGGAGCATTGGGTGATTACACTCTGAAACACTGCTGTATTGTCCTGCTACCAGCAATCAATGATGTGCAATAGACTGATGCTTTTAATGAGAAGAGACGTTTTTCTACACACCCTCCTGCCTACATTTGACCTTTTCTCAGGTTGCTTTCCTGTGAAAACAAACACAAAATATTGAGTCAATAGCTAATGTGATATTTACTTAATGGGGAATTAGAAGGCAGTTGTGTAGTTTCTGCCAGTAAATTAGGACGTAAGGAAGCAGATTTTATCCAAGCAATGTGATTTTCCTCTTCTTTTAATTGAATTTATGTATTTGGTTGAATTAGGCACTTGGGCTGTGTATAGAAGCCTCAGTTTTGCAAGATTTGTTAATGAAGAGGCTTAGAAAGATATGAAATACAGTAAATGGATTGGACAGAAACCAACTGGTACATCTCCAAAGTTATTAAAAAGCAGAAAATATCTTTCTAGTGGCTCTCAATGGATGTCTGCTTGAACCAAGTTCTTCAACACTTTTATCAGTGATCTGGAAGAAAAATAAAAGCCATGTTATATATAAAGATTATCAGGGAGCAAAGTTTTCCAGGGAGGTATTTAAGGAAGAACAGGTTTCAGGGAAGCGAGCTGGGCAGAACTATAGTCTTAAGGGAAAAACAAGGAAACACCTATCTCCAGTGTAACAGTAAGGGCTCCTGCCCTGCCCAAGCACCTACCCTGGAACAGGGAGTCTGGTAATACATCAGCCCTCAGTCTGCCAGAGTACAACAAATCTACAGCAAGAAACTGAAATTAGGCAGATGTAAGCTACAGAGTTGGTTTGCACAAGAGGACAATGAACCACTGAAATCGCTTACTGAGAGTCATGGTGGATTCTCTATCACTGGAGACTTCTAAATCACATAATTTTCTCATCTCTTCCTCCACTCCCCTAATAAAAATACACTTTACTCGATTTACATGTTTTACTTGAACTTACTCTGTTACAAGAAAGATCAGGCAGGATGATCACAGTGGCTTTATAACCTACACATATGTTTGATCAGAAAAAAAAATTAACAGAAGGAAAACTGAAAATCTTCAGCTTATTTCAGTTTCCTTTACCATAAAATAATTATTGAATACTTAAGAAATATGGAGGGAAGGCTGAGTCATTCCTTTTACAGGTATTTCTGAAACAATTATAACATCATGTTGAATAAATTAGGTGAAAAACTGGGCCCAAAATAAGAAGACATTAATACAGGGATGGTCAACCTGCAAAATTCTCTACAGAGAAGGCAAAACAATTAAATACACAGTTAATTTTTGGGAAGTAGATCCTAATAAAAGAAGAGTAGAAGATCCTGTGCTCATCTGCACAATAAGCTGAACTTGCCTTAGGGCACAGATCAATTACCAGAAGGTATAAAAGAAATTTCTCCCACAGGTAGCACAGAAGGAGTGATGTGTGCTCTATGAATTCCTTGAGAGGCAGGAGAAACTCACTTCAGTTAACTGGAAGCCTAGCCTAAGTCTGTTTTGTGAAAGACACCAGGAGCTTTGTTAAGAATTTCAATCAGCTCAATCCTCATACAGTTTTATATAGTGCTGCCCTTGATTTCTTTGTGATCCTGGTATTTTTGCAGCTAAAGGATGAGGGACTGCCCACCGGGAGCAAGGTTTGGTTTGGCACTTTCTGTTGTTGTCTTTGCCCAGAGCATCTAGCGGGAGGCCGCTGCTGGATGTACGATGTCAGCTGTGATGTGATCTGGCACAGGTTTTACTGTTATGAATTCCCTTGGCTGTTGCCTCTCAGAGGCTATACTAGAAAAAAAACCCCAAAACATAAAACAAAATAAAGATCAGAGACAACTCTACTTACATGTTCTTAGCAGTACAGAGAGAATATCTTAATTATTTTTTGCCTGTGAGATTAATCATACAGGACTGTTGTCCTTTCCAATTGCCTGTGAATTTAAAGTAGTGCTGTCTCTTAGAAAATAGTTCAAAGGAAAAGAAATTTCACATTACTCTACCTAAAGGTGCCTGCGTCTTTGTCTTCCACCTAGCATCACTCTCTCCAGCAACATGGCACTAGGACAGGTTGTGTTCTAGATACACACAACTCACAAAACAGCCCATAGTGCCAGACAGACAAGAGCATGAATTACCAGCGTTATTCAGGTGTAAATTCAAGTTACAAGGTATTTATTACAGCATGAGTCTCAGAATTAGTTAATTCTCAATCAACAGCTGAAAACCAGCAAGAAAAAATTTCAGGGGCTTTAAAGCAGAGGATGCTATCCTTGTAACATACCATAGAGAGTTAATGGTTATTTACAGTGCGGTGGGTCGAAGTAAAGCCACTGCAGGTGTGTTTACTAGTGAGGCAATAATCAGACAGGTGGAGGTAAATAGAGGACAGGAGGGCGCCCCTGTCCTGGGGAGTGAAAAAGGTTCTGTGTTGGGGAAGGTAATGTTGCAGCAGAAAGAAAGATGTGCCTGTGATGTTATCTTCATGTAATCAACAGAACAAGGTTGTTGGCTGTAGTAGTAAGGAAAGAGGTCTGTCTGCATGCTGGAGGACTATATTGGGTAGCAAAGGTTTAGAGAGGGTAGAGGCTATGGGACCAGAGCATTCAAGCTTGCCAGGAAAAAAAGTGAGTTATTTTTAGGGATCTTGAAAAAAAATGTGAAGCTTAAAATTAGAGTTATTTGGGTATTGGAAGATGTTCTAGGGATGTGCAGCATTAGCTCTCTGGACAGGAATAGCTGTAACCCACCAAATTAACTGGTGCTTCTTCCCTGGAATGGAAAAATCTATAAGATAAAATAAACACAGTGAAAAAGGGGGTGCACTTAGAAAATAGGAGAAGAGAGAATAGAAGGGGATTTATTCCCTGAAATTTTCAAATGTTTTCTCCCTTCTCCATAACTGGTAAAGGTGAGTTCCTGTAATATCCTCTGCTTAGCTCTTTCATTCTTGATGCTGCCTCGCTGGTTAGTAGAGAGGGCTATTGGCAAGATGAGTTGAGTGTACTGTAATACAGTCTCTTACTCTGGGTCCTCTAGGAGAGAGACCAGCATAAACACTATCCAGTAAAAGCTTTGCTGTGTTTTCCACTGAAGTAATCCTCGTTTCTTCTATTCTTCCTTACTAGAAGGCTCACTGGTGGACTGTGGTGGCTTTTTTTTTTCTAGCTTAAGAAGCAATTTGTAATTAGCTTTCCTCTACCGTGCTCCCTCTGCCAAAACAAACTTGTCAATAAAAGCCTGATGTTTAGATGTAAAAAAGATGTACATTTAATTAAATACGAAGCTGGTTTGTGAGAATGGAGCGCATGGAGAAGCCACTAAAGAGCATCACACAGAGTGTAAAGAGCTGGAAGCAAATGTTTGAAGAAAAGGAACAGTGTGGATATTACGATTTCAAGCCACAAACATTGTAGCAGTGAAGCAAATTGTAAAGCAAGCAATTTCTAGATAGTTAAAAAAAAATAGCTGCTAGTTGCTTCAAATTAAGCCCTGAGAAAAAATATCATAAAACTTGAGTGTGCTGTGCTTGAGACATACTTATAGTGAAGCAAATCTGGTGTGTGAGGTCCTGTGGGACTCCATGTGTGATGTGTGTTATGAGAAGGCTCAATTTTAAGTCTTCGTTAGTTTTGCTAAACAAACACACATTCTTGTTAAACATTTCTTCTGAGATGACAACTATTGACAATACATCTTCCTGAAGCATAAGTCAGTTAGCAAACAAATAGCTGACAGTTTGCAAAGTTTCCATTATTCTCTAGTTGCTGAAGAAGCTTGAAGATAGAACAGGACGCTTGGCATTGGGAGTGCCTTAGCTGTTAATGTTTTTGTACAAAATTTGTTAAGTGTAGAAACTGCTCAAATTTCTGAAGTGTTGATTCAATGGAAACATCAGTTTGGGGCCTGCTGTTAAACAGCAATCTGGGGAGATATAAGCTCTCTGGGAAAACCATGCACATCAGCAACAATTCAGTATCATAGAAGTGAACATTAGGAGTCATGTTCATTTCAGATTGTTGGGTGTTTTATGCTCTTTTCGTCTCATGGTGCAAAGGCAGAAAATGCAGACTGAGGAAAAAAAGGATTGCTCATTTCTGTGCAATCTTCAAATGTGCAAACAACAAGAGGCTCCATTTTGATCTCTGTATGGAGGATGTTGCTGTTGTGAAACATGCACATGGTCTGAGAGTTGTTTCATGAACCTGAAAGTAGCACAGCAATGAGGACAATAAAGCTGATTTTCTTACGTTGAAAGAATCACATAAAATATCTGAAAAATGAAGAGGTTTAAAATCCCCCTCAGAACTGTGAGAAATCATAAAGCAGTCAACAGCAAGAAAATAGAAATATAAAAAATTAATAGAGATGTTATTTGCAAAAAAAAACCAACCAACCAACCAAACAAACAAACAAAAAAAAAAAAAACAAGAAAAAAACCCCAAACCAAAACAAAAAAAAATAAAATCAAACCCCCCAACATTCACAAAAAACCCCTACAAAAACTATTAGCTACTATACTTATCTGTAGGTGGAGCACCTTAGCAAAACCATGGTCAGTAGTGTGGTGTGTGAAAACTTCTCCCTGATGTTGAGGCAAACTCATTTTCCAAGGAAAGTAGAATGAAAAGAGAAACATTGCAGCAGTTTCTCCTTGGTCATATCTGCTAAAAGTGCTATTTATTGAGCAGAGAAACATGCTGAATCATTCACTTAACTTGCTCTCTTTTATACTTGATTTCTAAGCTAATATAAGCCATGGGAAGTCTTCCTTTTTGCTTATTTTCAGACTGCAAATCAGAGCTGAAGATAAACAGCCTTCAAATTGTCTCTTGCTAAACACAAGCAATTACAGTAAGATAGACAAATAACAGTGTATGCATGAAAGTAGTTTAATTTAATGCATGATGATATACACAGTCTATCTAAGATGGCTGGCTCAACACCATTTTCCATGACAACAAAACAGTTGTAAGTGTTGTTGGGTTATAGCTATTTTTTTACCAGTAGTGATAATGAAATGTTGGCTGGCAGAACCTTTGGGGTCCTTGGCAGGGGTTCCACTTCTCGTCCCCTGACACTGTGGGTTTACCTGACCCTGTGCTTAAACATTAGTGGGGAGGACTTCAGTCTCACGAACTCCCCTGCTCCAATGATATAACCAATGACTGTACCAAACGAGCCTACTATACGTTTTTAATTATTATATTTTCTCTTTGCATTACTTGTATTTCCTTTGTTACTTCATAATGCAGTTAATCTTGTCACAGTGCCAGAGGAGATGAGGAATTGCTGATCCTACTCATTAAAACAGCATCCCTTTATACAATGGAATAGTCTCCTTGCAGCCTGTTTTACTTTCCCTCCTTCCTGGGAAGGCAGGCCCATTTCTGCCAATCTCTCTTTGTAGTCTTTCGTGGTATCTCAACTCTGTATTTTTGGCTTGCCCTGTAGTATCAGAGACCCAAACCAGGCTCACTACCCCAGCTGAGACCTCAGAAGCATTTGAAATAAATATTTTGAATGCTTGTCATAGAATAAAAGTGTTGTCCTGTCAAGGTTGTGTGTTTTCACTTTCTGGGAAAAGATTCTTAAAGGCAACATGGTGCTGTAATTACCAGGTGTTTTCAGCAATGATACTGCTTACCCAGTCTGGGTATTTGAATAATTTTCTTTCCTGTTTCCAGCAGACAGCATGACAAGACCATTATGGGAGGAGCTGACATGTGGTTTGCATAAGCCAAAGCAGACTAGCCCTCACCTCCTCTTAATCGCTGCATTTTGCATCCTGATTTACAATGACACCAGCAGCAATTACCCACTGCAGTTCTGGTTTTAGTGGGAAATCAGGGCTGCCACAGGGGAAGGACTGTGTGGGCTGCATGCCTGGCCTGTGGCCGTGGTTTCCAGCTCTTGCTGACATTCTGTATGGCAGGAGATGTAAGATGTGGAAAGCCTCAGCTGCTCTGTAGAACTGGAGCAGGGTGCTAGCCCCTCTGCTCCTCCCTGGCCCAAGTCTGTGTCTGGGAGCCTGAAGGCTGCGTGTGCAGCAGGTACTCGGCTGTACTGGCCCTGTAACACTTGGCTTTCTCCTCCTTGTGTTGCTGTGCACTGTTTGCCTCCATTCCCAGCCAGTGCTAAGGTAAAGCTGGCATTGCTCGTCTGTTTCCATGCTGGTAGCTGCATCTATGTGTGGAGAAAAGCCAGTTTTCTCCCTCATTCTGTACCACAGACATGGCACAATGTGGTAAAAGGCAGATAAAACCACAGGAGATTCTTTTTTCCTGTGGTCCAGAGATTAAACCACAGATGCCCGAGGTTTTGCTGCAAGTACTGCAATTGCCTTGGCGGCTGTGGCCGAGTGGGTAAAGCCGCCGCCCCTGGATCCGTGCTCCTTCTCGGAAGGACGCCGGTTCGAGTCCTGCGGGTCTCGCTCTGCCAACTTCGTCCGGGCTTGCCCCGGCCAAGGCTTAGAGTGTCCCAGGGCTAAAGGGGGTGGGGCCAGTTCCGCGCACGCTGAGCTCCACGTAATAAATCCATTCGCGCAGGCATAAAAAAGCATCATCGTTCGCGACGGCTAGCCACACACACACTGCAATTGCCAGGCAGGAGAATATGCTGTGAGGTTGAGCTTGCATTCTTGCCTTCTCACTCAAGCCTTCTAGGAACATACTGCCAAGATCAATTGGCTTTCTGGGTGCATTTTTAGATTTCCCTTGACCCTAGCCCTCATCCAACCCTGTGGACTGAATGTCCACTCATGACCAGGGCAAATTAGGTTGAGCTTTTGCAGAATATGTTTTGGCTTAGTTTTGCACAGAAGGAATCCAATTTGGGATCTCTGGGACTGCTCTGTGGTGCAAGCTGAAGCCTAGAAAGTGAGGAATACCACACAATTCAGTTCAGAATTGCACTACAGAATGGAAACGAATGTTGGAAACACAAATTGTGGAAACACACCTTAGATTGGGTATTTTCCACACTTGTTTTGTCAAGGCTCAGATAGAGCTGAGAAAGCTGACTCATTATGGTTAACCTGCAAAGGTTATTAGGTTTGGGACTGTGCTTAACAACACCCCTTAGCAAATTCTCCTTGAGAAACAGTAAAAGTGGCCAGACACGCAGCAGGTGGTGTAAAGTACAGTGGTTTTGGAGGTCAGTGGAAAACCAAGTATCCCATCTGTGGGAGGAGGGAGACAAAGATGAAATGCCCATCTCACTGTCAGTTTTAGTAAAGAAGTAATTACAGGTAAAATTGCACGTCCTGCAAAGTTTGTGATTTTCAGAACTGTTAATGTTTTCCTGCAAAATTAATCTTAAAATACAAAATGTTTCTTGGAGTATCAACATCAACCACCAGTTTTGGGTTCAATCAGCTACAAATTTTGGATTCACCACTTCCCTCTGTAGATTAGTCATAAGTTTGTGCTCTCTTAGGGAGTTATTTATTTCCAGAAATAATGCAAGCATTTTGTATGCTTGCCTCCAGGAGTCAGGAACAATGTTTACCCTGAAAATCTATCTGTCATGAGAAGCTTCTAACTTAGTTCCTCAGGAAA
Source organism: Scytalopus superciliaris (assembly GCA_013400415.1). Classification (NCBI taxonomy): domain Eukaryota; kingdom Metazoa; phylum Chordata; class Aves; order Passeriformes; family Rhinocryptidae; genus Scytalopus; species Scytalopus superciliaris. The sequence continues at coordinate 115,838 of VXBX01009261.1, read as the reverse complement.
TGTCAATGGCAAGTCTAAAATGTGGTGTTTATCCTCTCACAGATTGACTTGCACCCAAACAGCTAGGCAAACATTGTCACAAAGTGGCAAAGCACTTGATGTTACAATCAAATTATTTTAAAAGAGAGAGCATTTCACTGGCTATCAAACTGAAACAGAATAGATTTTTTAAGTCATTCATTACCAAAGGTAGTCCTGCTGACTTTGCTGCAATAGAAACAGGGAAAACTTTCTTTGCTTTCTGCACTACCATACATTCATTTCTTATTTGAAAGACTGCCTTCCAGCAGCTTCAGACACTCTGCCTTCTCAGTTTCTCCTTCATTCCTGCCTAAACCAGCACAAGACATATTGCTCAACTCAAAGGGAGCCACAGTGTCAGCCAGCCCAGAGCCCCCACAGGAGGAACTGGCAGCAAAGGCCTGATGGCATCCAGGGCAGGATGCAAAGGGCACAGGCAGCCCTTTTGTTTGCCTCCTGCTGAGGTGGTACCTGAATCCCTCCCTGGCATCAGTGACCCTGAGCCAATCCTGCAGGCCTGAGCAGTTAGGAGATGCTGGTGCTTGTCAGCTGAGGGTCTTCAACATTCCAAGCTTTTTCGTCAGCAATCTGTTATCTATTAGCATAAATGAAAAAAAAAAAAAAAGCTCTCTTCATGCTGTCATCTCAGGAAAGATCTCAGGAAAGCATGGTAGGTGAACATGCCAGGTAACATGAAGGAACATCTCTATAGTCTCATGCCAGCTATGCACAAACCCCAGGAACCTCATCCTCAGGTCTCCACACCTGCTACTGCAGATCTGCTGTGTATCAGGTGTGCACCCACCAAAAATTTCAGTCTGCTGTTGCGGGGACTGTTGCCACTTGTCCCATCTGGATGTTACCGATTCCACCACCTGAAACATCACAAAGCCTAAGTACAAAGCAGGGCGGTGCCGTGTTGTGTGCTGAACCAAGAGAGGACAAAAAGGCCACTCTGCCCCCAGAAAACTGAAACTCTAACAAATAGCAGCATACAGGGGCAGACAGAAAGGAGTCAAAGGTGGGCCATGTCCCCCTGCTCTGTCTCCTCCTCTGCCCCTGAACAATGTTGCAGTGAGAGGTTAGGACCAGGGAAGGAATAGCTCCTTGAGGTCTCCACACCTCTCTGCATGGCAACTTTTAAAAAGAAATAGTTTAATGCTAAACAGAAAACAAAGAAGCCAAAAATATGTCTCATCTTCAGTGTTTCATGCTTGAAATCTTAAACGTTATGAGCATGAAATTTGCCAAACACTGGTCTCAGCTTTGGTAGGATTTTTTCCTGCTATACAAAGTAAAATATCTGGAATCTGGTAATCTTGCATTAAGAGCTAATTTAAAAAGCTATATTTAAACATTAGCTTCAAATCCTTTTGTGCTATTTAAACTTATAAATATAGATAGTGCTGTTTTCAACAGAAAATTGAGTAAAGCATCAGCAGGAGATTTAGCCTGATTGCTGTGCATGTTTAAAAGAAAATGCTGTGCATGTTTAAAAGAAAAACACACTTAGGCACTGTGACATTCAGTTTTTAAGAAATCCAGTTTAATTATATTTTCCCTAATTAAGGATTTCATTATAGGGGATCACATGATTTAATTATATCAATACCCCAAAGACCTGATTGTGAACATAAAATGTGGATTAAAAGGATGCCTCATCACTTAATTACCTGCTAGATTGGAACAGATCCACGTTGTAGGTCAAAAGGGACATAAAATGCAAGCTTCTGCCTCCCTCTTTGTTGTGTGTGACAGGGCTCTGTGCATGGGGAGAAAGGGAGGGGGGAGCACTTTTGTATCCATAATGGGAGTGATAATTATCCGTGAGCAGTTTTCTAAGCATATATTGAGCTGGATAGATAGATAGATAGATAGATAGATAGATAGATAGATAGATAGATAGATAGATAGATAGATAGATAGATAGATAGATAGATAGATAGTTTTAAAATTACTAATTTCTTTTAAATTTTCAGCAAGTCTGTAGTGGAGGTGAGCTGCACATTTCAGCTTCCAGTCTAGCGGGTGATATGTACTTCTTCTCAATATATGAGGTCTTGTCTTTCAGAAGTAAAATGTCAAGTAGTGGAAAATCTTAGGCTGGGGTTTTAGAGCCTCCCAAAGTGAGCAGATGGATTCCCAGTGCTGTAGGAGGGTCTGGAGCTGTTTCACTCCATGTCCATTCTGCATGAGGTGCCCTGGAATGGCTGCAGTTCTGGAAGGTCCCTGCCACTGAGCAGTTGGGGCTGGTCTGGGGGAAGGATGGGATGGAATCTTTTGGGACGTCAGTAAAAAGCCCAGTGACAAATTTTAACCTGCCCAATCTGCATCAATCACCATGGTCTAGGTTTGTTTTTCCTGTCATTTGAAATGCCTTCCCCTCTCCTGCAATTCTTACAAGCTCCCACCTAGTAAAGCTAGAAGTCTGACCCTTGTACCCAATGGTCCCACAGGACAGAGACAAAGAAAATGTCCCATGGGGCTCAGATAATTTTTGTCAGGCCCCGTGGCAGCACTGCACACTCTGGGCTGAGCCTGTTGGAAAACCCCTACAACATTACTCCCCACAGATTTCTAAGGGGGCTGAAGAGCTGCAGGATATCCACGTAAAGTTAGGGTTTTCTTTTCCTACATGGCATGAAAAGGAAATTTCCCTGCAGCGTTGCCCCAGCAGGTATCCTCCTTTTCCCCAGTGACCTCAGGGCCAGCAGACTCTGGCAGGTACAAATGGAACAGCAAGTCCATAGTTATTTTGCTGCTACTAACACTGTACTGACCTAAGAACCAGACTTGCCCGTACCCAGTTCCTGCACTGATGTGGAGAATGACTCTTGAAAGAAATATTTCACAGCCACCAAGAAGGCTGGTCTGGAGAGAGAGGGCAGAGTACTCCTTTTCCTAAGGAAGTTACCCTTGGGCTCAAAGGAGTGGGTGACCCATTAAGAAAGAGGACAACCTTTGGAAGTGTTCGTGTGCTCTCTGCAGGATTCCTCGTGGCTTAAGCATTCTCAATTAGCATTCTGCAAATGCTGCTGCAGTGGTGGTGTCATTTCACAGCACAAGCTAAGAAACTAAATCCTGTGCCCAGTTTGGGTATCAAGGTTAGCTAAGAACAAGGTGTCTTGGCTGGTCTTGAAACTACTGCTAAAAGCTGATGCTGATACACCCCAAGTCCTTCCTATGGCTTTTCCATAGACACTAGGGAGGGTACAGCACTGGATGGTCCAGCTGTTTAAGGCTATTCCAAACTAAGCTACTCTGACACTTCATCATGGGAGCAAGCAAGGTCTGCACCCCACAGCCAAGACCAGCACCTACCTGTGGATACTGCCACCCTGTCCCTCCACTGCTGGGCACAGCCACCCTGCCCTACCTGCCCCGTGGGCACCGTCACTCCTTCCCCCCTTCCCCTGGACATGGCCACATCAACCTGCCTGCCTCTGGGCAGATCTTGAAGGAGGCTTTGTGCACGCACTGAGGCGATGTGACTGGGTGTTGTGAAGCAAGGGAGCACACTCGACTGTTAAATTATCATCTGCAAGTACTGTGGGATGAAGAGCCGTTTCTTTTACTTTGATTTAGTCTTATTTTCCTAGGCAGGGAAATGCCCCAGTGACAATATCGCTGCAGATGGCATCATAAAGCCCCGGCTGGCACCAACTGAGTTGGCACAGTCAGATTATCAAGTTCGAGTTTGTGTCTATTTTTTCTTTTTTCCCCTGCTTTGCTGTGCTAATAGCATTTGTATTACCATATAAGCCTCGGTCAGCTCCTTCAAAAGGAGAGAGACCAACACAGAAAGTAAATTTCATTATCACTGGCAGAAAGGAAGGGTCACAGAAAAAGCTAAATGATGCTAGTCTATCTTTTTAATTCTTTCTTTTTTTCTCCCTCTCTCTCTCTCTCTCTCTCTCTCATCTGGGCTTAAAGGGAGACTGGAATTGAAGTTGCAGGGTCTCCAGGGCAGTACTGCAGAGCAGTGCTGCTTAATGGGGCAGCTGGTGGAGAGAGTTGAGCACATGTTTCCTTTGCAGTTTTCATCTTCATACTTCACAGGACCCAGGGACTGATTGATGGAATTCTTTTTTTTTTTTTTAAACATAGCTTTCTTGAGGCCTAGAGGCTGCCACAGTGAACATATGTCCACATATTCCCTTGGGCAGTATTTAAATGTGTGCATCCATGTGACTGTATTTGTTTAGTGTGTGCTCCCACTGATCTAATGGGACCTTTCCCATGACCCATTGGTCCCATAAGTTTGCCACTTGCTGCTGTCAGGCGAGGGAGGCTTTAACTTGGATGGCTGTAGATGTAAATGAATGGGACTCTTTTTTCCCTTTCAGTCCTTTTGAGTGAACCCTCTTGCTGATGGATCATCTAATGCAGTTTAGTTGAGAACCCTTCTTCGTGCTGTTAAATAAAGCCAAACCTAAACAGACCCCATCTGTTACAATCCTATGTCTATTTATGTGAATGCAAAACTTGTTGGGCTGCTTTCTGCTTGTTAATAAGCCATCCACTGAGAACAAAATCCATTCCTGGAAAATGCCTGGTAAGATGTGCATTGCTTGCTACACTGGATACCTCTAGTGCTAAAATTTCCCGGGAGCGAGGAAAGCAGTGGCTGCACATGACACTCATTTCCCTTCATGGAGGCACCGTGCAATTCTGCATGGTATTTAATGTTCCCCAAGTAGTCATCTCAGTGAGACCCAAATTAGAATAAACTATCTCTAAGACAGTTTTCCCATATACACAACCTGCTTGAGTAACACCATTACTGCTCAGAAGAGACGAGCAGCAGATTATTTACGTTTACAACTGTTGCAGCTTTGTGTGGGACCCTGATCATATCCTACCTTTAACCTGTCTTTCAGCTAAAAGATTGAAGAATCCCACAGAATGACACAGGTAAAGGAGGTGTTCAAATGGTTCAGAAACTGTGGTTGACTACCAAAGTGAAAAACTATGTAAATATTCCACAACCAGCTTCTGCACATATTTAACATGCTGTGCTAGTTAATACCATAATATAGAGAACATAAATCAAAAACAGATAAATTGTATTGTCTGCCAGAGGTCTTGTTGAAGAGTGGAGCTTTCCTGTCCAGCACCATCCGTGCCATAAAGAGTTTAAGTAAAACATCAGAGGGTGTATTACTGAGAGGAGCTGCCCTCACCTCCCTGCCAAGCTGCACGTGGAATGCCCCCCCTCTAATCTTCTGGCAAACTCCCACAGCATTAGACCATGCCAAATCTTGCTGAAGGTGAGGCTGAGGGCAAACTTTCTGTCTCTGTGCCACAGACATAGGCATGGGCATAGGCATGGGCTGGGCTACCTTTTCCAGCACTCTCCACATGAGCCATGCCAGGGGCCAAGAACCAAGAACAGCATAGAGAAATTCACTCTGGACATCCAAATGTCAGCTGTGGACCTAAAATCAACTGTCTCTTTTACCTTGATGTAGGTTGGGGATAAAATCAGCTGAAGAACAGGAGTAAACATACAAAATTCAGAGTGTTTGTTAAACTTTGTAATTTCTATTCAGTAAAGAACAGTTTTATCAGCAATATCAGTGAGAAATGTATCACGGACTGAGGAACAACACTGGAGAATTCAGCCACCCTAAGACTAAACTGACTTCCCTTAGACAAACTACTTACTAAACAAGAGCGCAATTATATTACCACACATGAGTCTGGCTTCCCACCACTGCCTTACATCCCTTCCTTTCTTCAGATCTCAACTCATACCTTTCCATGGGACTCAGTACATTGGCTGCCTGACCTGAAAACCTTATGAAAAAGCAGCTGCACCTTCTTAAAATGGATCTAGTTGTGCACTTCTGCAGACTGTTAGAATGGATCTAGTTATGTACTTCACACTAAGAGTCAAAATGAGTAGAACCTTTGCAGAAGGCCATTGAAATTAATGGACACCCTGAAGTGTCCTGGTCTTTTGCTGTGTATTTGTTACTTGTCCTCTTTGACTTTGTTCCACTTTCCTACCACTCTCCAACATCATGGGATTATTTGCCTTGATGCCCTCTCTGTTCTCCCCTCCCATCCTTATCCCCCCAGGCTGCACACTCTTCCCCACTCTCTCTCTAATATCCCCCTTTTCCTTTCTCCCTTGCTAGCATTTCAACTAACTTAGCATCTCCTTCCACAGCCATGCCCACAGGGAAAGGCTGGTAGTAAAATGCCTTGCAGCAGTGTTGTCCTGAGGACTGCTGCTGCACTGGCTGCTGGGCTGTCCATCCCTGCATTCCCCCAGTGCTGCTGAGTCACAACAGTACTTGCATTAGGATTTGAATTTGTTGTCTGCATCTATACCACTAAATTGAACAACTCAAGATGCAGATCCACTTCAACACAATTACCTACATTGATAAATATTTAGTATGTCTCCTGGCAGGGTGTTGACCCACCTCCAGTCAAGCCAGGAGTGACAGAGGGATACCAGGCACAGAGCCCTGGCCTCGGTGGGGGACACAGGCCATTCCCACCCTTCAGCTTAGATGCAAATGGCAGCTTTTGACAAGTCAAGAGTTTAGCTGGGTGGACTTTGCTACAATGCGTTAGACAGCCTCAAGATCAGCAAATGGGTCCCAGCACCATTTAGGTTGCTAATATAGTGCAGCTGTAATGTATTAATGCAGCCCATAATGTATTAAGTTAGTGTATTAATACTGTGCATTATTCGGGTCCAGGGCAATCCTCAAAAAGAGAAGCTGTAACACACAGGTACATATTTCACAGAGGTTGTCCCCAAAGTAGTCACTCACTTCTCACCAATGAAGTTGGGTTGCCTCCTGCAGGAAGGGTTTAAAAAGCTTTGCCCAGCAAGTTACCCTTGAGCAAATGCTAAACACAGACAGTGTATCCAAAGTGCTTTTAACAGTTGGGATAATGAGCATGATTAAAACATCATAATATCCGTTTCTAGCATACCTCTATATTTTTAATTTCACATTCTGATTTTTTTCTGTCTTTTTTAATGGCAAAAATTCAAAGGAAGCACAGTCACTGCCAAAAGCATGAGTACCAAAAGCCATCAGGTTACCTCAGGGGCTGACAAATGACAACATGTTATTATACATATGGTAAGTCCTACTGTAGAGATGCCGTCATGTGATCTTCTGTTGGGTTATTAATCACTGGTATTTTTGTCACTCTCAAAAGGAAGTGTAAGGTGATCAATTAGCTTATTTACCCATTCCAAGAAAATATTTATTTTCAAGTTAATTTTTAGCCTTGCTTTCTTTTAATCTACTGAACGTTGCATCTGCTGAAAAATATTTTGAAAATAGGTGACTAGTTTATTATCCTGGTTTTTCTAAAATTTTATGGCTTGTTTTGGCTTTTTTAATTCTTTGTTTCTAGGATACTGGCCCCAGGAGTTTAGCAGGCACTGTTGTATGCACAGGGTGCCCGTCACCACCCTTCCACATTTCTGCCTTCAAGGAGTCAAGGCTGGCTGGAGATGCCAGTAGTAGGTTTACCTTGGAAACTGTTACTCAGAAAACTTTAAAGGCACATTACAAATAAAACTATAATGTCCTCATGAAGCAGGAAGAAGAGTTTGAGCACATATACCCGAGCTGGATTTTGCAGACTATAACTCAGCCGAAGAAACGAAATAGGGTCTCCTGCTGGTTGTAAAATAAGATGGTTGGAAACACGAAAAAGGAAACAGACTTAAACCCCTCAGTATGTGCTGAGTGACTTTTTGTCTTTCAAAATGACATCATAAAATGGGGAAATTAATTGCTAATTTCATTAACACTTTTATCCTTGATTGTTAAACAATCTGAATGGTTGCTTAAAAATACTTAGTCGGCTAACTAAACTTAGATGTTTAAAAGTTAATTTGTTAGGTAAAACCTGTCTCCTATAAGCCTATGCTGATTTTGTTAGTGGCAGTCATGAAGTTTCAGCTCTTGCTTGCATCTTATATGAACCCCTCCATTATCTTGCACCAGGTTACCCAGTTTAGGTTTTTAATGTGGAAGCAACATGAAGTTCTTTCTTACTACATCAGAGCATCACCTGTGCATCAAGATTATTTTACAAAAGTCATAGTGAATGAAGTAAAGTGATCCTGGTCCACTCCTTTGACAACTCTGGAATCTATCTCTGCTTCTAACTGTAGTAGTTACTGCCAAATAGGGGTTTTTTAATCACCCTTATAACAGAAAACATTCTGGTTTAGAAATTCATGTAAGTATATTATCTGGCTTTTTACCAAAATAATTTATTTTTTAATAACATAAGGTGGTAAAAAATGTTGCAATTAGTGTTGTAAATTTGATGAGGGGCGTTCTCAATTGGTTGGATTATGAAGGAGAAAATATGTTTTCAGCAGCTAGAGAAGCAGCTACCTTTTTAAATTTTAAATAATATTCACCTTCTCATCTTTGCCCCAAATTATTTCAGGTGCCTTTCACTTTGTAAAACAAATAGCACTGTTAAACTATGTACTGTCCATATGTGCTCTTGGTGCAGCAGTGCTGCAGTATGTTGTAGGAGATGATTCTGAGACAAAGAACTGACCCAGTTGTGGGTCCCAGCACCCCAGACCCTGAGTTCCCCACTGCTACTTACCAGGAACACTCCTCATCCTACAGCCCCCATGTCTTGTCTTACACACAGAGCATGCCCTAATATTGTTTTCAGTGTCACATGCCAATGATCTGGTTTTCACTCATCTTTACTGATCCATAAAAATATGGTTCCATCTCACTTTCCTTGACTGTACATACATGCATTTCATTCAGACCCCTAAATTCATTCAGTACCGCTAATCTTTTCCTCTCTTGATAACATGAAGTCTCTTCTGTGGAACTGAACACAATTAGGATGTGGAAGCACAGGGATCCATCAGTGATGCTGGACTGTGTCAGTCTCTGGTGGAGGTTTTCTGTAACTCTACCATATTTATTTCCTGAGATGATGCTTGTGCAATGATGAGCATGATCAGAAATAACACTATTTAAGGCATTTGTTTTGAAACTGAGTGAAATTTACCTTTTCTCAAGTCCATTTCTTTCTTGTCCATTTCAGAGAGGGGGTGTCCTGGTAGCTGCTATAATGCCACCATCCACTGCCCACAGACATCGCAACTGAACTTGTCAGTCACTTTGTTGGCCTTCAGTGATGCTGGAAGCTTTACTATTGGTGCCTCTACTGAGGAGGGATTCAGAAATGTTACCTAGTCACTGTAGAGCATGGTAAGACCCAACTGTGAAGCTCAAATCCCAGTTTCATCAGAAAGTGCCTTGCTAAGTGTTGGGAAGGGCTCAGAACCTTAAAGTAAGCCATAGCAGAGCTATGTAATCTTCTTCTGGCTTTCTGCAAAGAAATGGTCATTCCTGACACAGAGCAAGCCTGATTTACCCTCTGCAGTCGATAATTTTGCTGTGTTTTTGCAGTGTGAATTATGAAGTATAAGGGGAGTGCCAAAAATAATGAGGCAAGCAAAGGAACTCCTCTGTGCCTGAAGGTCTCAGCTGGAGTGCTGTGTCCAGGCTGGGGCATCACACTTCAAGAGCTATATGGACCAACTGGAATCAGTCCAGGAATAGCAATGAGAGAGCTTAAAAACATAACCTATAAAGGAAGACTGAAAAAACTGGAGTTGTTTAGAATAAAGACAGGACTAAGAGGAGATGCAAAAACATAAATGCAGTTATGTAAGTGGTTGCTGCAGAGAGGGAGGAAGTAATCTCTTCTCTATATCAACCGTGGACTGGAAAAGAAAAATGGGCTGTACTGGAGAGCTGTAGATGGATACAGCCTTGACTTTCTGGTGGAGCTGTGTGCTGAATTTGTGGGATACTATCTGAGCAATGGGGAAAGGGGGAAACCCATGGCTCGGATTGTCTCTCACCAGTGCAGTCCACACCTGTAAAAGTAACGTTTGACCCAGAGCAGAGAAGGAGCCTGAGGCTGGAAGGAATGATGACAATCAGGCCAGCTGTGGGGAGAAACAAAATGTTTGTTTGGACAATTTGCATCTGTTGCCTTTTTTTAACCGGATAAGAGAGTACACTATGTAATATACACACACCAGCCTCTCTTACCGACAGAGACTTAAAATATTTATATCACAGACAAACAATGCCAAGGAACTCCCCTACAAATGCAGTGATTTAATAAACACAGTACTGTAATGTAGCATTTATCTTTATTATATATAATCAGCTGTTGCTTTTACTTGGGTAGAAATAATGTCAAACTGAGCCAAGGTAAGATGGGAAGATTGGAAGGTTCCCATTTTCTCAGTCCCAGACATACACACCTTTTTGGCTTTTATGAGTACATAGGGGATTTAAGACTGTGTGAGGCACAGCAAAGAGGCTCTTGATACAGCCCCACAAAGGACTGTACATCTCACAGACCCCTTGAGGTCTCCCCTAGCAGATAACCCCTCTGCCCTGCTTCCAGCAGTCAGATGGAATAAGTATCTTCCACAACACCATTGAATAAAAATGTATGTATGTATCTAGGCAAAAGATTACTTCCTAAGCAAACATCAGCAGTGTATCTTGCTGAAAACATGGGCTACCTCTACATGAAGATCTTTATTCTGGACAGCAGGTACCGAGGCTTCAAACAAACCCAATCCAGTGCTCACGGTTCTCTGCCGTGCTTTATATAACATTAAAAAAATTAAAAAAAAAAAGGTGAAGGTGTTACACTGTGACTTTATCAACAGTTAGTTCCTNCACCCACCCACACACACACCCCCCAAATGTAAGAATGGGAGCAATGGTCATTTTTCAAGGGTATTTATATTCTCTATAAATGTAGGCATTTTTACATATGCTCACAAATGTGATCCAGTCTGGAGCTTTATCTTTTTTCCTGTAGCAATAGTTCTGTGGTGTTCCACCTTTGTGTAAAACAGGGAATTGCCTTGAAGTGCATTTAATCAAGAAACCACAGTTTTAAATTAAACTTTGCTGCTGAAGAAAGAATTTTACAAATTGCTCCAAGGTCAGAGCAGGAGCTGGCCCACACTGTGCAGACTTGTGAAAACACGATGCCAACAGGCTCTGAGAGTGGTATGAACAGTGTTTATGGAGTCTGAAGATGCAAATGGATGTAAATGCACAAACATTACACATATGGAAAAATCTCTCACTGGGTAACATAATGCCAGAGTTATGGTCTTTAGCAGATATTGCTCCGTGCGACTTTATCCCAGCTCACAGTCTCCTCAGGAATGCCTCATCACCAGGTCCTTGTCACCACTATATCCACCCCAGCTGAGACCGGTATTAATATACTCAAATTAGACTGGCCTGCATGATCCTTAGTTCTTTACAAGACAGGGCTGGGGTTTTCATTTTCCTTGCTATTGAACATTCACCTAGACAGCAACTTTTTTCATGTCAAAGCAAGGATACAATTGTCTATATGGACAGGACCAGGAAAGGCATCTGCTAAATAAGGCTGAATGCTTCACAGGCATTGGCGCCAGTGTAATCTCATCACAAATTAACTTAATTGAAAGCAGAATAGCCTCCTCTGAAGAGTCATTTACTTGCTCTTACCTGATTTGTTGGGAAAGTACCTGGCTGTTGTGACTCCCAGGTGTTGGGACAATGAGATCTCTGGAGTGAAGGAAGGGATATTTTGGACCGTACTTGAGTTGTCTGAATTTACACACCACTCAGGAATAAGTGAGCTTCTTGAGAAGATCACTAACACATGTTATCATGGTTCCCAGGCAAAGGTCTTAAATGGTCTTTCCACCAGTCTGATGAGTTCCCATAACAGTGTATATGTGTCACCTGGTTCTGCAAGACACATGACCATGAGGTATGAAATATGTCCTAATGTCAAGCAGGAGGTAGTGTAGACCTAGACTTCCTTCCAGAGTAGATGAGAGTGTGCAGGGTTAAGGATGAGAGAATGCTGCATGTGGCACCCTGCAGACACAGATCTCCTGCTTTTCAGGACACACTTGCAATGCTCCTCAATGAGGCTGCTGGCAGCAATGTGAAGGTGTTATCAGAGAGTATGAGGAAAATAGCAGTGTGTCAAAACTATAGTGTCAAGCCTTCTGCAAAGTCCAGGTGCTGTTCAGCAATGAAGGGGGTAAATGATGGACTGTTGAAAGACCTTGTCTTCTTCCCCAATATCCTGGGTACCTGCAAAGTCCATCCTGACTCCTAGCTCTTGTTCAGAGGGGTCTTGGGACATCCCATATAACAACAGGGAAGCCAGCAAGTGACCCCTTCCTCTACACGGTCTAAGACCAGAGCTGGACACCTTACCCAAGGCAAAACAAAGGCCACTGAACCAGAGGAGACTTATCCTGGTTCACCAGAGAGATGGCTGAGGACCACCTCCATAATCATCATCTTCAGTCACAGGCAGGACAGAGGGAATTGGTAGGACAGCCCTTGGGCATGTCCTTGCTGCAACAGGGCATTTAACCCCCACTGGCAGCTATCAGTAAATATATGGTTCCTCAGCTGTGCTAGCAGGGGTAATAATTGCCTGGCAGGTACTACAGTATTCATGCCATGGGGATAGATGTGGGGTGAGAAGAGGCACAGCCTCTGCTTAATGGAGCAGTGACTCCATAAAAGGGGTGACTTTGAGGGCAGGACACTGTGCAGGTGCTCTTGGATACTGGGTAGCTCCTAAAGGCTAATGAATTAGTCATCTCTTCTGTTTTGTGCCTACAGGCATTAAAGTGATAGTGCTGCAGTGAAGTTGTAACTCTTAAACCTGTATTGTGATCTTAGGTGTCAAAGACCCTTAAAATGGAGAAGGGAGCAGTGTCAAGGAACTGCAGGATGGAGGAAAATGATGGGGGCAGAGGGGGCAGTCAGGAGTGCAGCATGAGCAGAAACAGCTGTCCAAAACCTTGGTGCCCCCAAGGCAAGTTCACACAGTGGCAGAGCACAGGTTGGCAATTACCCCCCCAAAAAGCCTTCATCTGCTGTTTGCTGTTTTTACTAGAAGTCCATTGTCATGTCTCAGCAAATCATGGGCTGTGCCTCATCAAGGCAAAAATGTGTTTCTTCCTCCTTTCTTATTTTGATTTATTTCACTTCCGTATAATGTCCAGAGGGATCATTTAGCCTGTTCAAATGCCTTATTGAGGAAGGACCACATTGTTCTTTCAGCCTTTGCGCCGCATCGGAATGTGCCTCTTCCTGAGTGCCCCTGCACATGGCCAGCCCATGATAAAGCTGAGGCTGCTTTTCTCTCATTGTTTCTCCTTGCCTTTGCCTTTCTCTTCTCAGCTTCATTTGTCCAAATACTAATTTGTGTTTATAACAAGAAACGGTTCCCGCACCTCCCCTTTGTCGCTTAATTGAAGGGAAACTGAGCAACAGGTGGATCTCAGGAAATATCATTAGTCTCTTTCAATTGTTTTTGGCACTTCTTTGAAAGAAAAGTTCAGCTCAATGCAACTGGGTATTTGGTGTTACCAGGCTAATTACTGCGGGACACAAATGAGGAGCATATTCGAGAAGGTCTAATTTAAAGAAGGTGAGCTGTTCATCCAGCTTCAGATTATTTACAGGCTTAGTGTTGCACAAGTAGTTAAGGACTTTGATGAAGCTGTGCCTTATAACCAAACCCAGAAAGGAAAATAAATCCCTTGAGTATTGCATAGCACAGAAGTACCATTCGTGCACAGAGACACAGCCAGCCATGAACCAGCATGTTCATGTTTATGTAAGGGGCTTCCTTTTAACCTATTCTTTTGTTCATAAAGAATAGAAACAGTGTATAAGGACAAAAGTATTGTTGTATGTTTGATTTTGAGAGGTACTTGTCAATGGAGACTGCAACTGGAAAAGAAAAGCTAACCAGGGGGACTCCTACCTCAGCTCCTTGACTTGGAGATCTGAAAAGTCACAGACAAGGGAGAAGGTTGCTAAAGAAAACAAGCAGCATGGTCCTTCAACATGTGGTTTTATCCCAGTAATTCCCAGTAGGACAAAAGAGGCAAAAGCTCATAGCATGCTCCTTCTATCACTTTGTAGACAAAGCTCTGATTTCTGCTATTTTTAAAACCAGAACCCTGAGGGAATATTTCACCATTGAAAATCAGCCAAATGCATTAATGAAGTGCTCCACCTGTTACAAGAATGCAGGCAAAGGGCTGGATGATGGCAGCTCTCACTTGATGGTCAGCAATCAGGACATTCCTTACACGTGATATACAGCAATTTTTGACCAGCTGAAAATCTTGCCATCTGCTTTGTATTTTGAGTCTTGAACAACTAGGCAAGTCAGAGGGAAAAAAAAAAGAGATGTGATAGCATCTCTTTAATTTCAAGGGTAGGATGGTAGATACACAGAATCTTGCAAGAAGAATGCAGAATGCAAGGAGTCGTTTAAATTTTACTGGCTTAGTGATACTGAGTTCTCACCTTTGTCTGAAATGTAGCTGCTTCTTGTTTCTTTCTGCTGAGAAACTGGAAAGCTCAGCATAGAATTCTTCTGACATGCAATGTGTCATGGGCTGTTTGGAGTAGGAGTAATCAGAGGGTGTTGACAGCAGCAAGGCAAGAAGTGGTACAGCAAAAACACACACACACTCAACTACAAAAGCTGGGAAAGCCAAGGACAGTGAAATCATGATTAAACTAGCATTTCTTCCCTTGACATGGGAACAGGAATGCAAGTAGAAAAGTCCTAGCTTTTTAGCAATGCCTTTATGGGTTTGTAACTGTAAATACCCCTTTTTAAAGGATGTATTTAGGAAGCAAAACAGTTCCCTTTTCTTGAATGATCTATTTTACAGGGCTTAAAAATATGTCAAGGTTTGCTGCAGTAAATCCTCCTCATGCTGTAACTGAGTAATGTAAGCAACTTGGGTTGCCTTTTAAACAATTCCCAGTGTGTGGCATGGCCAGTGCAGTTTGAAATGCCTCTGTCTATCTAAACAGAAACAGATGTTTGAACAGCAGAGCTGTGCAGAAGTCATTCTTCAAACAGTAGATTAAAACATCTGTCAGGACCATTGGATGGGACCAGACAAGCAGCAGCAGTATCAGCTGGGACTGCCAGTCACTTCTACCTTACCCTGGAGGTGGAAGGGAAAGGATGGGGGAATTCTGTCGGGATTTTGCATGTGACATCCTCTTATTTTGCCATGTTTCTCCAGTCATTCAGAAGATTACAGACCCGGCTGTGCAGAACAGCTCACAATCTCTCTCAGTATTGCCTCCTGTAACAAAGGGTTTTTAGGCTTTTACTTTTCCTGTTAATGCCTTTTTCTGCCACTGCTGGCAGTCAGTATGAAAGCTGTGAAGTGCTGGTGACATGCCAGGTTACAGCATTTTACAGTTATTTCCATCTGTCCTTCATGTTTCAG
This sequence comes from Scytalopus superciliaris, assembly GCA_013400415.1. Classification (NCBI taxonomy): domain Eukaryota; kingdom Metazoa; phylum Chordata; class Aves; order Passeriformes; family Rhinocryptidae; genus Scytalopus; species Scytalopus superciliaris. The sequence goes on along the minus strand of VXBX01009261.1, from coordinate 100,459 downwards.
CATTTGACCAGTTTAGTGGCATTGCAAGCAAATTCTTCAAGCCTCATTGGGTCAAACAGATGACAGCCAACTAATCTCCTGCAACTTGCCCGCAGGAGCTGTGCCACAGGCAGGGTATTTGTTTCCAGCTGAGCAAGAGGCCAAACCAAACCCTTGGATTAACACCTCTTTTACACTCACCCCCACCCCAAAATCAGAGCCAAGAAACTGATACAGAGTAAAAAAACTGTTCCAATGTTTTTGGTGAATCAAGGCAAAGCTATGAATCCAAACTGTCCCTGAAGGATACCATTTTTGCAGTCTGGATCTGAAATCTTAATCTTGAATCCATCCTCTGTTTCCAGTCCATATTTGTTCTTACTTCTTGTTTTAGCATTCCATGGAATAAGCAGGGACAGCCCTATCCTCCAGGCTGCTCATTTTGGGGTTCAGCTGCTGCACTGCCAGCACCTTCCTCTTTCAAGCAATGCTGTGCATACCTGAATCAAGGCTGAGGCCAGGTCTGCCACCCCGGCTCCTCGGGCGTTCCCCAGGAAAATCCTTGCACCATGAGGTGCCAGTGTCTGGGCAGGCAGCACAGGCTCCCCTGTGAAACTGGTGAAACTCTCCCTTCCCTGCAGGCGAGCTTCTCTCCCATCTCATTTGTCCCCAGCAGCCATTAATTGTGGGCTGTAGCGGCAGCAGATTACCTCACGACAGCCTGGCAGATGTGCTCTTGCTGAATAAATAAACTCATTTATACGGCTGTAATGACTGTTGCTTCTGTGCTCTCATCATGAAAACTCCAGCCTATCTACAGCAGTTTATAAACAAAGCTGCTCTGCCTTTATGGAAAAGCAATTTGTGGCTGAGGAGCCTCGGCAGTGACTCGTGCCAAAGAGAGCTGAGGCCATTTCTCAGGGAACAGGTGTCCACATCATTAAAGGCACCACCCCCCTTGGCATTAATTGTCATCCCTGTTGGCACACTGAAATAAGAGATTGGGGTTTGTCAGGGCTGCAAAGATCAGCTTCCTCACTCCCTCCTTCAAGATAGCTTCTCTGCCTCTGGCATTGCTGAGGCAGGGGGAAAGTTCGAGTGTTATGTGGTGGATGGACCTCACTCTCCAGTGGCTGGGGCAGGGAGCACCGGGAAACTGGCACAGACTGGTGAAACAAAAGCATTCAATAGGGGGAGAGAAGGAAACTGTTTATTAGACAGAGCAAGTTCATTAACTTCCCCCTTCCCCTCTTTATTTATTTTAACTGTCTCCTCACAACGTCTCTTTTCCTGTGTTTCTTCCCTTGTTTCCTCCCATGTTACATTATTATTGCAAAAACGAAAAAAACTTCACCCTCTGTTTTCTTAGTTTACTTGCAGCTTTAGAGCAATAAACTGCAACCAAAAAGCACAGCATGCCCCAAAACACAGCAAAGCACAGGCATGCACCCTGCAGAAAAAGAGGGCTGCTGAGCAAAGCTCTTGGTTGGGTTGGATTCTCTCTCATGCATCTGAATCACTGGATGATCCCCTCTGTCCCACCTGGACCCCACCTGGGTATTTTCCTCCACCACTATGGCCCAAGTAGCCATGTGAGCCAGGAGCACAGAGATAAGTGGGAAGCTTGAAATGAATGGCCCAACTTTCCTGCAGACAGCCGTGGTGGGTTAGCACCACACACGTGGTGCCCCAGGGAGCAGAGTCACGCCGCAGAGCCGCCGTGTGGTTGCAGTGACTTCACCCCACTAATTATGGCAAAGCAGGAACATGCTGGCAGCATTTAGGGGTTTAGGTTATAGCCACACTACAAAGTAAACAGACTTTGAGTGATGTTTTAGTTTATTACCAAAGGCAGGATGACTGTCTTAGCTAAATGCACTGGTAGTCTTGAGTTAGGGGATTTTTGGCATGGATAGGAGCTGGGATAAAGTAAGCCAGGGTTCATCCTGAAACATGGATCTCCAAGAGGAGGCATTGCTCTCCGAGCAAGATTATTCTCAAATCCCCATTAAGCCAGAGAAACTAATGTTTTCACAAGCAATCAGGACATTGCTGCTCCAACAAACTCAGCCATGAGTGAGGCCTAGGAAATGTGACTGTGAAGAGAGGGGAGCAGCAGAAAAACCTTTCCAGGGTGGAAGCCAGGACAGCCACTCTCAGCAGCTGCTGGCCATCCATCTGCCTTACACTGCCCATGTCCCACAGCCCGTGTGGGTCATTAACAGGGCATTGCTATTTGTAAGCCCAGCTCAGTGCAGTGGCTGCTCAGCGGAGGATGCCCATCCAGCTCTGCTCACACACACCAGTGTGGGACAGGGGCTTGCCACCTCCTCCCTGCCCTTGCCTGCAGGCCATGGCTGGCATCTGCCAGGCCTGTGGTGGGCATCTGTGCAGCTGCCTAAAGCATGGGGGATAACTGTCTCCCTGTCTCTGCTGATCCTCTTCAGAACTGGGCAATGGTGAAAGGGCAAACACTGCCCCAGCCTTGCAGCAAGCCCAACAGCACCAGCATGCACCCACCCAGGGTGAGCTCACCCAAGCCCCCTGACCAGCTCTGTGAGATTGCTAAGGGAGACAGAGAAAAAGCATTAGAGACTGGAATGGTTTTCAGGGACAAACCCAGCAAGCAATATTTGGCGTTCCATTAACTCTGCTGCTTTTACTCTCTGCAGAGTTAATTACAAATCAGTTTAATTGTTCTCTCACTTGATAACTTTCTAATCTCTGAGAGACTTGCTGCACAGCAGGCTGTAAGGTTATATTTTATCACTTCTTTTTCCATTAACCCCACTGTGTAAGTCTGTGGTCTGCTTCCTCCCTCTCTCCACAGAACGTTAACAATTAAATTGATTAAAACCAACTTCGGCAATGGCTCCGTTGAGAACCTTCCCTCTGTTCCCTGCCAGCCACAACGGCTGCCACACTGTTGGGTCATGAGCGGCGACTTGTCTGCCCCCCACACCTTCCCTCCCCATTACACCACCAAGCAAGGCAGAAAATTTGTGCAGTGACGCATGAGTGTGCAGGGAGGTGAGGGAGAGGGACAAAAAATCCCTCCAAGGAATGTGCCTTAAAAAATAAAAGAAAAGGAATTAAAAACAAAACCCCTGGCAACCTGCAAGACAATTATAAAAACACCCCAAGTCCGCCAGGAATTCAATGTTGGATGCCTTCCTACAGCCACCGCTGACCGACATTTCCCCATTACTTCCCCCTTTCTAATCACACCATTTGGTGTAGTATTAACAGCAGCTGCCTCTTTTGCTCTGGATGTGGATGTAACACAGAGGTGGGAGGGAAAGAGCTTTGATCATTCTCTTCTTCCTGAGTTGTGCTTGGGTTGCAACATGCAACAGCATGCAGGTCACACTTGCAGGATACAGGGGACCTGGAAGTCCTGCAAACACTCCCAGGTTGAGTGCATTCTACTTCTGAAAACAAATGCTACTGGCTGGGTGTTAGAAAAACTAATGCTTCTTTACAAAAACAAATAATGCAGAGTTCCCCCACAATGTCCTCAACAGCAGTGACTGAATTGTTCTGCTCATTGTTCTGGACTGTCCCAGTAGCCCACTGACTCCATGCTTAAATGTGAATGTAGTTGTGTACACTGAACTTAATTTTCAAGTTACTAAAAATCCTTCACTCAAAACTTAATCATCAACATTTCTTCCTTGGAAGATCTAGTTGGTTCATAGGTCTGTGTCATGGGAAGGGAGAAATCAGGTACACCAGAAGTAGGATGTTTCAGAAATTTTTTTGTTTCGACTTTTTGAACAGAATTATTTTCTGACTTTTGTTTTTGTCTCTGATATGATGTGTCCTGTGTTCACCAGATCTGTTTTGTTTTCTCTGCCTTACTGAATATATTCTGCAGGCAAGGACATACTATAGTTAGGAGTCTATCAGAGAAATACTGCAAAGAACTTGTGATTTATATATGTAATTTAACCCTTGTCTGATGTAAATCTCAGAAGAAACCTTGCCATTGCAGTGAGTTTTGGATTAAGAGTGTACAAGGAGAGTTTGTTTCATCCCCATCAAGGCATTTTCAGGCAAGAGTAACATCCAGAAACTCCCTGACCAGAAGACCTTGCTATGTGCAGGAGACCCAACCATGACCAACCTTAACCAAGTTAGTTGTACAGTTACAGAATGGGGAATGTTGTATGTCACCTGACTTGAGCTGTTGTATCAGATGTGATCAACGGCTCCATTTATTAGCATCTGAGATTGTTAGTGAATACCAGACATGCATTTGTTTGTCTTTCACCCAACATAAGCATATGATCACAGCATGAGACTATTGTGTGCTGCAGCCACAGGACAGGAAGGCATACCCTGCTATATGGCATGTAGAAGGGAAGGTAAGTGTGGGCAGAGCACAGCAGTAAAACCACAAAGTCCCTGTTCTGGCCATAAAATCACTTAATGACGCGTTGGGATCTGGAAACATTTGTGCGGCAGAAGATATGTGTCCAATGCAGAAATTAACATGAAAACTTCTTACTCTGGAGAGCTCTCTAAAATTTCTTACTGAATGATCATAAGAAACCCTTCAGATTGCCCTGCCTGTGAGTCCGAAAACATTTTGCTGGTTGGCAATTGCATATGTACGTAGGCTGCAGTAGCTTGCCAATGCCTTTTTCTTTAAAAGCTAGTATGTTATTTTAATCCACGCTTTTCAGTCAAGTAAGTAATTTAAATGGGCACTTGACCTTAGGACATGCCAGATCAGAACTGTCACTGCTTTCGGGAAATCTGGAACCAGATCCTAACCTCATAAGTCATCACGATAATTGTAAAGGATAAAAAACAGACCACTGACTTAATCACTCCTGAAACTTGTAACTATGTTTGGATCTGAACTCTCACTGAGATTTTTCAACAGCATTAGGTGGCTTGTTTCTCAGAGCTGCATTTCTCAGCATTTCTGAAAATCAGGCCTGAAATCAGACACTGATTTAACACACAGACACAACTCTGCCCAAACCACCCATACTTTTTTAAAAATCTAACTTTCTTCTTCAATATCAAAGCATTAGGAAAGAAGCATTTGCCAACCTCCTTAGAAACAGAACACTTCATAATAGCAACAATTGTTTTCTTAAATGTTAGCTGTATTTTTTAAAGAGATACTTTCACTTTTCTATTACTTTAAGCTTTTGGAGAAAATGTCACGTGATTAGTAACTCATGAAGGCCTTCAAAATCTGTAGAAGGCACTGAATTAATTTGAGAATCTTTCTTCCATCAAAAAATAATGCACTGGGATTATACTTTGATTTTATATCCCATCAAGCAGATGTATGCATTATATTCCAGACCACATCTGTGTTTTCACACCTGGAGAACAGTCTCCCAACCTTGGTGCCACACCAAGCCCACCCAGTGACTGTTTTCTGGTTGAGATTTGGGCACTAGCTGTCCTCCTCTGCCAGGTTTCTTTTGCCACTGTGTCCCCTGTATAGCTGGAGGTGGTCAAGACACATGGAAACATTGTGCTGCATGTCGAAGAGTAGATCTGAATGGGAAAATACAGAACGGTTCAATGATCATTCTAAATGTCTCGTATGTCTAGTCAATCTAATGGAATTATATTTCATGGATTTGTTCAAAAAGTGGTTTGGGGGATTTCTTTGACATGCTGCATTTTTGATTGGTCTCTGGTGACAGCTTCAGTGGCTATGAAGATGAAAACATCAGTTTGAAGTTCTTGTTACTGTTCCAGACCAGGCCATGCCATATGCCAATATCAGCACAGTTATTGGAAGACTTTTTCCTTGGAGAAGTGTGAGCCATTTTCTACCTGTCTGAAGTCAGCATCACTTCACCTTGCAAACCACAGCCTCTTGGAATAAATGCACCATGAAATGTCCAAAGTGACTTTTAGTATATCAGTTACCATTCATGCACAATGAAAATGTAGTAACACATTTATCTGTTAAAATCTGTGTCTCTTTACTTCATGTTCAAAACTGTAATTTCCATCCTAGCTAAGGGATCTTGCTATCTCTGCCCTGACTGTAAAGGATTGCATTACTCTTAGGATAATCTTGTTACTATTAAAAGAATGATGGGGTGTGAATAATCGAAACCCAGGGAACTTCTGCAATGAAGGACATGGAATTGAGGTGAAGAATTCTTAGAAAGGAAAGGTGAGGAAGCGGACAGTTGCAGATACCTGGGAAGCTGACCATCAACAACACTTTTTTTATACAGTTTGGATGAAAGTGATAATTATGGTTGTTCTGCATTCCAGAGGAGTACATTAATGCCACAGCATGTGGCAGTGCACAGCTGAAACTGCTGTCTGACATGCTGAAGTTTCAGCTGTTAAAATTTTCTGCACAGCCTATATGCCATCATATGATCAAATGACAGAGATTTCAGCATGGTGTTAGCAGCCACAGCAGCCACCTTTAGCCCCGGCAGGAGTACTTAAGGTAAAGAATCTGAAGAAATTGTCCCTGAAAATGTACCTTCATGGAATTGCTTTCTGATAAAATATATTTTGGGCTGACTGGCCCAAATGTCAAGGAATAAATATTCCTCATGGTGAATATCAAGCCAGGATTATTTTTGTACTTTCAGCTGTTTTTCATTTATTTTTTCTGTCCACTTCTATTAAAAAATAATGCTGTAAGTTCAGAATAAATCCGTGTGTCTACTGAGCTACAGTGATTAAAACTTATGTGGCAAAATTGGCAAGGTGCTGAGCAGTGCAGTACCAAGACGGTGAGATTTTACCCCCTCGGCTGTCAGAAACAAAATCTTCATTTATACCAACTTTGACATTTCATGGAAATGAAAGGTCAGTGTTGGTGTAAGCAAGCCTTTTCCATGCCTTCCATGCATGTGGGAGGCAGAGTCAGCCATGACTCCATCCTTCCCTACCTATCTCATGGCAAGGCCTCTGAAAAACAGTTGTGTCAATGTAAAGCTTTTCTTCACATCCCTACCTGGCCAGTTGCAGGGTGTTTAACTCTGCTTCCACAGCTTTGCTGTGTCATGTCCTGGTGTGTCCCTCCAGAGGCATTTCTGTTTAAGTGGCTGCTGAAATGATCCTCATCTACGTTTTTTAGCCTGTAGACAATTTTGTGGTGGTGACTTTCAATTAGCACCAGAGGAGAACGAGCTTGATTGGTACCTCTTTATTTTCCTCAGTTGTGACTGTGAAGGGAGAGGAGGAGACAGAAAATGGTTGCCTTCCCTTGTCATGTTAAGTTTTACTTGTCTTTGAGGATTATGAACTGAGGCTTGCCTCCTCTCTGTGTTTCATGTTGCTGCTTTTACACAGGTCAGGTTGTGAGTTCATTGCTTTGTAAGTACTCTGTGATGCACGAAAGCCAAAAGGGGAAAGAAAAAATCCCCACCCACTCTGAGACAGTCTATTGAACTTTGTTTTCCAATTACCTAGCAAATTGCTGACTAAGGACAGGATAGGGCGGTGGAAATATAAGACCTAAAGACACTGTACATTCCTCATCTGTAATGACCAGAAAAAGTGGGTGTTTGTTGGTGGTTTTAGCCAATTTGCAATTTATCTTGGTTTTAGCCCAAGCAGGCTTGAAACCAAGACAAACATTCTTTGATGTAATCTAATTGTGACTAAGACCGTTTGCATAAAGGTTTCACAGCTAGGATAGGAAGAGGAAAAAACCTTGAAAGCATTCCAGTGGAAAAGTCATGTGCACCAGGCTTGTGGCTGTACCAATGGCGCCCAACAGCCCATTGTTTTAGTTGCTGCTTAAATTAATACCTGACAGCAAATGAATTAAAACCCTGCTGAAGTCATGTACTCATTTTTTCTTTTTTTTCAATCGTGTTTGCACAATGATAGCTTCAGGTGAAGAATTAATAGGAAAAAAGCCCTTCCCCTGTTTCTATTCCCACTCTCTTCCAAAAATATATTTAATTATTTAACTTAAACTGTCCCTGAATACATTAGCCAGACCAGGCTAGACTCACAAATTAAGAAACTTCACATTGTTGGCAAGGCTGTAAAGAGCTTGTGGAGGAATGCAACAGGTCCTGGAGTTGTGCTGTGCATGTACAAGCAATGCCTCATTTTTCTCATTGCACAGCACTGTGGGCCTCACTCTTCTGAGGCTATCCCAAAAGTAGGATCAATGGTCCCAAACAGATTTACCAGCAAGATGTGCATTTTAAAGATAGTGGAGGTTCCTCTTCGCCTTGCCCTTGGCAAGCCCTTCAGCTGTCCCTGGCCCAATGTGTGGAGGTACCAGGCTTTAAGGTCAGTGATGAAAAGCAAACCTAAGAGACATTTGGCTCTGGACAACACTGAAGATACAGCAAAGTCATTGCTCAAGCAGGAGATACACAGGAGGTGGAAGAAGAGTCAGACCAACTGGAATTAACATAGTGAGGTTGTCAGAATAACTGATGTACAGGAAGTTCCACCTGAACATGAGGAAGAACTTCTTTACTGTGCAGGTAACCAAGCACTGGAACAGATTGCCCAGAGAGGTTGTGGAGTCTCCCTCACTGAAGACATGCAAGAACCACCTGGATGCAAACCTATGCAATGTGCTCTGGGATGAGCAGGGAGGTTGGACCAGATGAGCCACTGTGGTGCCTTCCAACCTGACCCATTCTGTGATTCTGAGATTCAGTGGAAGGCGTGTATGCATCAATGTGATTCATAACCTACTTATATAGGCAACCATGTATGAAGCAGGAATGTCATGTTTAATTATGATTCTCTTTTCCCATCAAACCTGTCATCTGGAAATTACACCATCATAGCTCTAAAAAAAAGTCAGAGCAAAGGGTTTGTTTTTATTTGTTCGGGGTTTTTTTGTTTGGTTTTTTTTTTTTGCCTTTTTTTTTTTTTGTGCCACAGGACTGAGTACATGGTATTGACATTCTGCTTGTCACTGTAACACATTTACTGCTAGTAATCCATTATGGTTTATTTCCCAGTCCCTAAACACAGACACCTTCAAATTTCCATTAGGGACTGTGGCTAGTATGGTTCAATAAGCAATATCTGTACTAGGTACTGTAATTCTGCTTTCAAATTGGCCTGAAAATTTACCAGCCTGGGCATAAAATATGCTTGTTTGAGCTTTATATTTAATGATAATGAAAAAATCCAATAATATTTTATACTCCTGCCAAAACACCCTTTCCCCCAAGTCTGTTTGAGTCATAATTTGCAAGACAGCAGCTGTGATTTCCCTAGGAAAGCATCTATATATATCTATTACTGTGTTATGCTTTAAAAATTAAATTAAAGACTTGAAAAAATCAGAATATTAAGAGTTTAAAACTCATTCACATTGTTTAGAGGTGGGTCACTCTGTAATGAACAGGTGGTATTCTGTCTACAGGACAGAAATATGTCTTAACTAGGCTGCTAAATTTTACATTTCAATCTACAGCAAGAGATTTGAGCCTTTGATGGTGCTTTCTTTTTTTCTGATTTCTTCCATATCTAAGTAGCAAGCTGTTTTTGATTTCATTCAGTAATTCATTCCCTTTTTCTTCTTCATGGAGACCTACAGATAGATGAATTATTTCCCAGGTAGTAGCTTGTTAACCAGATGGCAGCTCAAGGAGGGTGTGCAACACAATATCAAGATCTCCTCATTCTCAGTTCATAAGTTGTGAAATAAACCCATAACGGGCTCATTGATTACTTCAAGAGAATTTCTCTGGAAACCAGTAGAAGGATAATATCTACTCATTGTCCTATAGATCAACTGAAGTGACGACTGAGAGATGGTATCTTGACAGCACTGACCATTACAACCCAAAAGAAATGCAACACTAATTAAATCCAAGAGATTTTCTATGCGTTAGTGTTTTTGTAACATTCTCAGCAAATTCTGAAAAGCTGCTAGTTTTTGGAATAATGCCTTTATAGATTAATGCTGCTGATTAATAAGAGCTGTTATTTATGGTGAAAAACCACACAACCACTGGGTCTAAAGGCTTCTTTGGTGCTGAAAGCTTTCTGTACAGAAAGTTGTTGTTGGGAAACAAGGGACTGGTGTGTTACTGTAAAGGATAGGTTGTAAAAGGGATGCTTAAAAGGGGCCCAATATGGTTTGGATTGCAGCCAAGGTCTTGCATAACAGGATGCCTCATAAAAGAAAGGCTTAGAGGGGTATGGTTAAAAGACAGACGTTCCTTTTGAGCAGAGATGTGCCAACGGGAGGATCACTGACAAATCTTTGTTCACTATTATGTGTGCATATAATTAAAAAATGTTGGTGTTTGCAGCCATTCCCAGATGATGTTGACTGGTTTAGAGAATCATCGTTCAAAAATAAATAAAATATAGACTAAGATGCAACAAATGCAGTTCAGCCAGGGGTACTTTGCTGTGAGTAAACTGGTCAGATTTTCATACCCCTCAAGGAGCAGAAGTAGGAATGCCGCTCAAGGCTTGTGATCAGGTGTGCAGCATTCACAGCCAGACATGATTGTAAATCTGAGTCAACTGTCTTGCAAAGGCACATGGCAGCATGATACCCAACCTTGAGTAGTTCAAGGGCATCCATTTGCATCTCACAGGCAAGACAGGAAGCTGCTGGGTTGGTAACCAACGCTTCATTGAAAACGAGAGAAAATTACCTTTGTAATGACAACAGAGGGGAACTTTTAACTCCAACCTAATTGCCTGGCAAGTATTTTGTTTTTCCTGCAAATTTAAAGTCCACTAGTAATACTTAAGAGCAAGGTCTCTCAAAGTACCATTTATGACTCTTTTCCATTTCTAGAGGCAATGCTTGGTGTTGTTCTCCAGAAACCACCCAATGCAAATGTGGCACTTGTTCTAGTACCAGCACTCAGGAACTAAAGGAAGACTGCATGAGTGGAAATGTCTCTATGTCTATCTCTTTATGATTCATTCCCACAACCATTGTAATACTTTGTCTTGAATCTATTGCTATTTTTAGTGGAATATATTCAGGCTTAGTTGAAGGTGTCCCTGACCATGGCAAGGAGGTTGGAACAAGATGATTTTTAATGTCTTTTCCAACCCAAGCCAGTCTGTAACTCTACGGTTCTGTGTACAGGGTAATGGTTGGGTCTTCAGTGCCAGCCAGCTGTCTGTTTGTGCACTTGAAGAAGTGCCTGTGGGGTTCCTGACCAGGCTGAAACTGCCTTCAGCTGCAATCTTGGATGTTTAATGACTTGTATTTTCCCAGTCAAAGGAGCCTGGTGAGCGAAGTAGGTCATGGCATTGACATTTTCCATAGCGTTTATGGCTTAATACAAATGGTGGGACAAATGACTGGGTAATGTAGCTGCAGACAATTTCGTTTTTCACTGGCCAGGTCAGAGCTCTAGGGAAGCCCCAGTGAAGGAGCTGGGGAAGAACAGGTGTTCTTGAGAAGAGCAACACCTGCAGCAGATATACATGTTGTCAGTTCCTGGGTTATGCCTCTCACTGTTATGAATCATAGAACTATAGACTCTTAGAACGGTTTTGTTTAAAGATCACCTAGTCCAAGCCCCCTCTTGTGGCCAGAGCCACCTTTCACTAGATCAGGTTGCTCAGAGCCCCATCCAGCCTGGCCTTCAAGACTTCCAGGGATGGGGCATCCACAAATTCTCTGGATAACCCTCTGTTTCCTACAAATTACTGAGGACGGTTTGGCACCTGTCTTAGCAAGTTGTAAGCTCATCAATGTTGTGTTTACCTTTGTTGCATGAGAAGGAACCAGTTGTGAACCTAAGAAGGAGAAATAGTCATACGCATTCGGGGTTCATACTCATAATGGTTCTGTGTGTTAGTGTAACACTGAGATAGCACAAGACCTTCTGTGGGACAATTCCTTTCTGAGTTTTAGTGTTCTAAATATAAATTCAAAATAGATGTCCTTTCAGCCTCCTGTTCCACATTTACACTGTCAAGAATGAGATAATTACATTGTCATGGCCAGACATGTCAGCAGTTCCCAATATGTTGTCATGAAATAAAAATATAATTGCAGTTTTGCAGCAGCTAATTTTTTCCTATATGTGTGCTGTGGGGTGCATCAAAGGAGATGAAAAGACAGGGCCTCAGCTTTAGACTGAGAAGAGATTTGCTGAGGTGTTGCAAAGAAGCAGGTGGTTTATTCTACTCTGATGTTCTTGTTTTGGTTCTGCAAGCAGAAAAGATTCCTCTGTGCTATAGGAAGTAGTGGCAACCCTTTGGCAGAATAAAACAATACTTAACAAGTAAAAAAATCCTCTCCATATGCTGAGAATAGCAAGAACCCAGTCTTTTAAATGCTTTCCTACTTAATACCAGCTTTTTTTGTTTTTCTACGGAAATGCTTATATCTAAGCAATTACATCCCAGAATGTAAAACATCCTTTTTCTACACCATATTCTTCCAAAATAATGTGCTCCCATGCTGTAGCTTGTGGGAAGATGGTTTTTTACTGAACAGCCAACCCTGTGATAAACTGCTGCGTGAAATAACAATATGTGATGGACAGAAAGGGTTTATTGGACACCGCAGTAGGAAGGAGAAAGCACAATAACTGAGTAGTCAGATCTGATAGGAAGATTGGAAGCCAGATAGCCTCCAATAAACATTTTCAGACCTAGCAATCAGTCCTTCTCAGTTAGACATCTGACCAAACATCTAAATAAGGCCTGGATTCACACACCGTAATTGCCCACCTTGCATAAAGTAATTGCACACTGCAGTTACCCCACCTCTAATATTTTTGGGCCAGAAGCTAATCCTATTGATGTGTCATTTCATTGAATGCAATAGGTTCAAATCCCAGATTAAAACAAAACAAAACAAAAAAACAGCACAACAAAACAAAAAGCAAAAGTGGAACTTTTAATGAGTAACAAGAGAAGGAGATCCACCCTGGAGTTTATGTCAGTGCAATCAGAGACTAAAATGTTATCACTCAATATATCTAACAATATTTTGATGTAAGTATGCTATTGTATACCACCACTTTCATTCCATCAGAGAGATAAAAAGTAAAATAAATTGAAAACTTGTCCAATCACAAAATGCAACTAAAATTCTGGCATCACAATATGCTTTTTTTTTGCTTTTTTATGTATGTATTTGTGTATAGTTTGGAAAGTAACCACAGCATATTCTAGCAGGAGTCAGACAGGTCAATCTCTGTGAATTCAAGATAAAGCTACATGCCTTCAAAAAAAAGCCGAGTCTGGAGACCAGGCTTGAGATAAACAGCCATCTGAAAGATAATAGATTCGCCTGACATTGTTGTATCCAGTAAATCATAACAAAGCTTCAGAATACTGGAGAAAGGCCAGGAATTGGTGACTTACATTATTGTTTTATTATCACATTTTGGAAAGGTAAAACTAATAGCACTGTTTACTTTAACTAGTATTAACTAATTCTTAACTCATGACTGCCCAAAATTATCCTACTTCAGACCACAATCTCCTCACTTTTCAGCTATGCTGAGAAAAGGAGGGCAACATGCATCTGCTTGAAGTATATTTCAATCTCACTCTTCTTTGTCCTTTTCCTGTAGTGATTCCTGTAGAAACTTTTTGCCTTGCTAAAAATGAATATAAATGATCTGCAAGGAAAACAGAAAAAGCAACTGTTATCATAGCTATATTTCAGACCCTTTTCTCTAATACAGAGCTGTATTTCCCAAGGGCTTTTCCCTGACATACCTGGTGAACACATGCAGAATTGGCAGTGGTTAATGTGAGGTGGTGAGTGCACATGCGGGAGTGACATACAAGCTGTGATACACCGTACTGCTTTCTGGGGCACAGGCATACAGCAAACATCAGAGAAGAAACCTCTTCACTGGAATCCATTGCATAAGAGTGACTAATTCTTGAGTGCTGTTATTAGTTTGTATCTAAACTCCTAAGGAGCAGACTGTAAATAGCTCTAGTAGGTTTGTGTCTAAACTCCTAATGAGCAAACTGTAAATATTTACTTAGAGTTTCTTGTTTTGCAGGGGTAGACAAAACTCTCAGCAAACCATTTAGTTTTTAACCATATTTTTGTTCTGATATCGTGTTTTAAAATATTTTCATCAAAGAGATACCAGAAGAGTTTGAAGGAAGCTGCTGCATTAGTTCACAGGGTCAAATTCAGAGGTGAGCTGTGAGTTAAGTCTCTGAAGCTCACACCTCACAGAGCTGTTAGCAGCTGGTCTCTCCATGCAGGATGAGATTGCCTCTACAGGGCCTCTGTAAAGAGGCAGGACTGGACTCTGCACATCATCCTCACTGGACCATCATGAACAGAGACCCAGTTAGGACAGGGTTCTGTGAAAAACAAACTAGTTCTGCCCATTTCATCAGCAAACTCATATCAAACTGAGTCTTTAAGAAAGCTCCCCTTTGACTCCAATTTTGCTGGAATTCTCCCTCTCATTTTGAGCCCTATGTGTTTCTGGTTTTGACTTGAAGAAAGAGCATGAAAATGCCAGGAAAAATGGCTGTTCTCACAGAATTTCAAACCTAAGAGCAATGTTTTGAAAATGTTACTGGGTAATAGTCTTGTGAGTGTCTTGGCTTGCACAATTAAAGAACATCACTATTTATTCTAATTCAATGAAATAAGTGTATTTGTGTCAGCTTCATCCTTTAGAAGTAAAAAAGATGGCAGTGTGTGTTGGACTCAACAATCTCAAGGGTCTTTTCCATCCTAAATTATTCTAGTATTCTAAGTGTTTGTCATGATAAAACTTTGGAGTGATGTTACTTGGCTTTGCAATGTGTGATGCCTCAGTTTTTGGTTTCTTACTGCTTTAGAAACTTCTCCCTTTTTGAGGTAACTCCTTTCCCTGGAGCACTAAGAGTGGACTTGGCCTCAGAAAAGCAACAGAAATCTCTGACCACAACTATAGCAAACTCACTTGGCCATCTGCAACCTGTTGACAGCCCCAGACTTCACACTAAAAGTACTTGCCTTGCTCACAACAATTACATCAAACAAGTGTTGACATGAATGCTGTCCCACTTAGGGGATCACAGAACCCAGAGCCTGAACACAGCACATCAGAGCCACTTCTGTAATTCTGTTGAACATCCCAATAAGAAAGATGGGGACAAGCTTTTTACCAGAGCCTGTTGCGATGGAACATGGTGTAATGTTTTCAAACTAAAGAAGGGTACATTTAGATTGCATACAAGGAAGAAATTTCTTGCAGTGCAGATGGTGAAACACTGGAACGGGTTGCCAGAGAGGTGGTGGATACCCCATCCCTGGAGTTACTCAGTACAACCAATGACTCAAAGGGAGCTAAAGTGATTTACACAACTTAGCAGTTGGCCCGTTATGCCAAATAACTGTTATTCTCTTGAAGTAAGCAGGCAAAAGGCCACGCCTGAGAGAGGCAGTCTCCTCTGAGCTGTTTGCAGGTTGTGCAGGCTGTAATGTTCTGGACAGGGTCACTGTGATGAGCCCAACAGCCTCCAGTAGGTCTGAATGCCTTGAGGCAAAAGTGGTGTACACCAACATCACAGCACTCATGACAGGCTTGACTAGTTTTACTGGAGCAATGTTGGGTTAGTGGTGATTCAAACTCACACTGTTACTTGCATTACTAATGGCAAACAAAACTGATGATTTAATCATCTGTCTGTATAGAGTCCTGTGTAAGCAGCAGTATTCCCTGAACAAGTTCTCATTGAAATGAACAATTTTCTAGTTCTCAAATGGGAAGACAAGCCTTTTTCCAGAAAGATAATGAGATAAGTGGTCTATTGAAATCCTACTTTATGATTTTGGATAAATAAGTAAGCTGGGCTACACAGACATTTAATCCAACAAGTCATCTTTCATGGATTTTACCTAACAGATTGACAGATTTTCACTCTTCACCCCAGAATGTTCCCCATGTGTTTTTGTCAGGAGTCAAACCTGCACCACTTTTAAAAGACTCAATCATTTCAACTTCCAAGTGAGATGTTACTCGCAATAGGCAGTTATTTACAAGATGATTGCACGTGCTCTCTACAACTCTATTTCCATGACCTGAAAGGAAATCTTGTTGAGTTCTCCACCTTCCTTGACTTGGCAGTGAAAGACAGAGGACAAGTGGGTCTCAGGACAGTGTTTCTAGTCCTTGTTCTAGAGGTATGCTGGTGTCAGGGGTGGCCTATGATGGGAGGTCAGACATTGCCCTGGCCCACCCTTTGCATCCCAGACTCCTCCAACCTCAGGACTCCATGCTGAGATAAGAAACATTAGGGGTGCCTTGGGTAAACTTTCTCTTGGGTATCCACGCCTAGGTATTTTTAAGGCAAAATCAGAAGATTTTTCTAAAATCTAGACATATTCGCTGTTCCTTACAGTGCATATGTGTGTGCGCACAGATGCACTTGCATGTGCTTCTGTGTATACGCACCTGCACAAATGTCCTGCTTCTTTACGGGCTGTGGTTGATGGCATTCACATGCTGAAACTGTTGACATCATCTGACCTGATGAAGCAACCTGGCCTTCTGCACATTTGTGCCCCAATACAAGTAAGAATGGCTATTTTTTTTACATGCTAGTTGCAGATTAAAGTAAAACTGAAAAAGAGGACATTCCAGACAAAGATTTAATGTTTGGCATCCAGGCATTTCAGATGTCATTTTATGGATGGAGATTGAAATGTGTAACCAGATGTAATTCAAAGTTTTACAAATAAAACTTACAGATTTATCACAAGGAGTCGTTCACAACACACCACTAGGCATCAGTGTTTATTATTGAAATGTTCATAGCAGTAATGATGCAGCAAAAGGAGATTACCTTGGGAGGCAGTGATGTAGCATTGGCCCAAAAGGATTTTCCAAATATTTCACTGAAAATGTAACAGCTTGACAAACACCATACACATAAAAAAAAGGACACTAGTGAGGCCCCCTGTTGTCTTTTTCAACTGTGAATTTTCTTCTGTGTGCTTGGCTGACCACAAGATAAACTCTTTCACCTTCATTCTCCAAATCTGTACTTCATGCAGATGATTTAAAATGAAAGTTTTCCTGTGAAGTTCTGAGACCAATTCAGACTTAATCTCCATTACTGTGAAGGAAAATTAGGAAATAAAGACAGACAGTTATTCCATTTAGAAAATCAGCTTTTTTAATCTGATGATTAAAGCAGTGAGATTTTGCTGGGAAAAAATAATGGACATACAAGTATAGTAAGAAGAACCCTCTGTAGCTTCAGCTTTTCCATGTTTGATATGCTTTGTGATATGGGAGAATTAGTTGGGATTTACAGCATCAATGAGAGACTGGTTAAATCATGGTTAAGTGTTCTTAGTCATGGACATTCAGAAAAGAGACACGGGTATAGTCTAATGTCTCCCGTAGGCCAAGCACTCCTCACTGGACCACATTTTGGATCACACCCTATGGCAAGGGCTATGATTTTCCCAGGAGAAGACCCCTGCAAATTGGAAAAGTAACACATTAGAGTCAAAATCTCTCTTGCAGAACTGGGAGTAGAGTTTTGGTTCAAGGGTTTTGCCTTCAAACAAGGGACTTGCTGAAAGAAACAGATCAGTCTCTAGTGAGGTTAAAAGATTCATCTATTTAAAAACAGAGCAGAACTTGGTGACCTTAATCAAAACCGAAAAGGCAATTGAAAACACCTTGAGCCATTGACTACTTCCATGCAAATACTGTCATTAAATGCACTAGAAGATTAACATAAAGAAACAACAGGAGAGAAATCGGCCCTTCTCAGATGAAACTTAGAAAAATATGAGAAATCACCATGATCGTGCAAAGGATTTGAGGCATGCCCCAGTGCTAGGTTTCACTACCAGCTGGATGGTTGTATGAGGAAACATGATGGGACAGGCTGAGCAGGAAGGCAAGGATGTCTCTGCAGCCTCCAAAAATCAGATCATGAGAATGATCATACTGGATAAGGTCAGAGGTCTATTTTCTCAACCTCTACTATCCTATACCTGAGAGATTTACAGATGCAGAGATACCATTTTTGTGGTCAAGCTCCAGATCTGAATATACAGCTACAAGAGGAAATCTTTCAAAAATGTCTGACAAAGTTAGGAGGAATTTGGCCAATCCTGTATTCCTAAACTGACTGATCAGTCTGTAACCCTAGTTATGTCCTCAGCTCCAAATGGGGACTAGAAGGTCTGCACAAACTCTGTACCATTTCTTTTCTAGGGATTGTGAGGATCTATTGAGTGGGGTAAGTTAACAATTGACTCAGCTGCACACACTGGTTGTTTTTGCTGATATAAGTCATTGTGACACAGTTTTTGGTATGAAAGTGATTACTGGGGGCAGAGCACTCCCATGCTGGGCATTCTTATTGGTACCTGGGCAATGCTGGACTTGAGAATCAATTAGTCACCAAATCTGTCCTGAATTACAATTATATTCAGTGACTAATTGTGTGTGCTTTGGTCATCCTTCCTCTCCATTAATGTGTTCCTGCTAATTAAGGACCCTGAGAAGATCTCTTTCAGCCTATTATACAGATGCAGGTGGGAAGGAAGGCGCTTGTGCAGAAGTGAACAGAGGGGGAGTTAAGGGAGTTTGTAGCACAGCTAATTTTTACCATTTGTTTAATCTGTTACTAAGGGTCATTTGTCAAACTATGGCTGCTGTTCCTGCCCCTCCTCCTCTTGTTCACAGTAATGAACAGCCTGGGAAAAATTACACCCTTTTCAAAGGATCAGCAATGAGGAAGAGTTGATGATAATGGCCCTGAGAAGTGAGGGAATTGTGCATGGATCACTTCCCAGGAAATAAAGGCTGTCTGCACACTCTGCACCCAGGAAATGAGGTTAATCAACACCTGCTCACAAGGACAGCAAAAAGATCTTCCTCATGATGATGGGGAGTCTGGGATCTTTGCTACTTGTTTCCTGGGGCAAGTGGCTGTGCCCCAATGCCTGAGCAATGTGTTGGGTGACTCTTTCACAAGATTCAGTCTGAAGGTGGTAGGACAGTTGCTTCTTCAAGGAATGAAGTCTCAGGCCTTGTACTGTTTGAAACAAAACTGGTTTGTCACTCAGACAAGGGACAGGAAAAAGATAAACAAAGTGACAACATCAGATATATAAATTGCAGAGAAGATCTCATGGTAGAGTCCTCCAGTGCTGGGAAATGTGGTTTGTGGGTCCTCTTGGTGAGAAAATGAATGAACTTCCAGCTAGAAGTTTGATGGTAAAGTAAATGATGGTCTGTGAGGTATCTGAGACTTAGAATTCTATCTAGCAGTTTTGAAAAAGCTAGGAAATAGCTTTGTGTATTCAGTTTGATCTTCACATTTCAGATCTAGTTATTTATCAGTACAAGCAGGTAGGTCCGTAATTGTGGAAAGAATGGAATGACATTGCCTGCAGCTGAATAACGAATGTGTCACATTAAGTATCAAAACATCAAACTCTACTTTTTAGAAGGTCTTTCGTTTTAACCTGGTGCAATTTCACTTGACACAGCAGAAGTTGTTGCTGTCGTCTTTATATGTAACAAAAGAATATATGTGATTAAAGAGCTTTTGCAGGGACAGAATAAAAGTCAAGTCACAAAAGAGAACAAACATTTCAGCAACATTATGGATTCTGTTAAAGGGAAGTACTCTTCAAAGGTGGAAAGCTATATCCATGTGCCAGTCAAAAGATCAGAGGTCCTAAAGACCCTGATCCTTGTAGGGTTTGCAGACAGGTGTTCAGTTTAATAATCAACAGTAGTTTAAAGATTACTTATTTAGTGTTGGAATGATCATACCTTCTGTTGCTGGTAGTTGGATATTACTCCAGCATTACAATGGAGACCTGGATGAGGGTTCACTCTGTAGTGTAGACTAAATTCTCAGCTTCCTGTAGTTCAAGGAAAGAGACCTGACTGAGTCATGTTATGCCACCTCCTTGCTTTGCTTTCTCCTACTGGACTTGCAGCCCTTGTTGATGTAAAATAGGTTGCAAGGAGACAGGAGAAAGAGGTTATTCACCCGAATATCAACCTGACATTGAAGTGATCCCAGGTCTTTCTGCTTAGCCACAGCAACAAGCTGAATCTCCTTATTTCCTTTCAGGAACTAGTTAAACTCCTTAAAAATACTTAAGCATTGCGCTTGCACTTCTTCTCTTGGAAAGGTCCTTCCTCATTGTTTGGATCACTGGCAATCTGCTTCTACTTTTGCTAACTTTATTCATGGCCAGTTAGCATTTGTTTGTTCATGTGCCAAGGTTACTTTTTAGCTTAAATAGCTTTTTTCACCTCCCTCAGGTTTACAACTCCTTGATGTATTTGCGCTCAGCAGTCACATCCCCTCTCAGCCATTGTTTTGCCAAGCAAAAACAGCTGATTTCTTCAGCTCTTTTGGAAAATTAACTTTTTTGCAAGAACACCAAGCTACAGAGTAATAGTCATAGATAACTGCAGTCAGAGCTAACCATAGAATCTCCCTTGCTAAAAAAAAGTAGGTATAACACAATTTGGCTCATAGTGAAGTCCAGCATTTTGAAACACAGACACTTAAGTCTTTATCTCCATTGAGGCATGCAAGTGAATGTCTGCTTACACTGACATGATGTGAACTTTAACTGTCCATTGACTTCAATGTCTAAATAAATTGCTGTTTAACTAATGTCTGGAAATGTTAAACATCAGCACCAACATTGGAAAATGTTTCTCTAATTGTTGATGTCTTTTATCATATTTCATTATGTCCACACTGTCCATTCAGAAGCACCCACGTCTCACTAGAGTTACAGGTCCTGACACCTGTCTGGGGTAAGTAAATGTTATTTCTCTGTCCATCTATACTAACCAGAATCAAAGAGGACATATCAATTCTCCAATGTTGGAGAAAGTTGGAGGCAGGCATAGGAAATGACCAGTCAGGGACTCAGACCCCCAAACAACTCCAGTGATCTTATTCTAACCCATTTGAAATTAGAAAAGGAAGACCAGAAAAGGAATCAAAATGTTTTGGTAGGTGGTCACTAACTAAGCATTGTTTAGGTTGTCTTTCAAATGGCTTCTTCTCAAATTTCAGAGAATGCAACAAAATGAGGTGCATTTTGATAGAGGATTTCAAGAGATGACAAGTCTTCTGAAACTGAATTAACAAGTAACTGACCTTAATTAATGTAACTGTGTAATTTTGCAAAGGTCTAACTTTATTTTTTATTCTATGTTTTGAGATCTAAAAACCTCTTCATGGCATAGATTTCCATCTATCCAAGGTTTTTTCTTCAAAAGATCTTAGCCTTTTCCCTGGTCCCTATTTCCCTCCCAACAATCCTACCTGCCAAAGAAATATATGTTGTCTTCATACATGAGTGTTGTTTCCAGCCTTTTGTTGCCTTGAGTTGAATGTTGACTTGTAAGAGAACTTAATTATAGAAAAAGACAACATAGGGACACTTTTGCTGAACTCGTTGGCTATATTTTGCTAATAACAGAGAGCCAAACTTTCAGCTGACATTACTTGCTCCATTTTTTGCTGACTTCCAAGAGACTCCGAAATCTACCTGCTGGGACTCAGAAGGTGAAGTGCTGCTTGGAGTTGGATGGTATGAATGGATCCTCAGTTCCTAAGAGAGTTAACAGAGTACCCTGGCTCCACATGGCCTTCTTAACACCCCTGGCATGGCAGAACGATGATGATGCCTGAGCACCTTATTACCTTCTGAATGTGTTGCTCTGCCTTGGACATATCTACTCTTCCATCTTTCCCTATCCTCATGCCCATATCCTCACCAGAAGGGCAGCACACCACGGAGTCACGGACACACTGATGGCCAGCTTTGCCCATGCTTGAGCAGACAACACCAGAATGTGAACTCTGCTGCTTCCTTCTTCCACTCCTTATTTAAAGCAAACCCTTCCAATATCAAAGATTTTCACAGCAGTGTGAGAGCTGATCAAACCTTCAGTTCTGAGGAACTCAGAATTGAAGCTAGAACCTGAAATAAATTTGAGAAAGCAGTGGAACAAGCTTGAGAACTCAATTACTTCAAGGAAACCTCATAGTAAGGTGATGTCAGTCCCCTTTCACAGGACTAGCAGTAAAATTAGTTCTCAGTGGGTCATCAGTCAGAAATCTCGTGGGTGATATCTCGTAATTTGTGTTCATTGGTTGGTTCTTTTGAAGCTGACAGATACTTCTGTAAACTGCACCAGTTTGTAGATAGCACACATCTACTCAAATCCTAGCCAAAGCCTAAGGAAAGCCTCTTGTTCTGGGGGATGAAATCTTTCCCTCCAGAGTTTTGGCAAAAGTAGCCAGCATCAGACAAATGGAGCAAATTCCTCTGAGTCTGGTGAGGAACAAAAGAATCTGAACCTGTATCTTCCTCTGGTTTTACTATGTCCATGGAGCACAGCAGTAGAAAGAATCACTATAATGAAACAAAATGAGACATCCTATTCCAAAACTATAGGGTGGAGCTTCCTGGGACTCGTGCTCCCACCACTGCAGGGACGCTTCAAAACAATTGGTGTCTGACTAGTCTACCTGTTCCTCTGTCTGTTTGAGGATCCTCTTGAACAGGTATTTATTTGGGTTCTTCCCCAGACATGTTACATAAATAACCTCTGATGAGAACAGTCACAAAAGTGAAAAAAGATCTCTTTATCCAAGTCTGGATTCTGTTTCCAGGTGAATGTAAAAATGCCAGGGCCCTTTTAAAGCCTGTGTTGTGGAAGAATAAAGCTCAAGATGTTATTTCCCAGCCTATTTTGTAGTGGTTAGATTGGTCCCACTTTGTGTGTACACACATACTCTGGAATCATACTGTGGGGGTCTTTCCTGAAGCCTTAGAGCATCCTGCAGTACAAGGGGGTTGGGCAGAGGGGCATTAAGGAGAGTAAATAAAAATAGAAAATTAGTAATAAAATTTTATAGAGGCAGGTGCAAATCTGCTCATTACAGTTACGATCTCAGGCAATATGCCAGTGGCCAAAGTACAGTCCTGGTAGGTAATCCTCTCAAAATATGGCCATTAATGCATGAAACAGGCACTGCTTCTCCCACAGGCCAACTTAAATAATACATATTTAATGTGATGGCAGGTCCAGGGGGATGGAGACCCAAAGAGAAAAGAGAGGCCCAGAGCATCACACTAGCTGGGGAGACACTCAGATTTTATTTCAGACATTAAAACACTTGGAGTGACTGGCATGTGATGAAAGAGAAAATTTAACCCTGCCTTGCATGCTGAATTATTGCAGCACTGATGGGAAAAATGTCCCATTTTCCTAGCTTTAGACATTAGGGACAAAAGACCTTTCTACTTGCTGCTTGACAGATCTAAATGATATCCTACCCTTAAAACCTGCATGGAGCTGACTAATTTTTATAGTTCTGCTTTAGCTTTTTCCTAAACAGCATGTACACATGAGTAAACAGCTCTGCCCTCTCCTCCTTTCACAGCTACAACCCAGTCACCCAGCATCACATCCTCATTTATATCCTGACTTCAGACTCTTGCGTTCAGCTACAGAGAGAAAAGAGCTGGGGCAGATCAATCACCTTTTAAGCACTTCTTAATGTGATGGGTATTTGGTAAAAACTTGTCTGTGTCTGTTTGGGTCAGGTAACCAAGAGACCTTGTGAAAGCTACAGATGTTCTGTCTTAGTATTAGAAGAGTATTTTCAGAGTGGGAAAGATGAAAAAGTTTTCTGTAGGCTTCTCTAGCTGAAACACAAGCTATTACTAGATTCAACCTAAATGGAAATCGGAAAAAAAATCTAATTCTTTCATATGTATTTATACCTATATCTATACCTGAACTTTCAAAATGCCACCATAGTAGACAGATAGGTTCAGTACACATTTCAGAAGTTTGTGAACCCGGCTTGATATGGAGTGAAAGTCTACACCAAACAAAACTCCATCCTTATGGTAAAATTTTGCCCTGCTTGCTGTGAGAAATTAAAATTTAATTTTAGGAGGAGCAATAATCTTCGAGAGTTTTTAGAAGCCTTTATGAAGGGCTTTTAAGTATTCATGCATTTAAAAATTTTATTAAAGTTTTCACTTTAGAGGTAATTATATGTGGAGAAATTTGGACCTCACTTACTTGAGAGAATGTGAGTGGAAAGACTGTATTTCCAATATGAAAGTTAAAGCCACAATATTGGGCTTTGGTATTAGGAGGATGTCCACAACCAATCCAAAAGACACATAGTAGGTCTGAGAGTGCTCTGTCTGAGAGTTGTATGTTTTCAGGCTAGAAATTTTATGAACTTTAGTTCTTCTGGTATTTTAGATGATTTCTAGACTAGGGAATCTAAACATCAAAGTTCACCCAAAATTTTTGATCTAGTCCTTTCCGACAATATCTTTGCCTTTTATGGGGCAATGGAAAGAATGAAAGTAGGGTTAGTATTCAAGAAATTCATTATAAGAAAGAAAACAGGTTTCCTTAAATGTCACTCCAGCCTGACAGGGCTTTGGGGAAAATTTGTTTAGAAATATGTCTGCTGGTAGTTTCTCTGTCTGAACTCTTTTCCCCATGTCCTACTTTTTGGAGACTTGGGAGTGTTCACTTGTGCGGAAGAGGAGACATTCACAGCCGTACACGGTTTTCAATCAGATTTTAATGTTTCATCTGCCACTCTGAAGTCTACTTTTAAAAGTATTTTGCCCACATTTCTTTGCCCTCTGACCCACAGAGAGGCCTGACTTGTGAACCCTTACTCCCTATGGCACATTTCCCAACAGAAGAAACAGAGTCACAGGTCTTACAGGGCCAGCATTGCTCTGTTCAAATAAAACCAAAATCCACCAGTGAGATACATAGGAAGCAGGTCAAGCTTTTAATCTTACCAGAGATCAGGGGGCTGAGCAGAGCATCTATAAGTCATTAAATCTTCAATTTTCTGCCTCTCCTTGAGGCTTCCCCTCGTTCCCCTTGGGACTGTCAGGGAAATCAGACTCACTTCAAATGCTTCATACACTCAGAGTAGAAAAACTGCTGCAGAAAAGGCAACAAAACCCTGGAATAAATCCTCCTCTTAGATAGTCAGGCAAAACTCCCTGAGAGCTGTAAGTCCCACTGCAAGCTGGCTTCTTGGTGCCGTGGAGAAGAGCAAGGCAAAATCATCAGCTGTGCCAGTGTCACAGCTATGGTGCCCCAGGGTGCCTACACCTCCTGTAATAGGCACTGCTTTTCCCTGTGGTGTCTGTCCCTCACCTACGTGGTGGTGGTAGGTCACAAAGACACTTCCTAGCAAACTTTAGACCCCTTGAATACAGCAGGCCAGCCACACCAGAAGGCAGCTCCTCACCACTTAACTCCCCATACATTTACGCTTGTTTGTAGCATGCACAAAGACTTTTCCCACCCACTGCATTAGCTAGTTGGGCATAACAACAAGAAGGCAGCCACAGATGAAGAGTAACCCACGTGCAATATAGTCTTTGAGACTGCTGCTCTGCCCTGACCTGTTAGATCAAGCATCTTTTCACCATTGGCCAACCTCTGTGGCTGTTTGTCAGCAGTCCTGTGAGGTCAAGTTCATGCAGGAGGAGAAGGAGCTGAGACACCAGAGAAGAGAGAAGCGGCAAGAATGAAAGAAGGTCAAATGATAAAATAGGCTGGAAAACTTCCTGCTGCAAGTGTAGGGCTGCTGAGGGTGAGCCTGTTGAAACAAAGCACTGCCTTCTTTTCTCGCATCTGCCCTAATTGGGAAAGTGCTGCAGCTGGTAGCTCTTAATCAGAGAAGGTCCAGGCTAAGTCTCCTGTCAAGATACTGTATGACACTTGGTCAGACACATGCAGGTGGCTCACCTTGGGTAGACAGGTTTAAAAGCTATAAGCTGTCACAGATATATCACAAAATATTCTGAGTTGGAAGGGACTCACAAGGATCACTGAGCAAGCTGTATAAAGCTCTGCTGTTTCTTAACAATGCCACAAAATCTGAAGTATTATTGTCCTTTCTCAGTGTTCACTTGCGTTATCTTTGCTGCTTCTCGACCTTCCATGCTGTGTTTTGTTATCTGAGTCTCCTTGCAACTATGACTGCCCTGCTGACGGAGCCCCTGTTCTTCCAAGCAGCGATCAGATACACTCTTACCTCTCTCTTCACACCCCAAATGAGAAAAGCTGCAGTTTCCTCACACTGTGAACTTGTGCTATGCCAACCAGACATTCTCAACCGAGTTCCAGGCCAGAATACTTCCATCAATGTTTACTTTTTCCCTTGCAGTTACTGTCTGAGCAACACACCAATGGTTTCCATTGAAACCAATTACCTTGGGTTTTGGAGCCTTTATGTAGTGAGGGGAAACTGCTCTGCAACTGTGTGACAAATTTGGCTGAGATAAATCCTATTTTGGACATTTATCTCAGTATTTTGTTTCAGGACACCATGGTTTCACCTTCTGAGATCTTTACAATCCCAGGGATTACTCTTCCTTTTGCTGCTTGTCGACAGGGACCATCTTTGCCTTTGCTTTTTGAGTTTATTGTCAGTTTGGTTTGTGATCCTCTTTTTATTTCTCAACCTTCTCTAAGCTGACTTCAGCTATACCTTCAGCTGCAGAAGCAAACCCAGGATGACCAGTTCACTTCCCTGTCAGAGTTTTTCCATTTGTATTGTACTCAGCATTTCTGGCTGTTCCTTCACCCTTCAGTCTAGCTTTGCAGAACCAGAATGATAGTCACTGAATGCTCTCCTCTGCAATGCTCCATTTGCCTCTGTCACTGATGCTGATGTCCCTGCCACCTCCTATTGCATCTCCACTGTCAGATTTTATTCCTCTCTCCTCTTTTTTCATCACCCTGGCTTGCTACTGGAAACTATTGGGTATTTTCTTCCTTTCCAACACTTTGTTTGCTTTCCTTCCTGTGCTGTGTTGTCCCTTGCCCAGACATCTATTAACTCTTTCTTTGGTCTTTGCCACTTTCTCCTGTCTGCACTGGAAGTATTTGACACAGATTGTCTCTACCAGCACCATTTTTCCCTTCTCCTCAGACATATCACTCCCCATGCAAAGTCTCCCAGACTCTCACTGGCACCATGGGATAGGGTCAAGTCTCTCTTGTCTTTCTTCTTGAAGCTCCACATATTTTCCCTTCAGGCTGCTTCCTTGCTTTTGCTTCAACTCATTCCTAGTCCCATTTGAATACCTCAGGGCTGATTTCTCATGGCTGTCCTTATGCACACTCTTCTACACCTCATATACTTAAACAACCTTCAATATTCATGTATTCAAATTTCTTTTTGGTCTTAAGGCTTGGAAACTTACCTTCAAAAAGAAGCTTAATATCCCTACTTGTTAATACTGCTTCAGGAAAGAGACTTTTAGGGAAGATGAATTACAGAATATGGTATGACTTACACTGTAAATATCAAACATTTAAAACCACAACATTGCCATATTGAAGGTCTCACCATTTTGGTTTTGCTTCAGTTACTAGGTGAACACATGCTTCAACCTTCTCTGCATCCCCATTTTGTGCTGCAAATAATTCGTAAGAGAAAGATTTCTGTGCCTCCCATCCCTTCACTCCAAATGCTAGTACAGCCATGTCCATTGCCCTCCCAATTCTGCTACAGCTATCAGCTGGTGTTTCTTACTGGCAAATACCATTCAGCTAAACCAGAAGCCTGAGGAAAAACAATTTTAGGTTCAATTCCCAGATAGAGACAGAAAATTCATTCCTGTTCCTGGTTCCATAAAGAAGAATGAGGTAACCTGCAGAGCCTGATAAAGTCAGCCCTCTATTTCAGCTCTGGCTGTGGGCTATGTTAGCACAGAAGATAGGCAGTTCACAGAGGTTTAATGTAAGAGACCCAGAAAAAAGAAAATTATTTGGTTCTCCCACTCCCCTGAGGGGAACCGTCTTTGTTTTCGAGAACTGAAACTGCAGTGATACCCTTGACAATCCCCCTGCAGTGACAGTAATTCATAACTTGCTTGTTAAGTCACTTGGGAGCAAAAGTGTCTAAGATTTCAGATTCTCCTGGCCAGCCCTAAGGTATTTTTTTGTCACTCAGCAGTGTTTCCACAGCCATAGGTGTTTGCTCAGGGAAGTAGGTAGAGACACTGGCTGGTTCCTCTGCTGTCACCACACAGTGCTCCTCCACGGACAGGCAGGCAGGCCTGGGTGGCTCCTGGCTCTTTGTCTGCCCAGCTGTGCTGATACAGGTTAAAGGTTTGAGTGCATGTGCTGTCTGACAATTTAAATACAGTATTCACTCATATACATGCAGAGACATGGGCATAAATGTTTCTTTCTGAGCATCCTCCTTGGCCCCTATGGGTCTCACATCATAAATATTTTTGGAAAGCATGTGCTCTGCTTCATTGCTGTCCCTGACACTTTGGTCACTGTTTGTTTTACTTTGCTTTGAGTTTAATAATTGACAAATCCTGGGGTGGCAGCTGGACCAACCTGTTGTGTGCCCAGGCAGTGAGGGGGATGCTGTTGAACAGCAGTACATTTCTGTCAGGGTGATGGCTTGCTTGAAAGGCAGTGACAAGTGGTACTAGAGTAGGAAATGTGTTTTCCAGATACCCAGATTTAACCACTTTCCCTCCTTTCTCTTTCAGGTTTTCTTTCCATCTAACTCACAGATGGAGCCCTCTACACTAATATATACATAAATACAGCAAATGTGTTTGATACAAGCCTTTGCACAGAACAACCTGGCCACTTATTTTAATTTTTTTTTTTTCTCAATCACATAGATGAAGGGAAAATGTTCCCACGTATAGGTTTTGCAGGAAATGGGAAGTGGGTGACAGTGACCGGGGCTGTGACCTGGCAGACCCCGCTGCCTAATGTAACACGATCTCATGCTGCTTGGGAGAAAATAGGGAAAAGAAGTCTAGCCCTGGGACTGCAAATCACAGGCTGTGATGACAAGAGGGGGCCTAATAAAACTCAGCACCCTTCACTTTTAAATGAAATGAGTGGGGAGGGGGAGTGGGGAAAGGATAATTTATTGCCTAGAGATATCCCGGGGTATTGCTTTCCTAGAAATGGTTTTCACTGGCCTGTAGCATTTCAGGGATGGAAAATGTGAATACAGCTTTGAGCAGTTAAGGTCTTTCTTTGACTTAATTATAACTGTTATAACAGCAAGATTTAAGCAGTGGAGAATGGGGACAAGAAGACCTTACATTGCTGATGATCTTGTCTTGTCACATTATGCTCCGACTACCTCCTTCCTGAAGGACATCGGTACTGCCAGAAAAGAAAGGCTGGGATGTCCAGGTGGCTAGGGTGGCATGGATGACACAGATTCGTGTCATCATGCAATAAATTTGCTTTATTGTATGCTCCTGCAAGGATGGAGACTCATTAAACTAACTCATTTGATGGGAATGGGCACACAGTCCAACAGCAGCTTTGCATTCCAGGACACACCAGGGCTCCTGCATCCCTCCTGGAGGAGTGGCTTGGTCACGTCTCTTTTCATTTTTTGGGGGGTTGTACTATAACTTTTAAACAAAAGCAAGCCCATAGGAATAGACAATCTTTGTGAGCTTCAGAAATTTTACTGGTATAGGCACTTGCAGTACCAAGATACCGACATTTCTTTGTAACTGTGAAAACAGGCTGCAAAAAAACCACGAGTCCCCACACAGAACTCCACAAGCTTCTTTCTAGCTGAGCTGGAAATGCATGTCTTTTCCAAAGGATTTGGAAAAATCCTCTACTTCTGGACTGAAAAAAAATTTAATTTCATTAAATAGAAAATGGAAAGGAAAATTAATGAAGAGGTTTTTTGCTTGTTTGATCTTACTAGATGGCTAAGCTCAATTTTTATTGAATCTCTAGGCAAAGATTCTTGTTTATTTAATCTATCTGATTATGATTATATTTCTGGTAGGGTGAACACCAAAGAATAAATGAAAGATAATGAAATAAACAGAGCCAAGTGTGGCTGTGCCCTAGAGCTGTCCCATCTCAATATACGAGCATGTGTTTCATCATTCCAAAGCAGAGATTTCAGGACTCAGCTGGCACCAATAAAGAGATATCACACTGGGAGAGAGAGCTATCACTCTGCTGGGCTGCTCTCTGCCCCCTGCCCCCTGCGCAGGGGTGAGGGAGGAGAGCTGCATCTCTGCAGACTGCTCACCTCCTGGACATATCCGGTGTAAACTCACTCACCCCATCCCATTTTGCACAGCTCTTTGCATGTCCTAGGCATAAAAGCTGGCGACTTTCAGGGCTGTGCTTGGTACAGCAGGCAGAGCAGCTGTTAAAGGCACGATTGTTTTCCGAAGCACCTGTTAAAATCTGCCCTCAGCAGGCTGCCACCACTGCTGCTTCCTCTGCCGCACGCTTGCAGCTCTCCTCCTCTTTGCTCTCTTTGGCAATGCCCCATGAGCCCCTATGGTAGGAGATATTTCTCTATCTGTACATCTACCACTCATACGGAAGTGGGAAAGTTGTTCATCCCCTCACCCATCCTGTTGTGACAAACTGCACCTGGTCAGGTTCCTTCTGTTTTCTATGCTGGGAAAGCCCCAGGGACTGGGAAAACCATGGTGTTCACCTTGCCACTCTGGCCCCTGCATGGTTCACAAGACAAGCTGTCATTTTTTGTGTGGCTGCTTACAGCATCTTTGCACTGTGTTTTGGCATAGGCAGATGATGTGCTCCATGTAGTTTTCTTGCATGGTTTAGTCAAGTCAAAGCACTGTGGCTTTTTCCTTCAGCCCCAGGCTGAGGGCAAAGGGTTGAAGACTTTCACACTCTAAAAAAGTCCATGTCAAGTCAAGCCAAAGCTTTTAAAATTGCATTTTTGCTGATTTTCTTCTATGCACCAAATACAGATCTTGTGACTTTTTGTGTTTCAACAGTTTGAAAATAGCAGATGTCTTCTTTCAACTCAGAACATAATAAATCTTACGTGCATCTTACAAATGAAAGACCAGATGGACCTGGTCCCATATAGCCTTGGTCTAGTACTATGTGTATCATATTAACTTTCCCAGCCTCCATTTAACTTAGTGATATGTAAAGAAAATCCTACTCTGCTTCTCCCCAGATAAAAAGAACAGTAATTTTAGCCAAAATCCACCCTTCACATCTGGTATCCTCCTCATACCAACAAAAAGAATAGAGACAGCTCTGTTCCCTGTCCTGTTCATTGGCAGGGGCTATTCAGAGTTAAGGAATTCATACTGATATCTAAATACAGAGAGAATGAAGAAACAAGGCTAAAGAATAAATTTACCGAATACCAAAAAGACAATAGCGGACTGACACAGAAAATGCTTGCTCATGGAGTGAATGTGATTAGTGTAGGCTCCATCCTGAAAGAGTTCTTGTGAAAGACCAGAATTTTCTCCAGTGGATACAGCCCTTGTTGCAGCAGAGATGTTAAGAGAAAGTATATCAGTGTAGCAAGTAGTGTGGGTGAACAAAGAGAGATTCAGGCTCTCAGAGAATAACACCTGGGTGTGGTGGACCTAATGTTACTGAATTATTTAAACATCCCTGAATCTGTGATATTGCACCAGAAGTCACAAGTCAAAGACCTCTTATACAAGATCACCTTCTGATCTTGTACATCCTGTTTCAAGTCAGGACTTAAAAAATACTGGGAGAACAGCCTGTCACATAAGCTTATTGTTTTCCACTGCTGGCTGTAATCCAAAAAGGTAGCAGCCACTGTATGCTTGAACACTAGAAGTATATTGGACCAAAGCAGAAGTCCCTGTCAGGTTGGGTTGGGGCTCCTCATGCGTTTGGGCTGACCAGCTGTGTTGGCGTCGTTTGTGAACAGGGCAGTAATTCTGGAACAAAAGCCTCTATTGCATACTATATTAGTATGAAACTTCTTTGAAAACTAGAAGGATTCAGGACTATGATTTCATTTTCAGTGTTGAAATTAAAATTTAGTTGCAAAAGTGCTCTTTGGAAATAGTGTTATTGTTATCTTTTTTAAGCCCATAATCCTGTACCTTGCATAGGTAAATGTATCCCCTTTTCCTCCTGGGTATTCGTGTGCTACAGTGGAAATAGCAGAGCTGTTCAGAAAAGCAGCGCACCTGTAGATCTGTCCAAGAGGTGATTTCCAAATGCTACCAGGGTGGAGTTAACATCTGGTTAAATGTTAACACAGGGCTTGGTTCCATCATTTTACAATGTGTAACCTGTTGCGAGTAAATGATAAACTGTTCTGGGTGCAGCCCTGGTTGCCAAGTGCTCACATTTCATGTTGTTACTCCCCAGAGGAAAAGCAAATAGCTGTCATTTGAATGCAGGTAAGCAGAAAAGATGCTGCATATGGATTTCTTACTCTTCTAAAAGAGGTAAGGAGATAACAATTTTCATTGGAAACTATATTGCCCGGTTTACTACTTTCTATATATTTTTGAGACAACAGCACAAGATGCCAAACCAGAAAAAGGAGGAAGCTTCCTGCCACCGTAGGAAAGAGCACTGTTTCTTATTCCTTAAATAATATTGATCTTCCACTTCTTTTGTTCCCCTTTGTTTGTCCCTCAGCCAATCAAAGTGTTAAAAACTTGAGCACAGAGGCTAGAACTGCCTGCATCTCGGGCTGGCTGACCCAAAATGGCAGGCTACCAACACAGCCACTCCTCTCTCCTGCCCATACCACAGAGAGTCACAGCAGGTGCAGCTGGCACTGCACTTGGGGAGAACCCATGTGTCTTTTGGCTTGATAAGGTGGCCCATCTGATGTGCTCTGTTATGACTCGCTGTGGTAACTCTGACATCCTATATCCCTGCTGAGACCTTGACTTGGTGGGGCCAGCGGGCAAAGACAGCCTGTGTTCCGTTTGCCTTATGAGATAATGTGTGATTATATTCAGGAATAGTTAAATATTCATACAGTGAAAAGGCATTTTCCAGTTATGCTGACCAGGACAAATACCACAATAGCCATTAAGCTCCGTGTTCCAGGCTGGAAGCTCACCACGGGCTGAAGTCACTGCCTGGCCCTCCTGAGCCCTGTGGAGGATTGTGCAATCATCATACGTGTTCATCATTTGAGGTGAGAGGGAAGGGCGTCCCCTTCCTCTGAAGCATCCGGCACCCGCTCCGGTCAGTGGCAGGATGCTGGCTGTGGTGGACATGGCCGTGCTCCAGTATGGCGAGAGTTACACGCCCTCCACTGAGCTAAAACTGCTGATGCAGCCAGATGTCACCTCTAGCTGGGCTTACCCCTTCCCTGTGCACAAGCCACACTTTTCAACACCTATCACCTTCTCCAGCCTTTGAGGAGAAGTTCAATCTTCAGGTAATTTTTTCCCAGTGTGGGGGCCCTGCCCTGCTTCCTACAGACATTGGTGTGAATTTGTTGCTGTCATGTCCCACGGGTTTTTGATCCTCACTATTCAGAGACTTCAAGACACAAGTACTTATAGAAAGGCAAGAGGATACAGTGGCTGCAAACCTGCATAAAATAATACACAATTCAGCACTGCTGACAGGTGCTTGCTTTCTGACCTAAATTTGAAATTACTTCATCCGTCTTTAATATGAGGAGGTTTTACGCACCTCATTATTAGGGCTCTTCCTTTTTTCCTATTTCTGTGTGTGTGTGCACATTTCCGTTGTTCTCTCCCACCCCTGTTTCTCCCTCTACTTCACATCAGTGTACACTGCAGACTTCCTCTCTCACTTTTATAAGCTGCCAGAATTGAAGTGACCTGGTTACACATTCAGCTCTGCAAGCTGCCTCAGCAATGCTTTTCCTCCCTCCCTCCAGCAGTTCTGGGAAGCAGTGTCCTCAGCCTGTCAGTGCATTTGAAGCAGGAGGGTTATGGTCTGCACCACAGCTCACAGGGCTGACATCTGCACTCACTGTCTTGTGACAACTCTATTATGAAGTCTGTAGTCACTGACTTGAGGCAGAAGCCATGGAATAAGGTGATGATATTATTATTGTTGTTGTTATTAATATTATTATTATGATTGTAATCAGTGTGAGCCGCTGACAGAATATGCCTCTCCAGAAATAGCTCATTAATTCTGAGAGCTGCCAATGAGAGGAGCCGCCCAGAGCCCTGATCCGGCAGCATTTACGCAGCAGGATGCCCGTGTTATCAGTGAGGAAATCCACACGCTTGACTCTGCGTATGCAAGTGTCCTCACTAGTTCCTGAAGGCAGTAAAAAGAGAAAGTCCTACCCATCTTCATTCAGTGCTCTTAGCAATGCTTGCTACAGCAAGAGGTTCCTGTTTGTTTCTGCTGTTCTGAATAGTGAGGGAGTCGGTTTGCTCTCACTGAGACTCAAACTGACCCTCCAGCAGTCCCTCATAAAACTTATTTCGCCTCTTTTTTTAAATGTCTTGAGTTTAATAAATATCTGTAATAAACTATACTCCCGAATCTTTATGGTTACACATAAACCCAAAGACTTCAATGTAACAGTTAAATTTTAGGAGATTTCTTGCCATCACACTATTATCATGGATGTTAGAAAAATTAAAACTTACCATCCAGTAATTTTGCTCCTTTCTGCCCACAGCTTTAGCTTTCTGAATCCTTGTAATCTCCCTGTTCTCATCATGATTTTTTTTCTATCTTCCAGTTAGACATCATTTGTTAACACGCAATTAATTAATTCCATGGGTCATTAACAGATGCCTTGAATAAAGATCAGAAGTTCACTCAAGCCAGAGTAAAATCTCTTATTGATTTTTGTGTATTCCAGATCAAACCTCAAAATGTGCCCTCAGACATATCTCTTTAGTTACAGTCTCTTGATAGATACTTCCCTACAGTTGTCTATACTGGGACTGCTTCATCCATGCTTGCTTTCCTTATTCCACCTGGAAATATGTAGTCCTCATTTCTGCCTGTGCAAAGCCTACCAGGACTACTTTCTGTGTCCAATGTTGCATCATGAGACAGCGGTATCAAAGGACTTAGTAAATTCAAATCTATTGCATATCCTATAACACTGTCTTTGCAAAACCAAAGACCCTGTATGAAAACTTGTGAACACTTTTCTGTTCCTTTTTGCCCTAATTTGTAAATCAGAGCTGATCTGGGGCCAGACTCCACTTAGGAGGAGTAACAGCACTGCCAGCCCCAACATCTGACCACACCAGGCTCATCTCTGTATGTCTCCTTCAAGCTGACATGCAGCCCAAGGCAGAGGTTCACTACCATAAAGATAAACCCTTGGAACTAACTTCCCTCTCTCCCTCTCCCTGCTCTCTTGGCTAGCCTGACTTTTCAAAAAGATGCTCTCTTAACGTCCTGTTTGGGAGAAAAGTCTTCAGCTGCTTCACACTCTGGGGCATGTGGAGCATCCTAGTGCTGTCTGACATGTCATGCCTACCTCTGTGTGACTATGGGAAGGGAGGAGAGACGGAGAGAGAAGGTAAGGTGTTGGTGAGGAGGAAAGGTCTTCCCTAGCTGTGACAGGGTACTATGAAGCAGATAAACATTATAACTGGGAGAGTGCTGGAGGGTTTATCAATTAATTTTTAAAGATAAAGGCTGATTGCACACATTCGTCTGGTGTGACTTGTTCCCTTGACCATGTGTTTACAGAGTGACTGTGAAAAGTATAAGAGCTTTCGCTTCCCCTGGCAAGAGTGAAGTGTGGTAGTGCCCACCTGCTGCTCTGCCTCTACTAGTTTTTAAATTGAAAGCAGGAAGACCATCAGGCCAGGTACCAGGGGTGAAATGCCCATCGTGGACCACAGGTCCAAGTCACAATGGACAGCAGCCTGCCCCCAGTCCGCTATCCCCTGTCCCTTGTGCCTGCCCAGACCCCTTCCTCTGTCCCACAAAATCACTCTGTCTCTAGCTTATTTACAGTCCTTGAGGACATAGGCTTTGTCCTGTGGTCTGTAATAAAGCTGGGTTTATTGCTCATTTTCAGCTCTGCATTACAATTTTCTCTGAGCCCTTGGCAGCCATACTCAATTCTCTAGAGGCCTTTGCACATTATATTGGAAGTATACAAGGCCAGCATAATTTTTTTTTCTTTTAACAACGGTAGATGCAGTCTGCTGACTACAGTGCATTCTATAATCTTCTGTAGACTTTTATGAATCTTGTTATGTCCTACGTTTTTACAAGTGAGTTTATTTATTTCTTCCAATACTCTTTAAGAAGCTGAAGATGTAATGACAGGCCTATATTGTCTTCTTTTTTTCTCCTGCTTTTATTATCAGAAGAACTTTTCTCCAGTTATTTGATATCTCATCTGTCATGTTCAGGCACTCACAAACCTGAAGTAAACCTCAGCTTAATGCAGCCAATACTTCAAAGATTTTAGGATAAAGTGCAGCAGCATCATTTAAAGAGAAAGCATTAATTTACCAAAGTAATATCTAATCCATTCCTTCACCAGTTCAATCTTATAGATGTGTTCACTGCCTGGAAGTTGATTTTTCTTTGCTAGTGCATATAAAATAGACTTTAATGCACCCCCTTTCTTGCCACTATTTGCCAGTAAATTATCCTTCTATGGAATCATTTACTTGGTTTTCCTTTTACAGTTAATGTGCTTCTTATTAATCTTCATTCACTAAATCTATTAGGTTCCCTATTCTGTTTATCACCACTTTTGGAATTAAAAAAATGGCCATTAATGACTTCCAAAACATTTTTAGGCTGTTCCACATCCTTTCCCAAGAAATTTCTAACAAATTAAAATCTGTCACACTACTTCTGGTGTTATGGATGATTTTATCAGTTACTAGGAATTTCATCTACGTGATTTTCCTTGCTTGGCAGTAATATTAGCCTTCTGCTGTGGCCTTACCTGAAACTTTACACGATCAAACATTAGTTAGATGGTTTCCTCACCAAGCTGAGCATGCAGCTCCATGAACACAGTTACCAATGAAGCCTGGTGTCAATAGGATCACAAAGTGATTTAGGTGGGAAGAGACTTTTGAAAGTCTACTGAAACTCCCAGGGCCAATCAGGACTTACTTCTAGACTAGACCAAGCCCTCAGGGCCTCTTCTAGCTGAGTTTTGAAAACCTCTGTAGATGGAGAGTGCACAGCATCCATGCTTGCCTGCTCTCACCATGAAAAGTTTTTTCTGCAAAATATTTCTCACAGTTGTTTAAAACTGGTGACTAGGCATATATCAGCTGCAAACAAAGCTTTCTTGGTGCCTGGGATTAGGATAAGACCTGCCTCCCACTCCCTCAATATTTTTCACTCAGGGACAGGATGATCCCTGGCAGGCAGAAGATGTTGGCAAGACATCTCGGCAGACCCACTTGCAGCAACATAGTGTTGTCACCAGGAGAGCTCATTTCATTCAGGGTGCTGTAGTGTAGACATGGTTTGATGCCTGAAGACACAGGCAGGAACCAGTGACAAACACAAGCCCAGGAGGAGCTGGGTAGTGGACACCCCTTGGAGCAGTCTAGTCCCCACTGAGGCCAGCAGTTTTTCTGTGGCTTCTAACTTGACCCAAGAAATGAGGAGAGTATGACAACATCTTTGCCCTCACTTTGCTCACCAATACAGGGAAAACACCTTCCTGGGTGGAGGGGTCTTCCCTCCTCACCAAACCCAAAATAACATGTAGGCTGAGTGCTTCTGAGGAAAGGAGAATTGGTTTTCTGCTCAGCAGAGCAAAACCAGGGCACAAACCAGCTCTCTGCAAGCAGAGACAGGCACTGGATTCATTGGATAATCTGCTGCAAATTACTTGCCCAGCTTTATTAATTAATGCTTGTGAAGCACTTGGAGGGTTAAATGCCCTTGAGCCATTGTTCACCTAAGCTTTGCCCCCAAACTGACATAAATGAAAAATCCTTAATGGTGGTGGTGGCGGCAGCAGCAGCAGCAGCACTGAATTTTCAAACCCTCCTGAGGCAAGAAAACATGATTTTCCCCTTCATTTTATGGTCTGTTGAATCTTCTGTTTTTCTTGTTATATAGCAGGAATAATGTTCATGGCCTTGGAGTATTCTTGTGGTTTTCCAAATGCCTGAGATTTAATTTGGCATCATACACACACACAAAAATTTATTGCCTCGTATACTCTTTCATTGTGAATGCTGTCCCTTCCCCGGTTCTGTGGAGGGGTCCTGGAGCCTAACAATGATTCCATGGAGTTGTCTCTCAGCTGGTGAGAAGTCCTGCCTGGTGCCTCAGCAGACAGAGATCGCACAAGAAGACAGCCCCTGATGGAGAGGAGAGGTCAGCCCAGACCTTTATCATTGGCCTGAGCTCCAAACACTCATCGCAGAAAACAAACAAGAAAACATAATAAGAAGCATACACAGGCTCTTTGTTACCAAGTCCAAACCCCAACATGTAAGAATAAGCTTTGTGAGCAGGGAAGTCTCCAGCAAAAGGCACCCAAGGGCAGGCGGCAGGGATGGGAATTTTCTGGCTGGTGGTGCCCACTCTGCCTAGGGCTCAGCAGGATGGCTTGGGGTCAGGTCTTCATGTCTGAACCTCTCTAAGGGCTGATGTTTGGGTTATCAGTTCTCCAAAAAGAACGTGCTTGTATTGCATAGAAAAGAAATGTATCCAGGCTGTTCCAGATGCGGGAGCTCCTGCCTGTTACACTAATGGACCAAAATTCACACTTCTGAGTTCCATTTCTCTCTGTAGAACATACATCCTGTAGTTTCAGGGCTGACATAGTCCTCATCTAAATGGAGAAAGCTTGGGACTGTCTTGTCCACCCAAGCATATACCAGTTTGCACGGAGAAACGGGATAATAAAGGTGTCCCCCATTAAATCTGCACTTGACACCCAGGCTTCTGTCCTACCACCCCTTGCCAGTACCATGTGGATTGTCACAATACCTATAGTCAGAGGAGCACATGACCTGCAGCTATAAGGTGCTCTGAAGCCAGAGTGAAAGATAGGAAAGAGCTATGGCAGTCCTTTTCTGCTTGCATAGCTGCTGCAAAAGGGCTGTAGATCATCCTACCACCATTGGTATTTCTTGCAGAGAAGTACGTGAAGGCTCTGGCTGTTTGGCTATCATACATCAATGTCAGTGCTTCCAGCTTGGAGCCAAAATACTTGAAGCATACAATGGGTGAAAAGAATATTTGTGGGACCAATGCACTGTCCTGGTTTGGTAGCAAAGCTTCTGCCTTGAAAATGCAGGCTATGTTCACAGAAACACCTTGAAGGTCCATAGTCCTAATGGAGCACATGACATTCTTCTTTGCATGAATCCCATGTTTCAAAGCCTTTTTGTATGCTCCAAAGTCCGTAGGGTTCTCCATAGCACCACCTAATTCTTCATGTAAGGCCCCAGGATGCATTGACATACTTCAGAGTAGTAAAGATCTGGTCTGCAGCATCTTCACAGCAGAGTGAAATTATGACACTCAGCTAAATGGTAGATGGAGTCAAAGTCCAAGTCTGTTGGAAGACAGTGAACAGCTGTCAACAGCTTTCTACCACAGGGCACAACAGTGTGTGTGATATAGGTCACTGATCTAGCTATATCAATTCAGATACATACTTGAAAATCTCCATTTTTTAAATATTTTTAGTCCGTTTTCTTATTAAACATTTGAAATTAAAGGACACTCACAGCTGTGCAAATGTTTTGCATTAGCCAATCCCATTTGGGCCGATTGCATAAAGAAATAAACCATATAATTCTATTTCCAGATTGGGATCAGGTCAGATAACCATCACCTCCCTTCCTCTGCCTGACCTCCATTAACTCCCAACTTCACTGCCAGCTCCTGCAGTGACAAGCAGCGTCCTTCACATGTTGCTGAGACATGTGAAATGGCAGGGGAAAGGCTTCCTGTGATGGCCTCGATTCCCATTTCCAGGTGCAGTACCCAGTGAGGATGTAGGAAAGCACACTGTGCCTCGCCTTTCCTAAGTTCCCTGCCCAAGGTTGCTGCTGCCAAACCGTGTGCTCTCATCGGATACGTAAAGGGAAAGCTGGCCTCTTCCTGACCTTCAGCCATGTGGACACTAACTGCAACCTGGGGCTGTACCCACAGCTTTAATGGGCAGGGAGCAAAGCCCTGCATTCCTACTGTCCAATCCTGGCTCCATGCTTGAAGTGAAGGGATCTATCAGATTTGTCAGGATGGAACAGAGCAGTACCAGATTGTGCATTCTGTGGCTGTGGATGCAATTGCCCCCAGTTCCACCAGGAAACTGAGGACAGAGGGTGGGAGACGGATGAGGGATGCCTGGAGAGACTATCTATCTCAGTGAATCAGGCCATCTGCTGCTACTCATGTTCATATCTCAGCTGGGTGAATAGCACAGGGTGCACCTCAAAGGCAGCCATGTTAATCAAGGCACGATCTGTCTTGGAGGCAAATGGCCTGTGTGGAGGTGAGAAAGGAGAATAGTGACTGTGGATAGCATTAATGGCCAGTAATATTTCCAGAAGTGCCTAAGTGGTGCATCAGTGGTTAACCTCATTGAGATGAGGGAGAGAAGGGAAAGGGAGGAGAAAGGGACAGAAAGAAAAAGAAAGAAAAGAAAGAAAAGAAAGAAAGACACTGATCTCTTCTCTGTCATGACCAGTGACAGGATCTAAGGGAATAACCTGACGTTGTGTCAGGAGAGGTTTGGTTTGGGTATTAGGGAAAGGTTCTTCACCCAGAGAGTGGTTGAGTGCTGGAACAGGCTCCCTAGGGAAGTGGCCACACCAATGAGCCTGACAAGAGTTCAAGAAGCATTTGGACAGTGCTCTCAGACACATAGCATGACTCTTGGGGATGGTCCTGGGCAGGGCTAAGGGTTGGATTCAGTGCTGCTTATGGGTCTTGTACAACTTGCCATGTTCTGGGATTCTGTGAAATATATACAAGGTTTTTGTCACAAAAAAGCAGCTTTCACTGGTGCATGGCACTTATAGATTAAGAATATGTGGCATCTCCTAGGCAAATAAACCATCAGTATGCTATACCTGAACAACAAGGAATATTTTTCTCTCTGGGGAAATCTAGATCAGGTCCCTGTGGTGGTGGCTCTACCAAGCCAGAATGGCCAGCATTAACTGCCCTGCAGAGGAGAAATTTGGCTGATCTGCAGGGGCATGGCCTGAGATCTGCTGGACTCAGCACCAGCAGTGCCCGAGCTGCAGCCCCACTCCAACCCAGCAATATTCTCACCTGGGCATTAAGAGTCCTCACAGCTTGGCCAGCAACTCCAGCCTGGCTAGGAGAAGAGAGCCATCTGAATCTCCTCATGCTCCTCTCATAGGCACACAAGGCTGGTTAGTGTGTGTGTGTGTGTGTGTGTGTGTTCATTTGAGGAGGGGATCAATTAATTAGGTGATGATGGGAGCAAGAATGCTCTCAGGGCTCTGGGTCTGCCCCCTACCAGATTTTACTGGCATTTTCTGAACACTTCTATTAGCTCCGTGGGCACAGCTTTTATGCAAACAAATACAATAATGTTCAGTTATTGTCTGGTGTGATGGGAGACTGGGATTTCTTCTTTTTTTATTTTGGCTTTTTTTTTTTTTTTT
>VXBX01009261.1:39346-59137 GCA_013400415.1 Scytalopus superciliaris | reverse complement strand
GACTTTCTTTTTTTTTTTTTTTTTTTTTTCCCAAGTATTGTTTCTATTTGTCATTAAGGCTCACTTTCTAATCTATCTTTGCAAGAGTTTTGTCTTTTTTGACATTTGTCAGTTGCATGTAGCCAGAGCTCTCTTCTCTGGCCTGAAGAGGCATTTAAGGTCAACAATTTTTTGTGTTTATTTTGTTTTGTTTTGTTTTTTTTTCTTTTCAGAGAAGAAAACCAGAAAAGACAAGGAAAAAAGTGCTTGTAAAGAAAGACAAACATATAATTAGCAAAAATAAATGCATCATTATTTGACAGTTTTCTTGCACGTTACTGTTTCAACTGCTCATGAATTGTTTCATCCAGATTGTAAAATATTCATATTTATATGTTACTCTGAAAGAGATGTGATGCCCTGGAGAGGCTAATTCTTGGTTTGCAGATTGTTTACAAGCTGTCAATTGTAATTTGAATATATTTGCAATTCATAGGGTTGATAAATAACGTAAGTCACATGGTATAGTTTCTGCTTCTGAGCTGTAGTACATCCCTGTTTAAGTAACACCAAGGTAGGCAAGCATTTGTCCCCCCATCTGCCTCTCAAATCATACATTTAATGGAGCAAGTAAACATAATTCTCAAGAGTACCTCTGGGGTCTCATAATAGTATTCTGTCCTGCCAGACTCCCTGGAAAGCTCCAATCTCATGACATTGTGTGTGGACACCTTTAGCTGAATCCTGTCTCAGTCACAAGTCACGCATGAGCAGGATGAGTATTCTGCAGGTTTTTCCTATAAGGCACCTGGAGCACTGTGAGACAGCCAGCCAGAAAGGGACACAAGGAAAACTATGCCATAGTAACTGCAAGCTTTGTATGGAAGAGAGTGACTGAGAACCTGGGGGGTTCTGCTTCATTATTCCAGACTTATGAGGGTGACTCCATTCTTTGAGGGATGAGTAATACAATTATCAACACAACACATTTTTCAAATTGCATTTTACAATAAAAATGCCAAATACAGCATTTACTTCTGGCTCCTATTTTTCCTCTGTATTTGAAGTGAACATTTTAAAGAGAAAATCTTTGAATAATCCTAGGTGGTGAGGTTATTATTTCAAGCATTACAGCTTTTGATTTTGTTTCTCCTTGGTACCAATTTTGTTTATTGAAATTGACCCCATTGCACACAAAGAATTATACTAGAAAGTCCTTTCACTTCATCTTCTGGTATAAATGAAAACCTGTCTCTTGTTCTCATAAAACCACGGAACTAAATTACACTGTGTGTGGCTTCCATGTACATAAATATGCGTAGCCACTCTGAGTATCATAGATCAATAGCTTCAAATACATTTCTCTGTCTTTGCAATAGCTTATGGAGATTCTCCCTCTGTACAGTTTGAAATTTTGTCCTAATTTTGAATACAAATATCTTTTCTGTATTGTACTCTCATTACCTTTTATCCTCTGCACTGTAAAACAAAGTATTTCCTCTGTGGCAGCCTTCTGTGTATTTGTGTCTTCTCAACTGCTTCTGAGCCTCAGCTCATTTTGACCTCTCCTGATAGATTAAATTTTTCTCCAAGATTCTCCTTAGGTTTTTCTGGATGGTTTTTAGACAGTTGACATATTTCTCAAAGTCCAGTCTACAAGACTTAACTCTGTATCAGTCAGGACTGTGTACTGTCTTTTGCTGTAGAGATGTTTTTCTCTCAGCTTCTATTTGTGTAGATAATTCTTTTTAAATAACAATTAATTGCCTTTGTGATTACTGAACTGAAACTATTTTTTTTTTATTCCACATTATTTAGCCAATTTCTTATTGACAGTTTTAGGAGGAAATGATTGTTTGCTTTTTCAGTGTATCTGTATGGATCAGATGGTTTTTGTTGCTCTCATGAATCTTCCCTGGAAGGAACCTCAGGCTTGCATATGATTTGGGGCTTCAATCAAGTAAGGACTATCTGGGAGTAATGTGGGGACACCCACCCTGAACCAAAAGGGGAGGATGGCATACAGCAAAGACACCTGAAGCCAAGGGTCTCTGGGCACTGAAGGGGAGGGAGGCAGACTAACAGAAAAAGGACTACCCAAAGCCTGAAGCCAACAAACTCTAAAAATGGACATATTCCTGCTTACTGCACTTTGTGATGCCAAAACACTTGTTTTAATGTGTCCTTTGTGAACACATAACATTTTAAAGAAAAATAATCAGTTTGATACAGTATCTCCATGCAGACCTTCTCCAAATCTTTCCCACTCATTATGTGGAGCTCTTTGAACTGTGTCAACCCACTATTAGCATTTGCCATGTGTACAGAGTCAATTGTTACCCTGAGGAATGGGATGGATGATGACATGCTTAGATAGTAATGCTTTAAATTAAGATTCCTGAATATGTCTCTGATGTATGGAGGTTAATTAAGAAGCTATTGTGAGCTGAATTAATACCATTTGCTTATTGAAAACATAAGTCATGAGAATTAACAACAAAGTCATAAATATGTTTCCCTAAGGGCTAGATCCCTCAGCTCTTACTCATTTGAGCAATCCTTACTCATATGAGTAGTCCCACTGAATTAATTGAGACTACATGTATGAGTTCATTTATCTATATGACTAAGAAGTTGCATAGTTGAGTCCCACACATGCATTAATCTAAAATGAATATGTTTTTAATGATAAACTGGTATTTAGATGGACTATAATGACTGCTTACATCCAAGTCTTGTTTTAATAAGACTGGTTTAGCCTGCCAAGTAAATAAATCCAGGTTTTTATTAATAATCAAGTGACAGAGATCCAACAATTACCAATTAAAAGCATAATTCTGACACACACAAAACCTAGTGTGAGGTTTCATTAGGTCCATTAGCAATACATACATTTTTACATATAGTTGAACGGAAAGCTGGTATGTCTTGACCACCAAACTGAGTGTCATGATCCTTGAGCTGGTTCTGAGTGAGTCTGCTCCACAATCAGAAGCAGAAAAGCCATGTGGTGAGAGGTAGGGATGCTTAGGAAGGCAACAACTCAGCCCATCCTGCTGTTGCAACCTAAGATGGTCATATTATGTAGTATTGCACTCTGGCATGTAAAAATGCTACTTTACATCCTGCTAGGTCAGGGATTTCCTCCTGCTTTGCTGCCACACCTTTATGTTGTAGGCAAGCTAGGAGTCAGTGAATTCACACCTCTTAAGCACATGCTGGCAGCACTAAGAGCTGTACTCTTCCTCTGGTATTGTGAACGGGAAGAGGTTGCTCCGCTGCAGCTGGTTTATCCCGAGTCTGCTGACCAGCACTGAATGATCCAATGGTGAGTGTGTAGAAGGGAAGAAAGGTTTCCCTCTTCTGAAAGATCACCTCGGACCAACCTGCTTCAATCTGATTCCCTGATAAAAAGCCTCTGTGGGGATAATTCAATGTCCACAGAGAGAAAATGGTGCAAGGAGAGCAGCTGTTCCCTTTCCTGTGGTCTCAGTCATATGTGAGGTGCAACCACCATTCACAGTGAGTGACCAGGGCTTGGTGACTCCTAAGAGTAGTTGTGGCATCAATTGATACTTAAAA
The DNA here is from genome assembly GCA_013400415.1 of Scytalopus superciliaris. Taxonomy (NCBI): domain Eukaryota; kingdom Metazoa; phylum Chordata; class Aves; order Passeriformes; family Rhinocryptidae; genus Scytalopus; species Scytalopus superciliaris. Next base: position 55,576 of record VXBX01009261.1, on the reverse strand, counting down.
GTCCCATGAAATCTCCTTCTGGGGCCAGACATAGCATCCTTTGTACCTCTAGCAGCACTTGAGTGTTATGTCAGTGGAGACTCTTTTCATAAAAAAAATGATGAGACTTTACTATTTCAGACTTTAGCTTGGTCACTTTGGGGGACGGGAAGGAAAACAAAAAAAAGAAAAACTTACCTATTGTTGACAGAAACAGTTCAAAAGGCTGTCAACAGCCAGAAGGTCTGTTGTTTTTTTCTGTTCCCTGACTATGTGCATCTTCCCAAATTTTATCTTGCAATCCTTTAATGTTGTAGTCCTTTCAGTGCTAACAACCATCCAATGGTGCAGAGGGAAAGGTCTGCTCCAAACTAAAAGGAAGCATCACAAAGACTGTTTCCAGAGGCTGTTTCTCCTTCTAGCCCAGGGTCAGGTTTCTTAGAAGACCAAGAACTTGTACAAAGTCAAACTAAGGCCTCATTTAAAGATCAAAACAATCATAAATCTAATTACCCTCAAATATTTAGCAATTTAACCAGTAGAAATTAATGTTAACACACACTTTGACACTTGATTTTCTGCATTGGGAAAATAAATGGAATTTATTGCTGCACATTTTGATTTTCTGATATACTTTAAACCCCTTAAATCCATGTCACCCTCCTAAGGGATACAAACTTCATAAAAAGAAAAAGCTAAACAATTCCTGCCTGATTTATAAGCACCTGTTTTAAAAGAGAAGGTTGTGATTTGAAAGACACTGCTTGCTGTTGGGCCTTTGGGACATACATTTACCTCCCTGCAAAAGTTATTTACATTGCAAACACTTTCTTTCCCCATCCCACATCAGAGGTATGTAATAAAAATTGTATATTTTTATTTATTTATTTATTTTTTTGACTGTCAGCTGTCACCAGAGAATATCTGGACCTATGGAGGGTGTGTCCTGCCTGGTCCAGCCTCTCCCTGGGTCCCCACAGCTGCTTTAAGAGGAAAATGGTCACTCGACAAGACAAGATGGGCCACAAACATTGTCATTACCTTCATCTGTGAGTTACGTGCTAAGCAAAGGCTCTACTGAGGGAGCTGGTCTGTAGGAAGATATTGCAGGAGACAGTGATCCCCTGCACAGCTCCAGAACCCTTCTGGTGGCCCCCAGGCTTTGCAGCTCCTTCTGGGAGCTGACAAGGTAAAAGTTAATGACAGCAGTTAGTGCTTTGGATCATCAGGACATGCTGCCCTTGCTCCCCCTTTAAGCCCCTTCACAACAAGTAAACAGACCGGGCTGTAGACTGGAAATGTGTCCTCTGCTACTTCCGCAACACAAACAGTGTGGTAATGGAAAAACAGTCTGTTTATCCTCAGAGTGTTAGCAGATGGCAGCTCCTTCCCGCTCCTGCTCTCTGCTGCAAGCCAAACTCCCCGGTGCATCCCCCGAGGCCATTGCTGGAGACAGACATTCTCCAAAGCCCCTCAGTGGGATGTACACCAGGTACAAACAATCCCACACGCTCTTCCCAAGGGCTTGTGCATTGACTGCTAGGGAAAGGGCACGCAGAGGTTGTCTGTAGACACACTTACTCTAGGTAGAATATTGCACAGCTGCAACATGCTGCTACGGAAACGGGGCACTCTGGACTTCCTTTACAGTAAGCCAGCAGCTGGCATGTTCTTGTCCTGTTCCAGCTGGCATAAAACGCCCTCCTGCCCACCCAGGGACCTCAACCAGCACAGCCAGTCTCCCCTACCAGTCAAAAGGCAGCTCCATTTCTGAGAAGAGAGAGACACAAGAAAAGGTTATGGCCTTCCCTCCACCCCTCTTTGCTGCATCTCCAGAGCCCATAGGTGCACAACCTCTTCCCAACTTAGCTGAGCCAGATGTCAATCCCTCTGGGGACACTTGCTGCCCTTCCCTTGTCAGGGGCTACTGCCAGCCTCGGATCTCCCAACTAGGCTGTTTGTAGGGAACACCTCCACTTGGTGCCTTCAGCAATTTGTTTTGCTTCAGCTTAGATCCACAGTCAATCCATGAGCACTTCTGATTTAATCTGTGTATTCTCAGCATCCTGTGTTGCGAAGATGGGGATTGATGAGTACACGAATTAGAGCTCTCTAATAAGGTAAAGAGTGAACTACCACGACAAAAAGGATTGCTGCCCTACTAACAGCCTTGATGTCTAAATATTCACAGTGTTCACTGACTGTCTTCTTCTCTGATGGAAACCTGAGCAGGAGTTCAGGGAGAACATGGTTGGATTAAAACTGAAATCTGTGCTTGCAAAGCCCATGCTGTGCTCTGACCTCATGTCGCATCACTCCAGACATCCCATCTTGCAAGAGAAGTCACTCCTTTTACAGTAAAAGGAGGGAAATGTGCTTTTATACACAGTGACTCATCTAACATACTTCAGATACCTCCTTCAGAGTTGCTACAAAGATCTTGCAGTGTCCTGCCTAGAAAGTATGTGCCTGGTTGTGTTGCAAAAAATACAGCTCTGCACTCTTTGCTAGCCAAATCCTGGCTGTCTTGAATTGGGCATCAAAAAATAATGAATACTTCAGAAAGGTTGTACTTATGTTTTCTTCAGCTGTGCTGTTGTGCAGTGAAGGTCATCAATATTTGCAAAACGCTTACCTTCTCTGGTAAATAAACATTTGTTATCATCAGCCAACACCAGGCCTGTTTGGGATACATAACAGCCTTTGCACCTTTGGAGCAATGTAATCTGATATTCATGTGTCCCCAGGCAGCCTGGAGACACAAGGACACCTGGTTACTTCTGACTCTCCTTTCTTCTCTCTTTGAAGAGAGAAGAAGGCAGAGGCAGTTATATCTCAGTCAGTATCGATGGCAGCGTTTTAGTCAATGCTAATTTAGACAACTGTTTTGAGTCAAGCCCGAACGTATACTGAAAGCACCTGAAAACTTAAAATGTTCAGGTAGCTGCTAGCTGCTGTGAAGAACCAATAGCCTCTTCCCATATTATCTTGCTGTTGCTGCTTATTGCCTCCTCTTTTCTTTTGGCCTGTCAGAAAAGGAGTAATCAAGACAAGAAGAAAGGCTATGCAGACAAGAGAAAAGGGCACCAGTAGAGATATGTCTGCAGTTACTTCTCACACTTTTGTTTCAGCCATGACAATTTTTCTTTGCACTCTCTGCCTGCAGCTGGGATGAGCACTGCCCTTATTCTTGTGGCTGCCTTCCTGCTGCACAGTGTAAGTGCTGCCCCTCAGAGATATTGTGGAAAGAGGGAATGAAATGAAAGTAATGCCAAGCCCACCTATGTGGTTTACCTAATCCTAACAAGTTGCAACAGAATTTGGAGGCTGCATCCTACTCAAGAGGAAGTGATGACTCCTGCAAACCATGTCTATTTATTCAGGAGGTTTATTCGCTTTTCACTGTCAAAATCATAATTACTCACTCAAACTACAGCAGCAGTGTGTCACCCCTCGGCAATGCACTTCCTCTTTGGTGCTTGGAGGGACATCCTGCCCTGCTCTTGGCTCCCCACAGCACACCTGACTGTGCTGCAACCACTCTGTGGCTGTTCTCTGTCTCAACACCCTGTCAAAGGAAAGCAGTGTAAGATCCCTCACAGGCACATTTTAGATGTGTAATGCTGATATGCTTCATATAACATATCAGCACATTTCAAACATTATTTCTAAAATTTAAGCCTATGAGTCAAAAAATACCAGGGAGTGGAAAGTATCCCACAGGCCAAACAAGAACCAGCACACATATGAAAGCTAGTGAAGGAAATGGGCAACAGACAGTGACACAGCAGGAACTGGCTTTCCCCTGTCCTCTCTTGTATTCCAGTGCTTGTAAAATCCTAAGCTCCAGTGGGAATCACAGAGGGGGAAATACATGTCAGTATACAATGGAAGGGGGAATGTGGTGTGTGTGCATGATTTTCACAGCATTCAGGTTCACTCCAAACTTTTCATGGAGATTTGGCACCAGCCTGACTTGAACAATTCATGGCAGAGCTTAAACTCCCTTCGAGGTCTCTCAGATCATGAGATAACTCTTTAAGTGTTTCTGAGAACATAAGAAAAGCAAAACCTAACTTCCTTCCACCTGGTATGCATTCATCCTGATGGCCATCAACTTGCTAACTGCACATGACAGAGACTGGCTGTCCTGTTCACAGTTACAGTCTCTAACATCACTTACTAAATAGAACATGAGGGGAGTGTCACTAAGGATTTATTAAATTTCCTGGACCCAGGAGGGATGTGCTATGCACAAGCTCACAGCAGAAGACCTGTGGCATTTACCCTGCTTTACAACAGCAAGGCTTCCATGAAGAGTCTGCTGCATCCAGATGTCAGTCCCAGCATCACTCTCTCTATTTACACCATTCACGACTGGCTTCCAGTAGTACTTCATGTAACTGATCACAATTTACTGGGCCCAACAAGTCAGCTAGTTTTCACTTCACTGTCCATTTAACTAGTCCATATTTCATCAGTTTTCCTATGAGTATTTTACATCAGTGAGTGTTGAAAACCTTACTGAGGTCAAGATGAACAACTTTTACCACTCTTACCTCATCCACCAAGCCAGTTATCTCATCATAGAAGGCTCTTAGATTGGTCAAACACAGTCTCCCTGTTGCAAATCCATGTTAACATTTCCTAGTCACCTACTTGTCCTTAATATTTGAAAATGACTTCCAGGAATATTCATTCCACCTTCTCAGGGATCAAGGTAAAGCTGACCACTAGTTTCTGTGTTCTGCCCCTTGCTCTTCTTCAAATGATATTTGCTTTCTTCCCATCCTTAGGAATCTCCCCTAGCCACCAGGAAAGTTTGAAGGCAGTCAAAGTTGGCCTCATGATGATGTCAGCCCTTACCTTTGGCAGCCAGTGTATCTACAGAAGCCTGTCCTATATTGCTGCACGCACATCACCAGATTCAACTCCAGGTGGTCTTTGGCTTTTTCAACCCCATCTCTACACCCACAGCATCTCTATATTCCTGTTGATTCACCTGCTCATGCTTCTACATCTTGTACAGTTCCTTTTTGTGTCAGATTTGTCAGGAATTCCTTGGCCATCCATGTAGGCCCCCTGCCGCATTTGCTCGATTTTCTGCCATTGGTGTGAACTATTCCTGAGCCTGGAGGAGATCATCCTTGAAAATCAACCAGATCTGCTGGACCTCTCTTCTCTCCAGTGCAGTCTCCCATGGGCTTCATCCAAGCAAACCCGTGAAGAGGCCAAAGTCTCTTATCCTAAACCCCATGGTGATGATCCTGCTTTTGGTCCTGTCCCTCTCCTCACAATCCTGAACCTCATCACCCCATGGTCATTGCAGTTAAGACTGTCCCAACCTTCATATCCTTCATAACAGTTCTTCTTTTTTGTAGGTAAGAGGTCCATCTCCCCTTGTTAGATACTCCATCACCTCTGTCAGAAAGTTATCAATGTGCTCCAGAAAATTCCTGGATTCTTGTGTATTGCTGTATTTTTATCCCAGCAGATTTCAGACAAATGATTACCTATGAAACTGTGGAGTAAAAACAAATGTAGGAATATCAAGAAAAACTACAGACCCTCAGATTAGTGAGCTGAGATGAAATGTTTGCAAATTTTAAGAGAACCTGATGAACTTAGACTTACGCTTGAGTAAATATGTACAGAGATTCAAAGAGATTTTGAATGACAAATAAAAGTTGAAACTGGAATCAGGATTGTTTTTAAAGAAAAAGCAAAGTAGTGAGGCTGGTGATGATCTTCAAAGTTTAGTTTCATTTTCACTAATCCCAATGGGGTTTATGTTAAGAATGCTGCAAAGACTAGGATCTCAAAACTTCACTATTGAAGACTGAAATTTAAGCATCAAGGCATTCACTAGATTAAGGACCTTGACTCCAACGGAAGCTGGAGAAGTAAAAAGTAGTGTTGCATATTTCTTGAATGTTAATCAGCTCTTAGCACCTTTAAGAAACAAGTAAACATGGTAAGTCTCATTTTACAGTTTAATTCCTCTTTCTTCACATTTAGGGAAAGAGAGGTAGGGAAGCTGAGTGACTTGTAAGAACAGGTATTAGCATGTGAGTGTTACTGGCACTTTATTCAAAGCTCATCTCAGATCACACTCCTCTCTAACTAGGTTTCCAAAAATCCGATTATACCTGGCAGCGCAGATAGTTTTTAACATCTAATTACAGTGGAAGGAATGTGGTATGGTAGATGCATTTTCTCAAGCCTTTGATACCTTGCCTCATAAAATTAGCCTGCAGAAGTGAAATTCAAATTAATTCTAGTCTGGATAAAAACACCAAAATCTAGGAATGGGTTGGATGACGCAAACAGTAGAAAAATAGAAACAAGCAGTGTCCTGAGCTGGGAGTGGGTCCAGTGGGATGCCATCAGGACTGGAGGAGATAACCTGCATTACATCCGCAGGTTACACCCACTTTGTGGTGACAAAAACACCAGTGAAGGCTGAGGAAAAATACTCCAAAGGTAATCTGGAAGAGTTTGAAATGTGTAGAGTGCATAACAAAAAGGAATCTAAATTGCATTAAATACACACTGAACACTTAGAGGAGGAGGTATTGAAAAAAAAAAGAGGCACTAAAAGCAGAAACATCAGCAGGAGCTACTAGGCACTTAATAGCAATATCAGATAGTAAAACCAGTGTTCTGGTAGCACAACAGAATGAGAACAAACTTTAAATTTTTTTATGTTCCCTATGCAAAAGACCTGTGTTAGGCAGAGGGAAAGATGAGAATCCCTTGGTGTGCACTGAGCATGAGAGACTGCTGATATCCATCTTTGAGCTGTACTTTCAAAAGAGAGAGGAATAATCCATACTGACAGAGAAAGGATTAAAGAATGGTGTTACAAAATAGAGTGAAATAAAGTATTTGTGATGAAAGTCCAGCAAAATGTCCTAATATTGGATTCTGTGACATTGCTAAAATTTTTTCATGGGCTTTCTGGAAACATTCAGAGAACCAGAAAAAAGCATACTTATACGGGAAGGACACTCAAGGAGGTTTCATTATGTGGTTAAATATGCATTATTCATTTCTCTGACATAGACTGGATTTGAAGAGAAACTCAGTCCTCACAACTGAGTAGAAGATGGATGCTGGATGGATCCTAAACATAAGATTTTAATACTATCTAGAAAGTGACTAGCAGAACAAGTTCTTGATGGAAAGTGAAGAGCACCTTTAACAAACTTTCAAGAGGAATGGCCACCATGACAACTGTGATTTATGGTCACCTCTGAGGAAGCCATCATCTCCTAAACAGAGAGGCAAGGGAACAGCCCTGGGGGGTCAGTGGTCAATGTTAGGCCTTCCTTTCTCAGGCCCCCCTGGCCTGAGCTTCACTCAGAGAGGGCTGCTGTGACTGGGGAGAACTGCAGGAACATCTGCAGGCAGCAACGTGAGACCCTGGTGGCAACTGGGGAAGGAATGCCAAGGAGGGGAGGGGGGACAGGTCCATGTCAAAGCCTCACCTCCATCATCAGGAGCATAGAAGGCGTGAGATGAGATGTAGACCAACGGAAGGAACTGGTCAAAGCATTCATGGATCAAACCTGAAAGATGAACAACAAACTAATATTGAAGGTACACTCGAAAAGTAGCCATAAAACAGCATTAGAACAGTTGTGAACCTGCAGCCTATCTCATTCTTCATACCCAAATAGCTTTCTTCTTACCAGGCTGTTCTGAAATGAACAGTGCTAGGAGTGTTAGTTGTGTTGCCAGCATTTATCTGGGAAAATGAAATGATGACCTGATTTCATTTTCCCAAAACTTCCTTACAACAAAAGTCAGCAAAAGCAGTACTTGATACATCTGAGATAGGCACAATTTGCAGCCTGGTGCCTTTCACACACAATAGACCAAACGAAGCTCACAGAAGCACAAGGTGACTAGCAGAAATAGTTTTATCCTAAAAGGTTCTGATTAATAGAAACACCAGTAAGTAAATTCCACATACGTCATACTATCAGAAATGTGTCTTTACCACTTCATTTCCTCTCTGCAGTGAGACATATTGTAATTGTCAAAAGAATGAAAAAAGGAATGGCTTACAGCAACAATGCAAACCTCACAACACAGGTAAAGTCATTTTAAGAACAGGCTGGTTAACTTGTGGAATTGCAGAAGTGGGTGGTTTATTAGTAATAACATGTCTGTGAAGGAAGGACAAATTTTATTCCAAGACACTGCTGGAAGCTCTGCAGGACCTACCCTGCTACAAACTTCTGCTAGTTATGCATAAATATCTTGTGGTCTTCAGTGACACATTCCAGATGTCCAGTCTTAAAGGGTTAGTATCAGACCAGCTCCTGAGCATGACTGCAACAGGAAGAAATACACCCAAGAGATACCAGAAAAGTGGCAGAAGGCAAGATTCAGGGTTTCAACAACATACTAGGTTTCACACAGGCATTTTGTACATCCCTACCAGGTGACAATTTCAGTTCATCCATACAAGGCTCTCTGCTCCAGAGGACTCATACTGGAGTCATTAAACAGCTCTCAAACTTGCTCCGACTTTAATGTGCTGATTCTTCAACTAAATACAACATTGGGCTTCTCCCATCAAACCTATGCACAAAATACTCAGCTCCTCCTTCCTTTTCTATGCAACCTGGCTGGGATTCTTTCAAGGTCTCTTTACCCTCCCTCTCAGCCTTGCTTGAACTTTCCTAAAGTAAAAACATATTTGTGCAAGGGCCTAATCTGGCAACAAAAGATTTTTGCTGTTAAATTTACATTGGGAACTTTTCCAAGACAGCACTGTGAAAAATGTGCTGGAACATTCACTTTGGAGAGTTTGATTCTTTTGGGCATTTTGTTTTGCTTTAAACTGTTGGAATAAGGCTGTTCCAGTGATAGGTTGTGCCCATTTCAGCTGGGTGAGTAATGATAGAGAAGGCAATATTTTTCCTTTTCTTGGTTGCTCTGTGTTAGGTCTGGGTAAGGGAAACTGAGCTCCTAAGGGAAGCTGAGCTCCGGGCTTAGGGAAGGCAAAGGAGGGCTGGCACAGAGCATCCCACTTGCCTGCAATTAGAAGGGACCAGCCTTTATGTCTTGGTTTTGTTATACCAGTAAAAAGAAGCGTGAATCAATTAATCTAGCCTTAGCAGGCTGACATTAAACAATATAACCATTAATTAAACCTCATTTTTCAATGTAGATTTTAGCCTAAAGTCACAGTCTTGTAACAAAACACTTACAAAGCAGAGAGAAAAAAGGGGGTTTTTTTTGTGATGTCGTAAGACTGCACTAAATTGCATATCTGTAATGAAAAGTGTGAATATAGGTTTGTACGTGAGACTTTGCCTGTTAAAACACACTTTTAACCTGGTCCTCTGCTTTTTGTTTCTGCATCATCTAAGAAAAGAGGATGCAGGATGGGAAACTTCCAGAAAGAGACACTGACTAACATGTAACAACTGTTGTAGGTTTTTAGCAATATGTTTTCTTGCAAAAGCTCAGTGAGTGGTGACTCCAGCCACTGCACAGCCCTTGTGTGGTGTTGTTCTCTTTCCAAACACGAGCTTTAACCAAGCTTCCCTGCAGTGGTTTGGGGGAGCTCAGAGGAGGTGTTTGGTTCATAGGCAACTTTGCCAAACTACATTCCTGTACTGGAGGTGCTGGGAAGTCTGAAGGATTCCAAGAGGACAATTTTGTACTTGTGAGACAGAGTTTGGAAGAGACATGGGCTCCCTGATGGTAGGGGCAGGCCTCCTCTAGTGTGTCCTTATCCAAAAAAGGTAAAGAATATGGGGACAGGTCCCTCAAAATAGGTAGAAATCCCACTGGATGTACAGTGAAACTTCTGCTGGTGCACTAAACAACTTTGACTAAGGAAGGCAACAAACTAAGAAATAAAATGCAATTTTGTAAGTGCTTGCACACCCTGAACCTGAGCTATTTTTTCTGTATAGTTTTTTCCCTAACCCTCCCATTTTTTTTTCAGATGGAGTCTTAAGCACCATATCCCAAACAGTCACATTAAGTCACTCCTTTAAAATGAAAGAATACAAAATTTTGCAAAATCTTACGCAGAAATCATTTCAGCTATAAACTGAATATGCATTAAAGGCCTGTGGCTAAGATTATTCTTAAATTTAATATGTTCGTGTCTAAAGCTGCTTATATTTTTAAGTTTATCATAAACTAAACAGTAGAAAAATTTGAAAAGGTGTCCATAGACTAGAGGCAGAGGCAGGACAGATGATGATCATGATCAAAGCCTATGTTGACATGCTATGTCTGTATTTTCTGTAAGGAGATACAGTTTTAACACTGAAGGAGAAAAACAAGATTTAGTGTCTAAGAAGGAGGGATCTGCCCTAGGATAAGCAACAAATTTATTTCATATGGATCAGAAAAATCAATAATATTCATCATAAAACTTGCTGAAGCTTAGGCAAAATTTGCCACTTACATGAGGTGGACTATTAAGCAGAAGGTTTGAATAAATATTTCAATATGATTTATAATAAGAAACTCCACAAAACATTTTTTTGGCCATATGAAAGATTGAGATGGATAAAAACTCCTGTGGAAGCTGCAAAAGCAGCAGACATATCACTGCCAATTTACACCTTTCATGCAGATCCTTGACCATGACAGGTAATTAAATGATGCTTTTCCATATTCACCCACAGTTAAATGACACATCTTGAAAGAAACAGATCTTTGTGTCTCATCAATGCATTAATTCTTCTTTCATTGAGAAAACAACTATGGACTTCATTAAAAGAGTGAATTTATTCAGCTGCTGTTACTGTTGTGTCATATAAGGGTTATTTGATGTTTGTTACACAGAACTAAAAAGCAAACATTTCATTAACTCCTTATTTCCTAGCAGAATATACTACCTTAGAAATTTCTGAAAGTACAAAGCAAGCAGGCTGTACTTTTGGCATCATTTTTACATCAGTATCCTTAGCTGAGAAGCTGATGCTGACTTCAAGGTATACACCAAGTTAAATGGAAACAAATTGGTGGAAATTTGTTTCCAAACAGAAGTGTGAATATTTCCTTAAAGCTAATAAGTCACTTGCAGCTGAAAGAATGCAAGAAAATATGAAAAGATAAGTTATCACTTCATCTTTTGGCCATTAGCCAATATTTTGGTTTTCTTCCTCCACCAGAAAAAATCACAACTGTATTAGGTATTTCATTTCCTCAGTCTTCAATTTACGTAAATTCTGACTACCTTGAGTTTAAAGTGTTTATCCATGTAGTGAAAGAATCTTAAAATATTGTTGAACTATTAAAAATTGGTTTTCTTCAGCAGTCTCTCCAATGGGAAATTTTTAAGCTCTGTAAGGATAATGTATATCAAAGATCAAAAAGAATATCTGAAATATCTCTAGGGGTCTTCTATATTATGGTAAGTTACTTTAAAAATAAATTCTTTAATTAGAACAAAAAACTGCTTATAACATAATGCATTCATCCACAGATAAGTTGCATGCTGACAATGCCTGTTGTCATTAAAGTAACTCCCTCCTAAAAACATGTAATGACAGAAGAACAGGAAAGGGAATTTGCTCCGTAGCAAATAATTTTATTTGACCTTTCAAATTCAAGAGACAAAATGGTCTTACTTTAATGCAGCCTTCTTTTATTGAAAAAATGCCAACGTTTTGGTCTATTTAAAATACTATTAGAGAGCTGAGAATTGCAGAATGTAGTGGGGCTTATTTGGATCTGAAGACATATCAGATACTGAGTTACTTAGCACAGTGTTTGTGCACATTTCAGAGGACAAATATTAGAAAACAATCCAATATTTTATCTTCAGATTATCATTATATCAGATTATTTAAACCTGTTGTATTTACTCTGTTTATTCTTACCTTGAATGCACTAAGGAAAGAATATTTCCCTTGAGTAAACAAGGCTTAAATACATTAAAATAAGCTGCAAAATATTGAGATTGCAGTGCTTTGGTTTTATATTGAATTTAACTAAAACTCTGGAGAGTAGGTGTTTCATGAACTGATTTATACCCTCAAAATGAATATTCAAATTTCTTATAATCACCACTTAAATAGTAAATATGTGCTTACATATATAATAATTCTAATTAAACACCTGTAGAAACATACTTTTGAAAGACAATTGCATGCTGTGCTGAGAGGAATACTAGTTCTTAAAAAGTCCCTGAAAATACAGCTTTTGCTTTTTCTGTGAGTGTTTTTTTTTTATTTTTATGTATGAAAGATACTACTCACAATTGTTTCAGCTTTGTAAGAAAGGCAGTCCTTGCTTTTTCAACTGGTCCATGTAGGATGGGAATAGGTACTGTGTCCTGTTAACAGTAACACAGTCAACAACTTCTGACTTAGTGTCATGTAACACCGCTTTCTGACCCAGCATCAGAGGGTAGGAGAAACTTGCAATGAAGCATTTAATATTCAATTTTTCTTTAGCACCTCCAGATGTTCTATAATTTATCAGCAGGAAACCTCAGTTTCATTTTACGGTGTCTCAGATATCCATGTGTGATTATTTGGTTGGCTATTTCTTCAAGGAGGTGAGGGGTGCACATTATGCTTCTCCCTCTTGCCACTTCACAGGCAGTAACCACTTGAAAATAAAGGAGATTCCTAAAATCATGGAGTCTAAAGCCAGAAGGACATAACCATGGTGCTGACAACCTGAAGAGCTGTGCCACACCTTGGGCCAATGCCGAGTTGTGAGTACAAGAAAAGCTGTTCAGGTAAGGGTATGGCACTGAAGCGTGCCGTTTCTCCTGGAATAACCTGCTGTGGTCTAGCTGGGATGTGAGAGGGTCAGTCCTGATTTGCGCCACTCATGTGCCTCACAAATCCTTTCCTCTAAAAGTAAGAATACCACTTCTTTAGCAACCTGTTACAGTTGCAAGCTCTGACTCCACCAAAGGATGTTATAATGATGAGAAAAAGATGGTATTTTACTCTTCTTGAAGTCTCAACCAGAGGGACCCCATCCATTGCAGCATTATTGGACTCCTCCGTGCTCCAAAGTAGTTTACCTCAGACCAGCCAACACACGGTCCATAATTACTTCTAGCACTTTGTTTCCTCCAGACAACATGTTGCTCAAGATCTCTGTGTTGAGAAGTCTGTTCTTTTAACTGTTCTCCAGTTGCCTCTAACTGGACTTCCTAACAGCTGGTCCTCCACAGCCAGCAGATGTTGCTACTGAGCAGCAGAAAGGCCAACACATCCCCTTCCTGCAAGGCTGAGAGTAACTTGGAGCTTGTTCTGTGTCTACAAGCCCAACCCCAAGTGTCAAGATTGACTCGTGCAGAGTTGCAAGAAAGAAGAAGGGAATCCTGAACCCACTGAGGTGTGAAGAGGCTGAATGAACAGCAAAGTAGATCTTGGACCAGAAAATTCTCTTCACTATGGGGAATCTTCTGATAGTCTGTAGCTTTAAAATTTGTAATGCCACAGTAGTGCCAGACCACTGACTACAGCTAACATGCATCAGCTTTACACTAGTGTCCAATCAGTGCATTCAAGTCTGTCAGACATTCAAAGACAAATGCTCTTTTAAGCATTTTAGGAACCATTCTAGGCACCTTTTCAAGCAGTTCCCCAGAGTAGCACATGGAGGGTCCAGCTGTGATTTGGGCCACTCAGACAGGGAACTTCATGCACAATTTATAGTTGCTCTAGAAATCAATTTTTCTCATGGAGTATGTTGTAAGGAACGCTTGAGGAAGTAAATTCAGCGACACTTTCTTGCCTTTTACTCTTCAAGACTCTCTATATTGTTCTCATTAGCAATGAGAATGATGATTTGCATAGCAAAGTCATCTTGTCTCCAGTCAGGATCACTGTAGTGCGGGGATTGTGCAGGTAGTTGCACTGAGGGAATTTCCAGCTGCTGTGGAAGGGGTCAATATCATAAGGTGACATCTTGAAAACGGGAAGTGATTGTGCAAACTCAATGGCTTCAGTGTGAACATTGACCTATTTTACAAATACAGTGTCAGCGGTGGGGAGGGGAGTAGAGGTGAAATTTCCTAGGGAATTTTTTTTGTTCATTTACTGTTGCTTATTTCTGCTAAAAAGCCATTGATCTGGCATCTTTTGAGGAGGAACAGGAAACTGACACTGCAATGCAAAAAAAAATATTCCTGGAAAACTGAAACTTCAAAATGCAGGTCTTTTTTTTTTTTTTTTCATATTAATTCATTCAAAATTCCCCTGAGTCTCCCTCAGGGAAGTGGAAACACCAGGGGAAAAAAGTCTCATTATCTAACTCCATTGCTGCTTAACCACTTGTCAGCTCTCAGGATGATGTCTATGGTTCCTTATTAGTCCTGTCACTGATGTACAGATTCAGAGGAGAAAGCACATCATTTAACAGCAAACTTTGAGTAACTTTAGACTAGGAAGTTCATCTAACTTTACTGTAATGTGTGGACAGGAATCCCTTCTGTAGTACTTGCTCTGTCTCCCAGTTAAAGTTCTACCTTGAGAAAACTGTGCTCCAGGCATGAAATATAAATCTACTTGAAAATCTGACTCCTCCACATGAATCATAGAATCATAGATTCATTACATTGGAAAAGACCTTTCAGTACATCGAGTCCAACCACTAAACGAGCACTGCCAATTCCACCACTAAACCATGTCACCAAGTGCCACATCTACATATCTTTTACATATGTCCCGGGATGGTGACTGGCAGCCTGTTCCATTGTCTGGCCAACTTTTCAAGGAAGAAATTTTTCCTAATATCCAATCTAAACCTCCCCTGGGAAACTTGAGGTCACTTCCTTTTATCTTGTTACTTGGGAGAAGAGACCAAAATCTACCTGACTACAACCTCCTTTCAGCTACTTGTAGAGAGCGTTATGTCCTTCCTGAGCCTCCTTTTCTCCAGGCTAAACATCCCCAGTTACCTCAGTTGCTCTTCATTAGACTTGTGCTCTAGACCTTTCACCAGCTTCATTGCCCTTCTCTGGACATGTTCCAACACCTCAGTGTCCTTCTTGTAGTGAGAGGCCCCGAACTGAACACAGGATTCGAGGTGCAGCTTCACTGGTGCTGAGTACAGTGGGTCAATCACTGCCCTGGTCCTCTGGCCACAATATTGCTGACACAGGTCAGGATGCCATTGGTCTTTTTGGCTGCTGTCAATCAGCACCCCCAGGTACTTTTTTATTCCAGGCAGCTTTCCAGCCACTCTGCAACAAGCCTGTAGTGCTGCATGGTGTTGTTTTGATCCAAGAGCAGGACCTGGCACTTGACCCTTATACAGTTGGTCTCAGGCTATCGATCCAACCTGTCCAGATCTGTCTGCAGAGCCTTCCTACTTGCCAGTAGATCAATGCTCCCACCCATTTGATGTCATCTGTGAACTGACTTAGGGTGCCTTCAATGTCCGCATCTAGATCATTGATGAAGATATTAAGCAGAACTGGCCCCAGGACCGAGCCTTTAGGAACACCAGCAGTGACAGACCACCAACTGGATTTAACTCCATTCACCAACACACTCAGGGCCCAGCTATCCAGTCAGTTTTTTACCCAGCAAACAGTGCACCTCTCCAAGCCATGGGCAGCCATTTTCTCCAAGAGAATGGTATGGGAAATGATGTCAACGGCTTTACAAAAGCCTAGGCAAATAGCATCCTTAGCCTTCCCCCCATCCACCAGACAAGTCACCTTGTCACAGAAGGAGATTAGGTCGGATATTAGAAGCAATTACTTATTATATATTAGATTTTAAAAAATTAGATATTAGATAATAGTTGGATATTAGAAAAAGGTTCTTTGTCCAAAGGGTGGTTGGCTGCTGGAACAGGCTCTCCAGGGAAGTGGTCACAGCACCAAGCCTGACAGAGTTCAGAAAGCATCTAGATGATACTCTCAGGTATGTGGTGTGGTGGGGATGGTCCTGTGCAGGGCCAGGAGTTGGATTAGATGGTCCTTGTTGGTCCCTTGCAACTCAACATGTTCTGTGATTCTGCAGTGAAGTAACACTTGCTTTTCATAAACCCACGCTGGCTGGCCTTGATTCCTGGGTTGTCCTGCACATGCCACGTGATGGCACTCAGGATGATCTGCTCCGTAACCTTCCCTGGCACTGAGGTCAAGCTGGCACAGTTGTAGTTTCCCGTCAACTTTCCAGTCAACTGGGACCTCCCTGGTGAGTCAGGACTGATGGCAAATGAAGAAAAGTGGCTTGGTGGCCAACTTAATTCAGCTGCCTCAGTACTCTTGTACCATCTGGTCCCGTAGTG
>VXBX01009261.1:0-39087 GCA_013400415.1 Scytalopus superciliaris | reverse complement strand
TTTTTTTTTTTTTTTTCATATTAATTCATTCAAAATTCCCCTGAGTCTCCCTCAGGGAAGTGGAAACACCAGGGGAAAAAAGTCTCATTATCTAACTCCATTGCTGCTTAACCACTTGTCAGCTCTCAGGATGATGTCTATGGTTCCTTATTAGTCCTGTCACTGATGTACAGATTCAGAGGAGAAAGCACATCATTTAACAGCAAACTTTGAGTAACTTTAGACTAGGAAGTTCATCTAACTTTACTGTAATGTGTGGACAGGAATCCCTTCTGTAGTACTTGCTCTGTCTCCCAGTTAAAGTTCTACCTTGAGAAAACTGTGCTCCAGGCATGAAATATAAATCTACTTGAAAATCTGACTCCTCCACATGAATCATAGAATCATAGATTCATTACATTGGAAAAGACCTTTCAGTACATCGAGTCCAACCACTAAACGAGCACTGCCAATTCCACCACTAAACCATGTCACCAAGTGCCACATCTACATATCTTTTACATATGTCCCGGGATGGTGACTGGCAGCCTGTTCCATTGTCTGGCCAACTTTTCAAGGAAGAAATTTTTCCTAATATCCAATCTAAACCTCCCCTGGGAAACTTGAGGTCACTTCCTTTTATCTTGTTACTTGGGAGAAGAGACCAAAATCTACCTGACTACAACCTCCTTTCAGCTACTTGTAGAGAGCGTTATGTCCTTCCTGAGCCTCCTTTTCTCCAGGCTAAACATCCCCAGTTACCTCAGTTGCTCTTCATTAGACTTGTGCTCTAGACCTTTCACCAGCTTCATTGCCCTTCTCTGGACATGTTCCAACACCTCAGTGTCCTTCTTGTAGTGAGAGGCCCCGAACTGAACACAGGATTCGAGGTGCAGCTTCACTGGTGCTGAGTACAGTGGGTCAATCACTGCCCTGGTCCTCTGGCCACAATATTGCTGACACAGGTCAGGATGCCATTGGTCTTTTTGGCTGCTGTCAATCAGCACCCCCAGGTACTTTTTTATTCCAGGCAGCTTTCCAGCCACTCTGCAACAAGCCTGTAGTGCTGCATGGTGTTGTTTTGATCCAAGAGCAGGACCTGGCACTTGACCCTTATACAGTTGGTCTCAGGCTATCGATCCAACCTGTCCAGATCTGTCTGCAGAGCCTTCCTACTTGCCAGTAGATCAATGCTCCCACCCATTTGATGTCATCTGTGAACTGACTTAGGGTGCCTTCAATGTCCGCATCTAGATCATTGATGAAGATATTAAGCAGAACTGGCCCCAGGACCGAGCCTTTAGGAACACCAGCAGTGACAGACCACCAACTGGATTTAACTCCATTCACCAACACACTCAGGGCCCAGCTATCCAGTCAGTTTTTTACCCAGCAAACAGTGCACCTCTCCAAGCCATGGGCAGCCATTTTCTCCAAGAGAATGGTATGGGAAATGATGTCAACGGCTTTACAAAAGCCTAGGCAAATAGCATCCTTAGCCTTCCCCCCATCCACCAGACAAGTCACCTTGTCACAGAAGGAGATTAGGTCGGATATTAGAAGCAATTACTTATTATATATTAGATTTTAAAAAATTAGATATTAGATAATAGTTGGATATTAGAAAAAGGTTCTTTGTCCAAAGGGTGGTTGGCTGCTGGAACAGGCTCTCCAGGGAAGTGGTCACAGCACCAAGCCTGACAGAGTTCAGAAAGCATCTAGATGATACTCTCAGGTATGTGGTGTGGTGGGGATGGTCCTGTGCAGGGCCAGGAGTTGGATTAGATGGTCCTTGTTGGTCCCTTGCAACTCAACATGTTCTGTGATTCTGCAGTGAAGTAACACTTGCTTTTCATAAACCCACGCTGGCTGGCCTTGATTCCTGGGTTGTCCTGCACATGCCACGTGATGGCACTCAGGATGATCTGCTCCGTAACCTTCCCTGGCACTGAGGTCAAGCTGGCACAGTTGTAGTTTCCCGTCAACTTTCCAGTCAACTGGGACCTCCCTGGTGAGTCAGGACTGATGGCAAATGAAGAAAAGTGGCTTGGTGGCCAACTTAATTCAGCTGCCTCAGTACTCTTGTACCATCTGGTCCCGTAGTGCGTGCCTAAGTAGTGTAGCAGGTTGCTGATCATTTTTCCTTGGATTATGGGTGCTTCATTCTGCTGCCCACCTGTGTCTTCCTGTCTACTCAGGAAACCAAGAACCTGGAGAACAGCTTGTTTTACAATGACAGACTGAGGCAAAGAAAGCATTGAGTACCTCAGGCTTTTCCTTGTCCTCTGTCACTGTGTTTCTTTCCACATCCAGTAAAGGATGAAGATTTTTCCTAGCCCTCCTTTTGTTGCTGATGTATTTATAAAAACTTTTTTCATTGTCTTATAGAACTCCCTTCTGGAGTTTGCAGTAAACTTTTTGTTAGAGTTGGTTTTAAGTTGTCTTTTTCCATCAGGAAATGTCAACATTTAAGGTTTTCCCACAGAAATTAAATTTTCCTTACCTTCCTGAAATAACCTATCTCCTGCAAGACTGACTGTACACAGGATACAAGAAATACAGACAGGCAATAGGTTGTATCTCATGTGGTACGTGCAGCAAGTCTCACAGCAGTGTCATTTCCAGCCATAGGTATAACAGATACATTGTTTTGTCTGTTTTGTAAATAAATGGCCTTGATTATTACACTGCTAAATGTTGAAGCATGTGTTATAGAGGTCAAACAAGAAAATAAATAAACAGATGACATAATTTCTAAAAGGTTCATCTATTTTCTTCTCTGTTTAGACATATATAGATTACTATCTCTCTAGCAAGCTTATTTGCTAAATAAGGGTATTGATATTCTGCTTGAATTGTAAGATAAACTAAAACCCAACAGATACACGTATTCAGAGAAAAGCTAAGACACATTGCATCATGAGATATTACAACCCGTACAGCACCATTACCAACAATGTTAAGTGTATAACATTTACATTCAATATCTCATTATTTTTTTCTAATTTAGCCAAGGCCTGAGACAAGGGCCTAGTGAAATCCTACAGAAAAAGAACAAGGATTGCTGATGCCACGTCTCCATGGCAGCACAGCTAATTTGGCAGGACAACCCAGTGCACAGAAAGAAAAAGAGGTTATTTACAAAGATATCTTTTATAAATGGGGCTTTGGGGACAGGAAAATGGTCTGGGGGAAAAAAAAAGGGTCAAAGAAATGTTCCAAACCTTTAAAATAAATTCTTTAAATGAGTGAGGAAAAATAAATTGAAAAAAAAAATTTCTTGAGTCAGTAAGCACAGTGAGTTTCATCTTTGTTTGTTGTTGTACAATGCTATAAACCACAATGAATGGCCCAGAATAACATTAGTGGTTCTGTGTATTGTAACCACTTCAATCAAGGCCTTTTGTTTTGAATCACCTGCCCTGCCTGCATTGGAGCCCCTTTTATAGCCTGGTCCCAGCACAGAGATCTAATTTAGTTCCACATACAAAAAGAAGCAAGGAAGAAAAATATACCCATCTCTTACTGCTTCTTGCTTGAATCCCCAAGAGAACAACTGGGACAACAAATGGACTGAAATGGCTAAGAGACTATTTTAAAATTTCTGCAGCCTACAACCTATAAGGTACTTGTAAATGATACTGTTGTAGCATTTCTGAAGGATGCAGTTTCCCAGCTGGACACAGGTGAATTGGTGGCTGAGGGCAGTGGGCATGTCTTCTGTGCTCCCGTGAAGAGAAGGCAGGGATGAGGAGGGCTCACCCTGAAGCACACATAGCAATGAGCACAGGGCAGTTATCAGCTCCTGTGGAGAGATGAAGGGCAGAATGGCCTCAGAGTGTTCAGCGTGGTTTATTTTCTCTAGCAGAGGGCTCTCTTGCTGTTGCAGGTAATGGATTGAGGGTGTGAATTTTCTAAACACAACTATAACCTTCAGAATATACAGTCATGAAACATAAGCATGAGATCCCAACCGTAGAACACCTTCTGAGCATCCTCTCCTCAACTGAACCTCTCTCATGGAGCAAATTAATTTCCATCTATAAACAAAAGGGAAAAAATATTTTCCAAGTCACTTATCTAGGTCTCCTCATTAATTTCAAGTGTGATGTTACCACAGAAACAATCCCACTGGTTTTCAGTCTGCTTGCTACTTTCTACTATGAACAATTAATATATTAGAAAATTAACTTGCAGATGAAAGAAAAGAGCAGCCGGTGAAAGTTGAATAATGACCTTATTTTAAGATTTTCCCTTGAGTAACCCCCACTGTTGCCTCTTACAAAGGGAGGAAAAATTATACGTGCACATCTTTAATGTCTTTTTTGAATACTGATTAAATGATTAGTGTTTTGGAGAAGTCTGTGCAGATGAAACAACAGCAGCAGGAGTAGCAGCCAGTGATATTAACTAGAGACTGCTGTCTGGGAGCTGCTGTTCTGTAGTCCAGAAAGAGAAAAATTAGCAAGCTAGATTATAATAAATAAACTAGAAGCAAATTAAGATAATGTGGGGTGGATTTTGGAAACAAATGAGCTTTAAAAATTTAGAAAATGCAGCTTTCTTCCCCCAAGTCAGAAGCAATTACTTATTGCGTCTTTGTACCTTACTCACTTATGCAACAAACATCTGACAATATTTAATATCTAGTTGCTGAGGGGACCAAAGAGATCTTATCATTGCATTTCACAAGGGGGAGCCTTTCTGCTTTAGCAAATTAATTCCCTGGGTCCTCTCGTACTCCCCTAGCATCAGGTTGTCCTATTCTTGCACTTGGACCTTTCTGGATAATTTCTAGCACTGTCTATGATTGCCTACAACTGCCTTCTCTGCCGACACAGAAAGCCAGTAGAAGACAACTCTTTCTCTGTGGGATGTGAATGCCAGAGACAGTCTGGGACAGCCAATAGTGCCTGCTTCAACAACACATTTCATATATGCTGTTAGACAAGTCTTGTTATTTGCTTTGTTTCTCATCTCTGAGTCCTGTCCCACTTGCTTAAAAATGTATAAGTATTGAGGAAACTATGTTAAATGTAATGTGATAAATGTCATGTTTTAGTAATAAACAGCTCCTCTGTTTCGGTTTCTTGAGTAGAACACATATTCCATGGATCAGGAGGCTTGAAAAATCACATGGCTGTTAATGGGCACATTACTATTGACCTTCCAGGGAACAATCAAGAGTCATCATTCATTGATCCTTACACATGTAACAGGGAAAGGAGATTATCCTGTTCTCCGCCCCTTTACATCTTGACCAAAGACAAGAAAGAGTCACAGTCCATGTATACAGGAAATGAAAGGATTCTTCCCTCTATGAAATACCTCAAAACCACCACAGTCACTGTGTCATATTCCCCTAAGCTTGCCTTGAAGTTTCACAGACTGCAAGAAGGATACATAGTCCTTTTCAAGGGCAACAATTCCAGGTGTGCCCTGCGCGGTAGGAAACCTGCTAATGACGTTGTTGGCTTTTGAACTAGGCTGCCTTGACCTTCTGAATTACTGTGACCTGCCCTCAGAGTGGGCAAAGAACTTCATTCCCAAGCCTGGACCAGCATTAAGAAAGATTGTATAGCCCTTGTCTTAATGCATTTCAGATAATTCGCCCTTTAATAACTGCATGTAAAAGTTGGAGGCTAAAGACTTCACTTTGTAACTGCTCTTTTGCTTCACTCTTTTACCTGCTTAAAGGCAGGGTTGGGGCATTTGCTCTTTGTGCTTGTTCAAGAGGCAATCCTAAAACCAAATAAAATCTCAGCTACATTGTCTGGAGACAAATTTTCAGTTTACAGACAAATAATTTTGAACTGGATTTTTAAACTGTAGCTCCAGATGATCTGTAAATACGAGACAAGTAGCTGGGGATCAAAGAGAGGGTGTATGAATTAATGAAATCAGATGTCAATGAACACATTCCCTTGACATGCTGTCTTACTTCATTAAGGTATCTCCTGTTTTCCTAAAATGGTAAAACTAGCTACCAAATTAAACTACTTGTTAATCCTATAGCCTCCTTCTAGTGGGGTATAGTTTTTCATGCTATTGATTATGTCCAGATGACATCCTCAGCAGGACTTGTTCCTGAACACTAATGTAGCACAAAAAGAATAAGAAAAGCTAATTAATGAGGGGGCAGGAATGATATATGAAGCACCAGAAGAAGACTCAGCAGATATAGGTTGGATTTCAGGCTTTGTCATGGGTTTCCCACAAAATCTTGGTCAAAAATTGATTCATGTAAATGGTAATTAAAACAAGGCCAGGGCAAAGACTCAAGTACTGGCCCATTATTGTCTACACTGTTTAATTGTTAACACACTCTCTCACATGGCTTTAGCCCATATTGACTTGGTTTCCCCCAGACAATGTCAGTGCACAGTTCAGAGGACAGCGTGCAGCAGGGACTGCCCCAGCGGGCAGCTTGGATGGAGGAGTTCCCCCTTCCCCAGTCACTGTGGGGGAGTGCTTAGCCATGTGAACACAACCCACACCATGACTGGCCTGAAGCGCCAGGGAATAGGCCCTCTCGTACTTCATTTGCTTGTGTAGCTGTACTAATCTTTCCTGCATTGCTTTGTCTGCCTTACTTAGACTGTAAATTCTTTGGAACGAAGCAACCTTTTAATAAGTGTTTGAATGATGCCTGAGACAATGAGATGTCAGCCTTTGCTGGGGGTTGCCTTTGCTACTGAAAGGCCTATTAAAGGAAAAAAAAAAAAAGAAAAGAAAGAAAAAATAAGGAAGATTATGCAGCTCTCAAAACAGCTCTCAGTTATTCTTCTTTTAAATCCACCCATGTCAACAACATATCTTCATCCTACAGTGGGGCTTTACAGCTGTCAGAATTTGCAGTCTCAGAACTGCAGCACATGTTAACTCTCACAGGAAGATGCATTTTGTCTGAATTCACAACAACAGGGACTGAGAAGACAAGGAAATTGTCTCTGGTGATCTACCACCACCACTAGAATCATCCTTGTGGCTCAGTCCCTCAACTATGCTACATCATGTAGTTCTCACAGGGCTCTTGGTGGTGGCCTCATGCCACCAGCAGCCTGAAAGGACCCACATGCAGAGAAAAGCCTAAAAGCCTTTGTTTGGGACCAGACTGTTCCTGTTGCTGACCCCAGGTCAGGACAGCAGCATGGTTAGTGTCCTGGTAGAAAAGCAGTATTAAAAACAGGCATTTGATATTTGCCTTGAATTGCCTCATACTGCTTCTTAGCCAACCTCACCAAGACACCCACCTGGAGGGATGGAGAAATCAAAAGTATAGAGAAAAGGGCTCTGCTGCTACTTAAATACCAAAAGCAGATAACGATTAGCCTCTTCCAATTCAGTCCTTGCCCAATTAATTTTTAGCATCACTGTTATTGACTGTCTCCCTTCAAACTCTCCTATCTTGGAGCTCTTAGACTCCCTATTACTCCAGCTAACTTGCTAGAGAGGCAAAGACCAAAAAGCTTTTCTTCTTCATTGTCCATTCCTCATAAGTCTGGCTCTTCCAAACATATGTGTCCGGAGATAGGCTCAGTCTCCAGAAGTGTCTTTCATTCTTGAGAGAAGGCAGGATATTACAGATGTCATCCTACATATATCTACCCTGCGTAGGAGGCAGTGCTCCTCATCCAGCCCACTGCCTACCCTCTGCAGTACCTGTGCTGTTGGTCAATGGCAGTGGGTGGGCACAGCCCTGAGGTGGAGTGGCAACAAGGGACCACAGGCCAGCTCAGCGGCAGAAAAGGGCTAAAAGCCTTGCCAGGCAACAAGAACCGGTGGTTGTACGTCATGCATTGAGGAGCAGTATTTGTTGCTCAGTGTAGGCACAGAGATTTCCTGTGGTGCTTCCAAGCAGAGCAATCAGGGGCCTTCTGCCCTCCCTGGGACCTTGGATGTACCCTCAGAAGTGAACTCGTTGTGCAGTGCAGACATGGCATTGGAGAACCTGAAAGTCCTGTTTGTGTTTTGTAGCCAGAGCTGACAATCCACCTGGCTATTGCTCATCAGCAACAGTGTCAATCAGCTCCAGATCAGAGAGCTCCTTGGCACTCCCTATTACATCGTTGTTTTGTTGTCATTAATCACATTAAAATGTCAGATTTACACCCTTGTTTGCAAACTCTCTTGCACAAATCAGTTTGTCTGCACAGGATCTCCCCACAGCCACACACTGGCAAAGTGAATGCAAACAGCCTGTACTTTTTACCTCTGCCATGCTTGAAGTCAGCTGAATAAATCTGAGTTGCCCCAGGAGAGTTAGAAAGAAGTTTTTAAGAATTGTGTATAACTCCTGATGTTCAGATGGCTTTGATATGTTTTCCAAACAAAATAGTTTTGTCAGAGAGAGTTAGTTTTGCCCAGTGTACACCAGCAACTTTTAAGTTTTGCAGCACTATTGCCTTCTATAGGCTATAAGATATCTGATGCTCTATAGACAAACTTGTTTAGGAGCTCTGTGATCAATCACGCAAAATGCTCATCCCTCTAAACTCCCATGAGAAGTTTCCAGCTCTGCAATAGCAGATCCCAAGAACAATCCTTGCATGTTAAATTGTCCTTTGACAAAGTCAACATATCCAACTCCAACATAGCAGCCATAGTGCGACAGCCAGCGCTCATGAAAGGACTACATTTTCTTGCTGAGCAGTGCTATGTTGGAGCACACTGGGAGACCAGTGAATTGTGGCACTGAGCCATATTAACCTCTCCCTCTAAAAATTTTGCAGAGGGGAAACTCCAGCTTGTTACAACATGTCAAAACTCAACATTTAAAAGAAAATCCGGGGCATATGTAATTATAAAAGGGATTGAAAAGAAAAATTTTGGCAGCTGGGGATGGTCAGCTAGGGAGAAGTTCCCACTGCTTTTCCTCCTTCCAAGGTGTTCCAGTTCTTTTCTACACATTTCACTCTGTGCTATAGCCTCTCTGCTCCACAGACCATACCAGCTCCTCATTTCTTTGATGCCTCTAGGATTTTTGATTTTTTAATTCTTATAGATTTTAGAAGTTACTGTAGATTTAATGTACCAGTAAAATAACATCAGTAGTTTAATGTTCACACATACCAACCCCATCCTATACCAAGCCCTAAAAATTCCAGTAGCTGTTTAGTCTTCAGTCTTTAAGGCATCACCTTCAAAAGATCTGAGGTGCTAGACTAACCCCATTTTTTAACACTCTTTGTCAGCACTTGCTGAAGAACAAGCAATAATAGTTATGTCATTTCTTAGCCCTTATATACTCAGAAAAAAAAGCACCTTTTAGTAGCATAGGATGAAGTTGGCACTCCGACCTCTTGCTTAGCTATGCATTGCTCTCATAATCTCTGTTCAAACCACAGTTTACTGTTAAGGTTCCTCTCCCTAATTTTAATAATCTGGGCTAAATCTTTAGTGTGTCCTGAGTGTCTAGCTTATCTCAATAGAACTCTTGCTTTTATTTTCAAAACGTTTTAGAACAACAGACCTTTCTGAGAAGATATTTAGCAACATTGTTTTACCCAATAGTGTCTTTCATTTGAAAAGCTTAACTACCCTTGCTTTGGAGCAGATACTTCAGATCTGGAGACAGGGAATGGAGAGGTAAGTAGTTTCGTCAGCCATTGCCATACAAGTGCTGCCCAAGCTGGTCACCTCTTAGCAATGCAGCAGTTTAATTCCTAGCAGAAATTTCTGGAGTCTTAGCATTTACATTCCCCAAAGACCCTGACTGCACCAGCTCAAGCCAGGGAAGATCATCTGGAGGCACAACAACAGCTTTCCTAGCACTGCAGATCAGCACCAGCTGCAGCGTGAGCATTTGGTATAAGAATGAAGGAAGAAAACTTCTCCCAAACAACACAACTGCTGGGCCCAGCCTACCTAGAAAAGAGTGGTTTGAAGCCAAACAGGGTAAAAATTCGTCCTGTGGGCATAAATTGGATGAAGGAGTAAAGGAAGGAGTAAGGAGACTGGCATGGATAGAGGTTGGTAAGGAGAGGGTGCAGAAGATACTTGGGACTAGGAGCCACCCACTGCTGGGTGAGAGACTAGGGCTCCAGAAGGGAAAACAAGTCCTCATTCTCCACCAGCACAGCAAGAACTGAGACTTTGTCTACACAGATATACTTGTTACCTGCTCTCAGACTCCTCTTGGATTGTTCAAGGGCTTCTCCTTGACTGCCTGGTATATACAGTGTAC
Source organism: Scytalopus superciliaris (assembly GCA_013400415.1). Classification (NCBI taxonomy): domain Eukaryota; kingdom Metazoa; phylum Chordata; class Aves; order Passeriformes; family Rhinocryptidae; genus Scytalopus; species Scytalopus superciliaris. Next base: position 28,922 of record VXBX01009261.1, on the reverse strand, counting down.
TAAACAGTGAGAAATCCTTCCAACTTCCCTTGGCCCACGCTGGGAGCTCTCCCTCCAGAGAGAAATTCTGCCATATCAGAAGCTGATGGATGACAGCCAGCAGCCAGGGCTACCTGGAGTTTGTGATCTCTGGCATGCATCAGTCTACATATGGAAGGTCTGGAAACAGCTCCCTACACCAGCTAGGAACCATCTGAAAATGCTGCAATTGTAACTCTTCCAAAGTAATCTCTGCTATAACTTTCATGCCTCCACACTAAATTGTAGGATATGTCTCTTCTGTTCCTCGTAAGCCATTTTCTTACAGGTTTGCCTAGAGACTTGACCGAACAGATACTCTAAACAAATAAAAATATTCATATGTATTTAAAGCCATCAAAATGACCTTTTTATTTTGTGACTCTAGTGTTCATTTAAGAAGAACAGACTTGAGAGACCTCAACTCAGTTTTTAGTGGTCAGGCTTTTCAGTGTGTGATCCCAGCAAAAGGGTATACAATACTGTGGTTTCAGAGCAGCTGGTTGTAAAGGACAAGATCTTCTGTATTTCTCCTGTACAGTAGCACAAGACAGACATATGGCCATAATTAAAGTTACACAGGAGTGACTACAGACATGACAGCTGCTAACTTAGATAAACTTCCTTGATGTTTGCTAATTTCAGATCAAAATATGTAACAATAACATTTTTTGGATGAGTCATATGGAAGTAAAAGATGTCGGTCTTATCTCAAAGTCTTTTATGCATTATGGTTTAAAACTGCTTCCCAGTAACACCTCTATAAACCCCACAAACGAATGAACTTCAGAGCCTTCCTTCAGTACAATGATGTTTAACTGCAACAATCACACTGAGCCTATTAAAAATGTCTTTTATTTTTTTTCTGTTGAGTCTGACATCTGTTCTCTTATATATGGAAAAATATTTCTTACAAACATTGCATTTTATAGCCATGTGTGACCTCAGTTAAAACCAGCATGGATGCTCTGATGCCAGGAAATGTCACTTCCCTGAAAGTGGTTGCACTGGGAAGGGACCTCTGGAGATCATCTGGTCCAACGCCCATGCTAAAGCAGAGTTCTAGTACTCTAGTCCAGTCATGTTCTAAATATCTCGAAGTCTGGAGACTCTGCAGCCTGTCTGGGTGACCTGCTCCAAGGTTCAGTCAGCCTCATACTAAAAAAATGTTTCCTGATCTTCAGATGGGACCTCCTGTGATTCCCTTTGTGCCCATTGTACCTGGTCCTGTCACTGGGCACACTGAGGAAGGTCTATCTCTAGCTTCTTTACTACCCCCTCAGGTATTTATACATATTGATGAGATACCCCTGAGCCTTCTGTTCTCTAAGCTGAACAGTAAACTCTCTCAGTCTTTCCTCATCTATCAGGTGATTCACATCCACAACCATCTTACTGAACTGGTGAACTGCTGAAGTCAGTCTCCCTCCAGTATGTGCACATCTCTTTTGTACTGGAGAGCTCAGATCTGAACCCAGTACTCCAGGTGTGGCATCACAAGTGTTTAAGAGAAAGGGACAATCACCTCCCTTGACTTGCTGGCAATGTTCCTCCTCTTCCACTGTCATAAAAGACAGTGATTGACAGTTGCCACTATTACTATGCCTGATCACATGGTAGCTAGCATGATATGCTGTCTTATAGGCTGGCAATCTACAGTCTGGCCATTGGGACACCCCATATGCTAGAGGAGAATATATGTAATGGGTATATTGAGTAGCCTCCATTTAAATGTACTTGTCAAATACACCTTACCATGGCGTAGTGTAGTGACACCACCAGCACAAGTTGTGAGGAGGTGAAGGAACTGAGAATGCAAAATGCTTCTGGCTTAGAATTCTTGGATTCAGTCATTGCTTTTAGCAGAACAAAAGAAATTTATTTTTTGTTATTATCTTGCCATGGTCTGTGCCAGCCTTCAGCTATGACAAGTAATACTTTCCCCCTTCTCATCTCTCCTCATCCAAGTGAAGGATGCTGTCAGCAAAAGCTGATGGCCTGAAGCTGATGAGAGCCAGGAAAAAAGACTCTCTGATTACAGAAAAGAGTTTATCCTTACTGAGGAAATTATGCCCTTTACACGCATATCTACACAAAAGATTTTGTTTATTGACAGCTGATGAAAGGACAAACACACTCCCTTAATTCAGTCATAAAACACAAGTTAGCAGGATCTGACAGAGAGTTAAAGTCTTCTTTCTGAAACCAGAGAGAAAAGTACAGCATTTTGGAAAGTAGGATTCACTGTAGTTTTCATCAGCAGATGTTTTTGTATACCTCTGGGTGTCCAGCAGCTCTGGACTTTTGTAAGGGTAGAAAGGAGGATTTATGTAGAAAGACTTGGCACCAGTGCCCAGTGTCAGGGCATGTTTTGGGGTAGCACAAAACAAGCATAAAGAGGGAAGATCTCAGGATTTTGCTGACAAAAAGCTATGGTGGCTCTGGGTTGGCTGTCCATGATGGCATAAAGGGAAGACATCTCACTGTGTACCCACCAGGGACCTGGCTGTCAAAACAGCTCAACCACTTCTCACTCTTTCCAGTACAAAAATAAAAGGCTTCTTGGAAATGCAATCATGGGAGGAACCATATTATCCTGGCACGGAACTTCACACTTTGATGTCTAAGCTGAATTTGAGCACACAGGTAGCATGTACCAATTCCAACCAGCAGCATGTACTACACTCTTCATCCTGCATGTTAGCTTGTAGGACATGCATGAAGTCTGAATTAGCTTGGCAAAGTCTCCAGGAGCGGGGATATTCTTCTATCCAGCTACACAGCCAGATCACCCCTGGAAGCTACTCAATCACACCTAACCAGTGCACAAACTCCCAAGCCAGGGTCCTATCAGGTAGTTATATCTCAGAATGCCATGTGAGACTGGGAAGGGAAATTCCCAAATGGTTGACATGCATGCAGCTGACATCAGAGGGTTTAGCGCAGTTTAGAACTTCCTGGAAAGCATTTCCCACTGGTCTACAGGGGAGTCAGGCAGCGGAGCTGGTGGAAGAGGTGAGCACATAACCCTTCAGTCCCAAGTCCACACATGGTGGCCATCTGATGGTATGTCCCTTTCAGTCTTGCCTTTGCCAGTGCCACTCCAGTGGAAAGCACAGTAGAAAACAGTGTGCCTGGGAGCACAAGCATGACCTTGGCTGCCAATATGCTGAGCAATGCAGCACACGTACACATGGCAGTGCCAAGCAAGCGTCCAGGAAAGATTAACAGGAAAAGTCTCAGCTTTGGAGGCACCCTAATTGGAGGCACATCTAATCAGTTCAGTGAAGCACAGAGGCTATTTGTTCACAAAGGTAATGGCAGTTTTCCTTTGTAAGCACAGACCAGTTGGGGGAAAAAAATGTTAAACAGATAGTGCTGGAAGCTAAAGGGTGGTTTGAATGTGATAACGACCAGAAGAAACACTGGAGAGGCTCAGAGAGGCACAACAGCCATGCTAGTACTTCCCCACCTTGTTTTGTAGAGTGATATCTAACAGAAACTGAGAGATGAGTTTGGTCAACCATTCATGCCGGGTAAGCCTGACAACGTTTTTTATAACCAGACAAGGTGTCTGTCACCAGGATCTCAGCTCAGATAATAATCCCACTGCCCTCCTCCCTTTCTTAGGAGTGTCTCTTGCAAAATGGACCAATAATTTCTGAATAGATTTGAAATCTGACCTCTGTAGAGTGGTGCTGACAGCACTTGCTCCTTGGGTGTCCACATTTGAGCTAGCTGGGAAGTCTCTTGGAGGATGATTTGATACCACAAAGTATAACTTCCTTGAAAGGAAAATACTCTGCAGAACAGCAATGTTGAGGAACCATCTTGCAGAAGGCAGTCAGTTTTTTTTAGCCTGACCCACAAGGCCTACCAACCTGTCTTAGTTTCTTGGCATCATATCCCAGGAAATAAGCTGAGGATCCTCAGTCAAAGATATCTGGAAATCCCAGGTGGCCAAGGAACTAGGGCATTCATATAGCTTCTGGGTGGAGTTTTGTTTTTAAATTTTCTAAATGCTGTTATCAGAACTGTTTTGCATTATTATTTCCCCAGAATTTTGCACTGACAAGAAATTTCAGTGCTTTTGCTTTTGGTTTTGAATGGAACAAGGTACATCTACACTGGAAACTCTTATTTTTGACCTGTGATCTTGGTGTAGTGGGGCTTTCAACTTAAGCAACCCAGAGCATTGGGCACTGAAAGCTCACATCTGTGTGCTGATACATCTGGATTGGTTTCTTCATTAGTTTGCGATGTGAATGTATAGCTCATATTCAAATACTTGCACTATTCTTCCCTCATTTCCACATACTTTCTTGCTTTTTAATCTCCTCTCTTTTTATGTGCCAGGAAATATCTAGAGCAAACAGATATAAGGTTGGCATTTGGGGGCTAAACCTTACACATCTTACTACTCTCCAATCCGCTTCCACAGCAGACAGGCAGAGACACTATGTGGGAAAGAGTCTTCCAAGTTCCAATTTGCTGAAAAAGCAACTTTATTTATGATCCTGTTGACATGGATGGCCCATTCAGTACTACTGTTAGAGAAATGATTTGGTAATTGCCAGCTTGCCTTCCTGTTAGCTTGACAACAGCAGAGTGTTTACCAATTTGACATGTGAATCTCTTCTGCTTGATGCACTTGTGTGCTAGTCTGTGTATAATGCATAGGAGAATAAGTTGTACTCAGGGGTATATATACGCCTTCTCTGTCTTGGGAGCAATCTCACACTTGCTTCGCACTGAGGTGAATTTCTGCCATGAGGAAAGTGTGAGTCAGGAAAGATTGCCTGTGAAAATTACATTATGTCCTCCCGTATTTCCTGCACTAGTTCTCTGTACATCATTTGTATGTTTCTGAGAAGTAAAATTACATTTCCTTCTAGAGCTCATGGGAGCCAGGCCAGGACTTCTGCTTACACCTACAGCTCGCAGAGAGGCCCCACAGCTGCTGTGGTGGTCCCACCAGTGCAGCACGGCCCGTGACCTCAAAAGCAGCGGCACTGGGGTAGTGGCGCCTGTGCTGCGGTGCACGGCTGCTGCTGGTTGTGCTGTGTGAGGAGGCAGGCATCCCAGCTTCTGCTTCACATCACGGGGTGGGGGATTATGGGAAGAGAAAGCATCCTTTCAGTAACCTTCCTTACTATCTGTTTTACCTCAGCACCTAAAAGCTACAGTGACCAAATGCAGACTACTTGTGCAAGGAAAAGCACATTCCTTCAACTTGTAAACTAGGAGCATGTGGTTGCTGCTTGTGTAAGATTTGCAAGCCAGCAAGTCTCAAGATATTGAATCTTTTCTCAGAGGGGAGTAAGTTATTTGAGTATAAAGCAGGAACATTTCTGCTCTCTTAGGTCAATCATATTAGAATTTCACTGCCCTCACTGCCGATGGTTTTTTATGACTCACTCTAGAGGTATTCTGGTCTAGGTATTAAACATAATATCATAGAATCATGAGATGGTTTCTGTTGGGAGGGACCTTTAAAGGGGCACCTGGTCCAACCCTTCTGCAACAAGCAGGGACACCTCCAATTAAATCGGGTTGCTCGGAGCCCTGTCTAGCCTGACCTTGAATGTTTCCAGGGAGGGTGCAGCCACCACCTCTCTGGGCAACCCATGCCATAAATAAAACATCTTCATTAGATGTTTTGTTTTCCAATACATCAGAAATTATCATATGGTAACCTAACTTCTAAGAGCAAAACAAATGCTTTCCTATGGAAAGCAAACCTGTCTTTCCATGTCATCTATGTACAAGACCCCCGTTGCATAGTATCCCCTTGCAAACTATTGAGCTGAAGGTTAGCACAGGACAGACACAGTCTCAGAGCATCAAATTCTGCCCCATGCCCTCAGCAGGAACGAAAAGTAGCCAAACATCTCCATTTTTGGCAGGCCCTCCACCCAGGAGGCACCATGTGAGCCTGAGCCTTGTTCCCTGTGTCACTTGGTGGCAGCTTCATGGCTGTCCAGTGGCACCACCTGCCTCACAGGCAAAGTCCATGGATCCGCCTCTCTTCAGACCATATCCATCGCTACATTTTCCAGCTCTGATCATTGAAAACGGCAGCCTTCAGAAGAGAAGCTGCATGCAGGAGCATCCAAGGTTCCCCACTTGCACACGTGGCTTGCTTTGTGGTGAAGGCATGGAAGCAATGTGGAAAAAATGGGCTTTTAATCACTTAAAAATAGTTTTAACATAGGACCAGAGAAGGTGCAATCAAAGACTGAGCCTGCATGAGCCAGAAGATGGACTAAATGAGTCATTTGATCTATCTCTGATTTGTTTAATATTTTCTTTTTTTAAAAAAAAAGCCATTCCCTGCACTTGTCTTTCCTCCAGATGCCTGTGCATCCATCTCTTCATTCTTGCTTCTGAACTGGAACGTAAGAGCTAACAAAAATTGTTTTGAAAGAGCCCAAAAAGACCACTATTCATGCTGTGGTTCTAGTTTTTTTGCCATGTGAGCTGTACCACAGAATAGTGTTTTCACACCCAGTCCTTGGGTAATGTATGAATGAATGTAAGAGCTGGAGATGAGTGGAGCAGAAAACATCTTCAAAAATCAGGCCTATAGGAAACCTTTCCCATCCCCTGAAGAAAAACACAGCACAACAGGACTTTCTTTTGGTATAAAGAATGAAGATGAATGGTAGCTTGTTGACTGAAGATAACAGTATGCTAGTGAGCATTTCAGATAAGTCATGCCCTCAAAAGCAGCTAAGCAGCCAGAGGTGGATGACAAAAAAATCAAATACCAATCAAATCAATCTCCTTGCTGGGATGCTGCTAGCATCTTGGAGCAGAAGTAAATTTTGGAGGCTGTGGAAAGACTGAAAGCCTAGAAAGGAAGAAACACTTCATTGCTCTGAATACTCTAGTCCTGTTTCTGTAAAGATGAAGCACTCAGATGTGAATCCTTTTCTAGGAGAGGTTTTCTCCTTCAATGACCAAGGCACAGTTTGATAGGAATCCTGGTCATTCTGCCTAGTTTTGCTATAGATTTGGATGCAACGGTGTAATCTAGAAGGAGGCAAGAATTTTAATCTGTGGAATAGTTTGCATTGTATTCATATGAAAAGCCAAGGACTGTAATTATGAATCACCACAGGGAAATACTTTAAAGTTATTCCCCACATAAGCCAACACAGTAACATTCTGTTATTCTGGGCTATTACTTCAGGTGATAGAGCGATGGCAGTTGGAAAATTCATTATTAAAATTCATTGGCACTTCTATTCCCCTCTCCACCCCCACCATCACTTCACATCTTTCTGTACTTCCCTGGTCTTTGGAAGCAGAGATGTCTGAGGAAGCTTCTCCACTTTGCATTTGCCCATAGAGAAAGCTGACCAACAGTGGAATTCATGCTCCTGTCCAGCCCATCAGAAATGGTCCCTGAAGCAAAGGGATTTCCTTTTGCCTTCAGGCCAGCTCAGACCTCATTGTGAGGGGTACCCACAATTTAACCTTTCATGATAAACTAACCATTAATGTAAATGTCCTCCAGTGCAGATTGATGCAATACACACCCACAGATGGGGTTTTATGTTTCCTCCACCGGACTAGATATAGTCCCTTGTCCTGGTAATATCTGTATTAATCATTTCCTGCAGTGACCAAAAGAGCAGAGAGTGGTGATCTGTGATTCTGTGATCTAGCCACTCCATTTAACTCTGTGAGGAATAAGATTTTTGATAAGGAGAACCATAAGACCTCTGCTTTGGCTACTTTGAAAAGAGGGTTAGCTGCCCCAAATCCATAATGTGAGCACTGAAAGTCTGAGGTACATTTTGCATGCCATTCTCACACTGAACTAGACGCCCATCAATGAAGGCTGGGTGGGAGTGGGCACCTTCTGTTTACATAGTTGTCAGAGCTGTAATTTCTGTGTGACAGAGCCCTACCTCAGATGGAAATTACCTGAAATACTGAATTATATGCAGAGGCTCAAAACTTGTCCCCTACCACCAAACAAATTAAATGACTCACTATCTGGGTGTTACTGAGCTGGCTTCTCAGAGGGCTGCTTTTAGTGCAAAAGTCACATTATAAGACACTGAGATCACAGGATCAGACTCTGAGGTCTATCATGTGAAGTCTCCTAGACTAAACCATGAGGTTGCGTAAGACCGGGGCACTCCACTGATGGAAATGCAATCTCACTGACTTGAACCATTGGAAGAGCTGAGATGACAGCTCTGCAGCAATCAGCACATAATAGTTCAGTGGGAGGATTTATAACACAATATTACACCTGGCTATAAAGCTGCAGTCATTTTGTTGCTTTGTTGCTTCTTGACACACACCCAGAAACAGTGCTGATGGCCCCTGAGCTGGGCTGGGCACAGCTGGGAAAGGAGGGATACAACAGCTCTCAGCCAGCCATGATTTTACCTGCTTCAGGAGGCAGGCAAAGCACAGCAGCATCCCAGACAGCTGGAAGCTTCTCTCATGGGTTTCTTGCGAGAGCCACATGTACCCAGCCCACCCCCTTGCATTGCTGCACACACCTGCGTCCTCAAGGAGGGCAGCAGTATTTCTGTAAAACCTGCCTTAACAGTCCTGCACCACTCAGGGATCCCCATCAATTTAAAGGCAGCAAATGCCACTCAGATGCCAAGCGTTCATTTTGATAGGGTTGATTTCCAACAGTGAGGACAACAGATCCCAGCTAGAAAAAACCCCTCCTTGGCAACATGCCTGAAGCTCATTTGGGCAACAGCACTATCCAAGCAAGAGAGAAACACATTGTTTCCCAGTCAGTGCCTCCAGGTCTGAGCAAGCCCACAGGCATAGAATACATACTGAATGCACCAGCTTTCCCATCCTTTCGGTCCCAAGAAGCATTTCTCTGTGTACTGCTCCCTGGACTCACAGATCACCTCTGGTCCCCAAACTCTTTGCTGTCTTCACTGGGAGGACAAAAAGAAGGACTCTGGGGACCAGCATGCTATAAAAAGAGAAGTTTAAAAAATAAAAAAAAAAAGGCTACTCAGATAATCTTCCCTGTGCAACTTGTTTGAAATTACACCTGGGCATCACATACACCATAACAGTAGAGGAAGGGTGATCTTTCCTGAATTTGGCTTTTTTTCTGTGAGTAGGGGATTTCTCCCACTCCGAGAGACTGAGGAAAGGTGATGTAGTTACATTGACTTCACAATGTAAAACAGATCAGAGATTGTTCTCTAGTCCTGAGGCATGTCTCCATGACCGAATTGTTGAAATTTCTGGCCCTGCTTCCACTCCTCACTTTGTATGAGTGTCCACATCCAAACTGCTCCCTGGGAACAGCCTCTCTTAGACATCCCTCCTGGGAGCATGATAGTTTGCACGGATGGAAGAAAGTGTGTTGGCAGACATGGAGTCAGAGCTTTGATGCATGTCCTGCCCCTGCCTGATGCAGGGGGTGGCTGTGGCTCTCTGCTCTCCCAACCCTGGGACTGGCAGAAACATTGTATGCCATGTTCAGGCAGTCTACTCAACACTCTCCAATAGACTTGCTAGTTGGTGTGAGTATCCTAAGTCCAAAAGAGCAATGCAGTAGTTGTTTATCTACATAGAGACTACCTCAACATTTCTCCACAATCCACAGGGGATAGGACCAGAAGTTTCACTCAGGTGGGTGGACCACCTGCAATTCCGCAGCTCTCTTAAAAGTGGCTTTATGCCCTTATGTATTTTTCATGAAAGAAAGAATAAAAAATTAATTAACAAGCAAAATTTTCATCCTTGTCACAACATCTAAAATTTCGAAGAAACATTTTCCTAGAGTCTGAAGAAAAAATCAAGTTTAAAAGGTTAGAAACCTGTAAATGTGAGTTTTGACTGTAAGGAGGCCAAAAGCTAGCCAGACTGGAGTAGCTGGGAAGCCCTGCAGCCTTCAGAGAAAACAGCAGAAATCTCACATTCCCTCTACTGTACCGGAGCTGCCTTCTGACACTGTTTTCGGGAACTTGCCAGCTCATTTTCTAACTTGTTTGTGAGACATCAACAGCCTCAAATTACAGCAGTCTGAACAACCCAGTAAATATTTACACAGACCTGCTGGTGATGGTTTGAGCTGACATGCGTTACCTTTTGTGTTGGGGGGAGGCTATATTTACAGCCAACCAGCTAATGAACATGATCCCAGCCATGGTTTAATACAGATGGCTCTTTCAGCATTTGCGGCTTTCAAGTTACAGAGAGCACAAACTTCAATAGCCTTCGTTAGAAGGCTCTGTCTCAGCTCTCTCCGTTTTGTTTACAACCAGTCTCTCTTTGTGCAGTCAAGGGTTGACTAATGTTCAGCTGTTTGCAGCCAGCAACACTGTTGTGTAGGACAGGGCTTGTTTCTCCTCTATTTTTCTTCCTTTTTCTTTTATTTTCTTTTTTTTTTTTTTCCTTTTGACATTGATGGCTTTTATTTCAAGCTTATAATGCATGCAATTTTTGCAATGTAGATTCTTTTTCGTTTGAGTGGCATTTCTCCAGTCTGTCTCACAGGGCTGGAGCGTGATGTGGAGGAGTGTGGAAGTGGACAGGAAGCAGTGCCCAGCCACGAAGTATGACTGTGGGTCTCGGTGGAGGGCTGGAAGCTACCCCTTTCCAGGACCACCCCTCAGAGACACATTTTATTGACACCCAGGTCTCACTGGCAGCTCTGGTTGGATTCCAGGATGCCCTAAGAAAGTTGGCAAAGGAGCTTATGTTTGTGCTATCAGTAATTATTGTAACAGCACACTTTCTATATTTTCTTTATTAGCCATAATCTAAAATGTTGGCTGAAGGTCCCTCAGTTTTTTGCATCTCTACATCGAAGAAGTATTTTACATTAAATGAGGTAGAAAAACTGGAGGGTAAGGAAACTGATGAAGGAAATTTAGGCTGTTATTCTCGCAATTATTTGCAGTGGTTGGCTGTCATCACATTTATAAAGCTCCAGACTGTAAGAAGCTCACTGAATCAAGATTACCTGTACGTAGTGAGTCAACACTGCCCAGTAGCAGACCGTCTGACAAATTATCTGTGGTTGAAATACCCTAATTTTAGACCTGACTGCACAACACCACAGTAGCAAACCTACACTCCCCTAAAACTAAGTGCAGGTGAGAAATTCTGAATTATGAGACACAGCCAGTTTTAGAAAAATTTCTTCTATCAGGCAAGGATCTTATGTGCTGACAGAATCCAATGTGTCAGACAAAATTGCACCAAACCTAATTCCCATTTTCAAGTCACTGCACTCATAAGGAGACCTCTCTTGATAGTAGGTCTGATGAAGCATAGAAACTCTATTTGGTGAAAGATACCAGTATTCTAAAAATACCTAGTCTTTGCAAGCTTGGCCTTGGAAGTTCCCTCAAAAATCTGGTGAAAATACAATAAACAGATAGGTCAGGCAGATCTGTGACTGCATGCAGCTGATCTGAATCATTAATGGAACAGAAGGTCTTCCCTTCAGGAGAAGAAATGGCCAATTCTCAAACGGGGGGTTGTTCTTTGTCTCCAAAAGAAGCTCTTGCCATTGGAAGTGTCAATATTTAACTGCTGTTGTGGGATGGGGGCACCTGATATTCCCAGTGGTGGAGTAGGATCCCATGGTATTGGCAACTGCCCTTCAGTTTTGAAGGAAAGACTTTGAAAAGGCAGGTGCCAGTGGTTGTATTAGGAACTGGATCTCAATTTGCCCTTTCTGATAAAGGTCAAATCTGTTCTTTGAGGCTCCATGCTATACCAGACTCTAATATCTATACTGAATGTTTTATTCCATCAAATCTCTTCCTGGGATGGTTACACAGAATGAATATTACACCTCACCGAAGCCACATCATTTAGTTACTGTTTTCGGAGAAGAAAAGCCTTGGAAACCACAGAGCTACTTAGTAGTCTTTTGACAAAACATTTGTTATCAGATAGAACACAGTCTGTAAAGAGCTGTTCACAGAACAAGAGAGTTGCTGGTAAATATCCTAAATAAAAAATTTTTAGGGAAAATTTTTTGAAATTACTGTATTTTAAGATCTGGAGTTTAAGATTCTGTTAAATTTACAAGGAAAAGGCTGAGTAAAATAAAATATTAGCTAATATTGTAAGGAAATTCTTTGTCCCAAATAGAGCTGGTTATTTTTTTCCCATCTTTGCTTGGTTGCAAATGTTCAGCTCAATGTTTTCATTTACCTTGGTTAGAAAACACCAGATCTCAAGATCTCTCATGGAATAATAAGCGTGTCTTTGGGCCAGGCCTTCTACAGCTACATGTGTCTATGCATGAGACTGTCTGCTTCACATTTCCCTCTTCCCTTTGTGTGTTATTTGTATGCTTCAATTATAAATACTCCCGGATAGACAACTTATTGCTGTGTACATCTGTCTGGCAACTGCCACACTTTTTTCCTTGCCTCTGGATGTTCTTCCACAACAGTAATTATTCAGTGATACACAAAAATGAAGTGTCTCTGAAAGTATGTGGTCCTAGGAGACCATGTCACTGATGCTCATTTCTGTTTGCTGAAAGGAATTGATTCCTGAATTTGTTAATGAGATCGTTATTGTGTCCGCTCATCTGAATATGGGATGGATGCAGGGATATCCTGGGAGAAGGCCTCAAAATGTTTCTGAAAGATTACATCCAATGAGACATTAGTGTAGATGGCTGCTATCGAGAGAAGAGCAGGACTGTGGCAAGAAGGCAGGGCTGCACTAGAAGATGCTCTTTCAGCCTTCTCCTCCCACTGTTATTTCCCCCCTTAGGTTGATGATGTAGCTGGCTGAGAACTTCCCAATTTGCTTTTCTGAAGAAATGTCCCATTTTGTGAAATCTCTAATTTGCTTTCTCCCACCTCTGGGATTTGTAACAGAGGGGCGGTGGTCACTCCATATGAGAAAACACTCTTCCCTGGACTATTCCTGACATGGACTGCTTGTTGGCCACTCAGGCAGGCTGGGGCATGCATGGAAGTGCTCATCCAGGCTGTAACCAGGCATGTCACTCATATGTATTGATTTTAGAATTACTGTTTGTGATCTGGAAAGTCCCCTCTTAGTCTTTGGGAAGAGCTTTGTGTTACTAGGCAAACAGTTCCTGGCATAAGAACAAGTAGAAATTTCCTGGGTTTGGACTATTCTAATACCTTACTCTTCATGTGTCTCTGAAAGTGGTTAAAGATCATAAAGGAGATAATACGTCTCCTGCAAGGACCTGTGCAAGGATCAACCTCAACCAGCATAAGACTGCCATGGAAGCCATAAGCCACTTCTGCTCCCATTCAATTATTGCTTTGAAGGGGCTGTGATCCAAACTTGCTGCATTGAGGCTGCTCTGTTAGCCAGGTTTTCCACAAAGAGGAAAAGGGGACGAAATCGGAGACTAAAATAGCCCCAAGAGCACTTCTGAGCCAGGGGAAAGCCCTGTCTGTCCCACACAAAAGAAAGCATAAATACCTGGTGACTTGAGTATCACACTTTTTCCACAAACAGAATTAAAAGTTTATGCAGGGATATCATAACTCCTACTTACGATTACAATTGTTCAGCATATTATAAAAGCTTGTGGAGTAATCTAGGGTAGAAAAATTCTGCTCATAGTGTAAACCAAAAAATAACTCATGTAAACAGTACATTGATCCAAAGATAAAACTCATGCAAGGGCAGAACAGGGTGTTGATACATGTTACTCTATAAATAGTGCAGCATCACTTAAAATTCAAGTATATTTATACGTTTTATTTTAGTCTTTCACATAATCTCTTTCTACAGAATCTGGACAGAACTGCTTCAAATTTTTTACCAACTCTTTAATTCATCTTCATCACCATGTACAAAATAAGCCACTGAAGAGGGAACATACTGAACCATAGTGATGACAATTCTGCTTGGCTGAGTTGAAATGGACAACATGCCTGTCCCAGATGGCTTCAAAAAGAATACATTCTGATTAAGGAGCAGTGGGAACATTTTCCAAGGACATTTGGGTGCCTTTTATAGATTTATAAGGCAGATGCTGCTCCTTAAAAGCATCTGCCTCACAGACCTTTCTTTCCCCCTATACTCAGTTGTATAGTAGGGATTAAATGTGTGAAATGGTGAGTCTGTCATGGTTTCACATACATACTAAGCCCAGTTTTACCACCTTCACAATGAATGATACTGTTGCTGAAGAGCTTAAAGAGGAGGAGGATGGCTCCTTACCTCACAGAGGATCTGGGAATGGGGAGATGTCAGGGAAGAGTAAGATCTGGTGGGAAGGACTCTCCTGAAGTACTGCACAGCAGCTAAGGTCCATCCATGGACAGGAGAGGAACTGTTCAGCATTCCCCACCACTGCAGCAAGAGGGATGTTACTCATTTTATGAGATCCATTATCTTTTGTATCTGATTAGGCTATGTTCTTAGCCTGAGGCTAAGTAACCATGCACGTAGACAGCAAGCTAGCTACTGGAATATATGGGCATTTAACACCACTGCAGAGTGTCTAGAGAAAGGTCTCCTGTGCAGCCACAAATACCCTGCTGAGATCAATTCCAACGCACAGACCATGTGACTGGAGTAGTTCATCAGGGGCTGACCTTGAGGGAACTTTTAAACAATGATGGAAGGCCAAGTCACAGAATCACAGAATCACAGAATGTGGCAAATTGGAAGGGACCCACAAGGATCTTTGAGTCCAACTCCTCACCCTGCACAGGACCATCCCCAGGAGTCACATCATGTGCCTGAGAGTATCATCTAAACACTTTTTGAACTGTGTCAGGCTCAGTGCTGTGACCACTGCCCTGGGGAACCTGTTCCAATGTCCAACCACTCTGGGTGAAAAACCTTTTTCTTGTACCCAACCTAAATCTCCTCTGTCAGTCTTATGAAATACCTTATTCCTGAATAGCACAGTGCATCTATAGCTGCTCAAAGCACATAAATGCCGCTGTCTTCATTTTCCTTGGACACTTTTTGTTGTCCAAGAATTTACATTGCAATATAATGCCTTGTGAGTTCTTCAGGATCAGGGTGCACTGCAGGAGGTCAGAGGCAACCAGTTTTTAGCAACAACCATGGGATAAGCAAGTCTGCAATTCCCCATTTTACAGCCCAAAGCAGCTCACACAGCTCTTACTGTTGTTGGAAAAGTGATGTTTGTGTCCTCCTTTGGGTGCTAGAGCAGAGCTTGGGGCCGAACATTCTAAGTGAGGAAACTTCTCATCCCTGGGGATCCTGTCTGCAACCACCCTCCCTGGGCTGCCAAGAGACTGTCAAGCAGTGTGAAAGCATCACAGGAGTCAGCATCACAGCACACATAATTTAAGGTTTTAGGAGCCAAGACACAAAGAGTCACAGAGCAGATCAGTTTGGTAGATGGGTTAAAGATTTTCTTTTCTGCCCACCAAGGCACGTTACCTTCCCATTTTTGTGCTTCAGCTGATAAAATACAGCTCACGGAGCCCATCGTTGCAGTGCAGCATGCAGCAGCCTTTCATCTCCTGCTTTCATCTCATGGCTGGGCTTGCTGAGACTACTAAGAACTCACTGGGAACCAAGACTGAGCGACGACAGCTCCCTGCGGGCACTTGTCAGGCACAGGCACATTGCTGTGTATTTATGGACACCAGTGTGGGTCTTGTCTCAGGAAGGACCCAGAACTGCTGTGGTGGGGAGGCTAAGTGCTTGGCAGCGTGCACCGGAGAGAGTAAAATAGTGTCTGTCGGTGCCCAGCTTCTCCCTGGCCGCAGCAATTTAGCAAACATTCCTGTTTTGAACATCAGGCACACTCACAGAGAGACTCATACCCTTGGATTTCAAATAGACTCAGAGCATCAATGCTCTCAAAAGAAGAAAGTGCCATAAATATAATGGTCTTTCTGCTCTAGAAGTCACACAGAAAACCATGCAAGCATCTGTATTTAATCTGCACATCAGTTTGACAGACTGATTAAAAAAAAGAGAAAAGAAAAAAAAAAGGAACAAACAATATAAAATTAATAATATTGCTTTGCCTGAAGAATATTCATGTGATCAAAGTATGGATGTTTAAGTCAAGTGCAGGAATCAAATTATACCAAATTCCAGAGTATAACTGGCAGATTGGGACGATTCTAGTCCTTTCCCAGTCCTACTACCCAGCTAGAAAATAGATGTCCAGCTCCTCTCAGTGCTTCTTTACTCAGTAAGTGAGCAAATTTAGCTCTGTTATCCCACCTCGAAGCTACTGGGTTCCTTCTCGCTTCTGCAGAGATCTCCCCTGTGAGTACAAATGTTCTATTTGGCTCTGCAACTGCTGGAAATGATGCCCCACCATAGTGCTTTGCCATGCTTTGGAGACGCTGCATCCTGTTTGGGAGAAGCAGGACTGGTTATGCCACATGGATGCTGATGTAACACTCCCTGTGCCCTGTGGTACCATTTCCAGTTTCTCTGTGCTATAGACACAACATAGCTCATAGAAAGTTTCTGAGAACAAGGCACAGCTCCACAGTGATGATTTTACACTCAACAACACTGTTTCCTACTTCTGAAAAAGATGTGTATTTATACTTCTGTGTCCTAAGGTGGCTCTTGGACTTTTTCTGAGGTGGCTGTGGGCTCTGAAAGACTGTTTCTGAAAATGGACCTGTGAAAGCTCCTACTATTAATGTGCTCTAGCCAAGGCTGATGGTAGCTTGCAGTGGCTACCTAGGGGATATGGCACAACTCTTCCCAGAAAAATATCCCTTGCCTTTCCCAGCTTTTTTTCCTTGCATTAACAGTAACTCTTACACATGCACAGATTCCACCTAGAGATGACTAGTCACCTTTCAAACTAAGAGGAAATACTTCCTGTGAAAACTGCTGTCTTTGAGACAGCGGTGAGTGCTGTTGGTAGGACACCTTGCATCTGCCTGTGGTACTTGGTACATGCAGAAAGCCTGGTGGCACACTCAGCCTGCTGTGACATCTGGAGGTTAGTTTTTTTCTCCTGTACAAGGCAAATGTGCTTTTCTTTTACTCTATTTTTTTTTAAGAGTGGGGATGTAGGTGGAGTGTCTTCTCCATATGTTTCTTGATAGTTGAATTTGATACACTTGAAGTAACAAAGTCAGTTTATTTTGCAGTTCCACTTCTTACAGCCATATCCCAGCCTTAGTTCCATTGCCTCTCTGCACTGCTGTTTTACTGGCTCCTTCTAAGTTAAGACAATCTCTGAGGAGTGGACATCAAAATGTGACTGCAAGGAGGTCACAACTTTTCTCTGCTCCTTTCAGTCTTACCTCTCCATAAAACACAGCCTCTGATGTTTCCTCCATAAACTCCTTGGGGCAGGAACAGGCTTCTCTTTTTTGCACAACACTGGGCAACAAAAAGCCAGGGCCACCTGGGAGACCTGTCTGCCACACAACACAAATAATAGAAGTTTCACTACCAGGGCAAGAGGGCAGAGTTTCCCTCTAAGAATTCAAGATCTCAGTCTGGTGTTGCAGCATCCAGCAAGAAGCTCGAAGTTGTGGACAATGCGATTAATCTAATTCCCTCTGAAGACAAGAGGACTTCTGCCATAGATGACAGGAGCAGGAGTAGGAACTTGCTGAGTCCAGGGGATTCCCTTCCCTTCCTGGACCTCCTTTGTCTAGGCAGCAGCAGTGTGTATTTATGAATTGGAAAAGTCCCAGGGCAGCCCAGGCTCCAGCTGCTGACGTCCCCATGGCTCAGCGTACAGCACGGAGAAGGAAGAGGTCATGGAGGGGAGGGGAGGGTGCTGTGGGCTGCTGACACACAGAACACTGCAAACTTCCATCCGCCCGGGGCTCGCCAAAAGGAACTGCTTGAATCAGGAAGTTGGGCAATGCGTGGAAATATGCTTCCCCTCCCTCCATGCTTCTGAATAGAGTTGTCACAAATTTTTATTTTTAAAGTCCTTCGCTTTCTCCCTGATCTATTTAATGCACTCCTTCCCCTCCAGGAGGGAAACTCCAGAACCTTGAAACCATAAGAGCAGGCTGAATTCAGGAAAGTCAGTCATGTCCCTCCTGCAGGATGCAGAAAACAGAGAACCAAACCCACAGGTGTTGCCCAGGGCCCTTCCTACAGCAGAGCTGCTGTTCCCACCATATATAAGAGCTACTCTTGCCAGGTACAGTCAAGCCTCTGGTCATTAATAACTAGAGTAAGTTGTTTCATGCCAGCATCAAGCATTTGTCTTCCATCTGCCCAGAAACAAAAGTGGAATCTTTCTCAAGTGTCTGGGGGAGGAGGAATAGGGAAGGGTTTGGTCAGAGATGCAGAAACCAAAATGCAAATTCCTGTGCTGCTGGCTCTGGGGCAAAGTTTTTTCTCTTAGATTACTCCTTTCTGGAGTAATCAGGGATTTCTACCTGAACTTCCCACTAGCATGATCAGAATCATAACCGATCTTGAGCAAGCAAAATGAGAGGCTTCCTCTTCCTCCCTATCACCACAAAAGTCAAGTGTCTCATAGCTACAAGAGTGGCAAAATTTCCATCTAAAAGTATTTTACAGAGAAGGAAAGACAGGAGGTTGAAAACAGAAAGCTAAACCTTAGCCTTCTTGGTTAGTTGTGCCATACTGGATGCCTGTTCACAGAGGAATGGGATGCAGGATGCTTCCACTCCTGGGAGAAAACCAGGAATAGAAAACTAGCAGGAGCAATAGATTGTTTTCAAGAGCATCAGCTGGGAAGGTCTGAAAGTGAATATGGATCTTGTCTCCCTAAAAAGATCTTGGAATCTCTCCTACCCCCGTTCCACCCCAGACCTCAGCCCCTGCCCTCCAGAACATCCTGAGCAAACAACTGAGCTTTCCTGTGCAGTGAGTCACGGAATGGAACACAATAGGGAACACGAAGCAATGGATCAGGAAATGTTTCGTGTAAGATGGGGGAAGGAGGAAAGCAGGGCAAAAGTGAATGGAAGGTAGAAAGAAAAGCATGAAGTAGTCTAGAGAAACTCTTACTCAACTGGAGAGTGAACAGAAGAGCCTGCACAAAAATAAAAACCAAGAGCAATGAAAATGCAGTAGGAAACATTGAAGTCCTGCAATGGAATGAGGGGACAGTGGGAGAGCAGTAATAAAATACCGTGATGTCATTGTAGGCGCAGGGTGAAGACATTCTGGGCAGATACTGGGTGAGGCAGGACTGGTAGCTGAGCAATTGCCAGAGTAGCAGGGCAGACAGCCAGCAGGGAAGCAGAGCAGCTCACCAGCTGGTGTGAGGGATCAGGCAGCTTCCTTCATAGGGAGTTGGCTGAGCACTACCCTTAGCAAGGATGCATATCATCTTCTGAATGCTTTCAAAAGCAATGATTTCACTTCAAGCAATGATGGATGCTGTCAAAGAAAGGTATCAGAAGCCAGAGAAACAGAACTGTATGCAGCAAAGAAGTCAAAGCACACCATGTGAAGCTAGCTCTACTTTTCCATACACGTTATGCAGTTATTTGCACCTGTTCAAAGGGGCAACAAATATTACTAAAGTCAAACAGCACTTTGGACTGGTAGCATTTTATGTACATCCTATTTAGCCATTTTGAGCTAGTACAGATGACAAACTTAGAGGGTGCATAACAGAGGATTAGACGAACTCTGCTGCTTCCAAAAATGAATCTCCCCAGGATAAGAGTCCTCCAGATGTGCCTGCACCTGGGACAGGGGCATTTCATGTAGTCAGGAAAAGCAATTACCCATTTAACACCACTTGGTGCTGGCCAAGGGAGCAGTGAGCTGGACAGTGTGCCATTCTGCCTAGCACTCCTATCTCATCCTCCCAAACCACATCATGTGTGTCTGTGTGCTTTATCTGCCAGATGTGTCAGGTTGTCAACAGCCAGACCTTCAGCCACAGCAAATCAGCACTGCTGTGCTGAAATCCATGGGCCCAGGGAGCTATTACAGCTCACCCAGGATGAGGCCTCTGGAGCGCAAACTGCCAAGAGGAAGGGCTGTCTTTGTTCCATATCTATGTCCTGATTAGTACACTCTGACCTGACCCCTGACTTGGTATCTAAATGCAGTTGAAGTACAAATAATAGCGTTGTTGGATTGGTTATCAGCAGTTCACTCAGGGATGCACAGAAGTCCTCTGGACTTTGCCCTTTGTCTTTAAAACAAATGTGTCTCAAGCAGGGATCACCAGTAATGACAGTGTTGTTACTACTGTGCTAATGTACAGTGCTGCAATACAGCTGCAGTCACTGCAGCCCCACCATCACAAAAAAACAACACCACACAATTTCAGTCCCACCATGGGGAAAAAGTGGCAAAAAAACACAAGGAAAATAACAACTTGTAGAAATTAAAAGCAAAATTAATTACAGTCCAGGACAGCAAGCTTTCCAAATTATCTCCTTCTTATTTATCTTTTCCTCCTAAAACAAAAAATCAAAACTACAATTTATTGAATTTTGACAAATGACTATATTTGTGGATTTGGACTTTTAAGCCCAGATTTTCTGCATAACTTTTTATACCAAGTTTGTATCAGGGCAGGCTCATTGACACACAAAGAGCTGGTGTCAGCTTGCACCAGGACAATGCAAGTAGTCACCATAATCTTTGGAATCACCCAAGGTGATGCTCACTTTTGCATTCAGGCAGTGGCACAGAAATCAGCAAGTGTAAACCTAAGGCTGCAGCTGGTGAGTCTGGCAGTAAGAGGCAAACAACCTCAACTCACCCCCTTTTCCTTCACTCCAGCACTGGGATTGTTCTCTAATTGCCCTCAGGTCCATGGGTCATTCCTCAGCAAACCTCCGCTTGACACCCATGAGGAATTTGCCACTCTTTGTGCTAAGACCTGATCTGCTCACTGCTGTTTGGAGTGTGTGCTTTCCACAGGGCCAAAACAGAGGACAAGGAGGGAAGGGCCAAAGCAGAACTGTGTTCAAGCAATAAATTCGCCTCCACACTGCTCCAAATGAAGGCATTTGGAACTAGGGGTTGTGGTTCAAGCCTGTCTCTAATTCCCTTATAGATACGTGACACAATGTGATGAGTCTTCCATGCTAAACACCACTCTCAGGGCTTTCATTTAATGGCTTTTCTTTCCCACTCACAGCTCCCTCTCATCTCTGCAGCTTTTCACTGTGCAGTGCCAGAGCCATAAAGATCGTACTATAAAGGGGCCCCCCAGCCTTTATCTTGCATATCACGACATCATGATTCAAATGTTACAGCACTGCAACACAAATGTAACATCAATGTACATCCCATAACAGGCCTTAATCCATCCCAGATTTGGTTCACTGCTCAGTTGCTCAGATCTCCTTGGACCACACATCGTGTGCCACTGTTTGTGTTCAGCATAAACGAAGCATCAGTGTGGAAATCTCATCAGCACAACAGTATGGCCAGATCAAGAGGAACTAGCAGGAAGCCTCTCTGCCTCATACGCCCTGGAGCTCTGTTCGGAAACGCACTGGCTGCAGCCCCTGAGGCCAGCCCAAGAACACAGTGCGGCACTGGTTACATCCTCAGCCACCGCTGATGGATGCCTGGCCTTGCATGGGGTGGCCAGGCCATGCCACCAGACCTCAACAGCCTCTAGGAGCTCTCACAGGCTTGGCCTGAGCTGGTCCTACTGCTGCTTCAGCCACCACCAAGGCCAGGGCTGGAGCCATCCCTGCAGAGCAGCAACAGACATCGTGGGGCCCAGCAGAGCCTTCCTGGGCACCTGGCAGGCACCCTCTATTCATCTGCCATCTGAGATACTTTTCCAATTTGTTGCTGAACTCCTTTTGACATGAATGAGCTGAGAGCCATTCCCAGGTGAACTCTTTCTCTAGTCCTTTCTCTTTTGTTGATTGTAGGGAAAACCAGTAACAGTCAGCACATGCTCCCCTCCATTCTCATGTATTGTTCATTTTACTGAGAGAAAAACTCTTCCTGTGCAAAACATTACAAAGACAAGATGAACATCAGGTCTATATTAATACTTAAATCAACGAGTATTACAGAGCAAGAAAATAAAATTAAAAAACAAAACAGCAAACCCTCCAAACCATCTTGATCACAGCTGCTGTGAAAGCCACTCAGCAGTGCTGGAAAGCTTCCTCCTGTCCAAGTATTGATCACTGGAAACATTCCCTGCTCATTACATTCAGTTTTGAAAGGGCAAATGCTTTGAAAATACAATAGACTGAACAATTTTTCTTTCTTTTCTTCATCCTTCTTTTGGGCTAAATGCAGTTTGGTGGATTTTTTTTTTAAATTAAACAACTTGAAATCCACAGCATAGCTCTCTGTAGCAATATGTGGTTATATATTTGGTCCTCCCTTGCACATTTAGTATTTGGGCAATATGCAATATCGCTAAGATAAATCCAGAGCAACCATAGTATTCTCCTGTGGCTTTGAGATGACACTGTATGTGGTTTGCTCCATCTACCAAGAGAAACAAACCATGTGTTTGAGCAAAAACATGCTGAATAGGGGAGACTTACATTATTGTTAGCAATAAGAAATTGTGCTGTGGAAATACTGCCTGGAGACCTTCATTCCCTCCTGGTAGTTTCTTGCATCCTACACACTTGCATAACTTCTTGTCTCAAAACATTGTAAGTGTGATTCCGAAGGCTCCGGAAGCTTTGGCATAAACATGGGCTTGCTAATGTTGCGTTTGCAAACATCATACAAAGCTGGCTGTTTTTTCACACAAAACTGGGTAAAACAAGCTAAAGTTTATCTGATGTCAGACATTCCCAGAATAACTATGTTTTATTCAAAGCTCAGTTGTCCATATGGTAATCTGACTGTCTGTGTTTAAACATGAGGTTCACTTGAAAACAATGCAGAGTGAGATCCCCAAAGTGAGCAATCACACATGTTGGTGGATAACACCTTGGGCATGGCATGCCAGAGGGGGAAAACTCTGTCTTTATGGATGAAAAGCCATGAAACTTCTCAGTGTACCAATCAGATACCATAGTCTGGGATGCTGCACAAGGAGAACTGCCTGTTGCATTGGCAGTAAGGGCTGAAAAGAGTGTTAATGGGCCACCCGGAACATCTGGTGTATCACTTAGCATCAGCATTTGGGCTTACCAAGTATCACTGCATGTATGCAATTGCCTGTGGAGAAGGAAGACAGGCAAATGTTCATGGCTTATTCCACCTGCTGGAGTTACTTTTCACATTGTTGTGTCTTTCACATTCATTACCCATTTCACAGCTTTAGGTCCTCTTGTTTGTGTCTTGGTTTCCTAGAGAAATTTAAATTCCAAAACTCTTTGGAGCAGAAATTTTGGGTTTCCAGGATTAATCAAAATGCTGTATTTTGCTAATGAAGTTTAATCTGACCAGTTTGACTATGCAGACGCAGAAATTTCAGCAGCAGAGTTGGAGACAGGCTGGCTGCCTCAAGTGAGGGCCAAGGCCACCAACTCCAGGGAGAGTGTGACCTTTGGTGTGGTCCATGCTCCTCTCTCCCACAGAATCAGAGCCCTTGTCTGGAGGGTGCCTTGGTCCATGAGATGACAGTTTCTGGTCAAGGAACATTGAAGCTGTATCCACTGCTCTTCTCCAAAGGGAAGTGCCTCTGCTAATTTTTTCAGATATGGGTTTTTGATATACCCCTGTGCAGATGGGGAAGCATGTATAGGAAATTAGATATATTACATCCTTTGAGTATTTTAAAGTGTCCTGCCAATTTTGGCTTCCACTGTCCTCTTTTTCCCTCTAGCAAGAGGATTAATCTCGCTTCCTGCAACCCTGTGAGGACCAACACTCATTTTCCAAAACTGTACCTCAGCCCCAGCTGGGCTTTAACAGCTATCTAAGTAATTGGGACACCAGTTTGCTAGTTCAAAAATAATTATTTTGTGCTGTAGAAAAATTAAAAGTTTCCATTTTCTAAGAAAATTAAAGAAAATAGACAAAGCTGTCTTTAGGCTATGGGCAATGTGGATAGCCTATTGAATGTTATGGAAACTCTTTAAAAGGAAAGCATTGTTTCCAACTGAAAACTCAAATGTCTCATTTCAAAAAAGATCACAGGGAATTTTCTTCTCTAAAAACTAGATTCTTCTCTTAGAACTAATGCAGATTAATTGAATTCAAGTTCAGTAATTGGTCCTGACCCCACCTCCCAGCACAACTGCCTCCATGCCTAGTCTCTTGTCATTGGAAGCCTTTTTCCACCTCCAGATCTTGGTTATACAACCCCTACCCCTAAAATGCATTTCAGGGTAGAGATACATATGTGTTTTGCTGTAGGTCGCTCCCCAGCTCTGTGATTTAGTGCTTGTATCCACCCATAGCTCTCTTCAAGGACTCCCAGGCTGATCCTGCTGCTATGGGCTGGGCAAGTCCTGGTGTCTTCTCTGTCACCATTTTGGTTACCCTTCCCATTTACCCATTGGGATGAGGCTGCAGGTGCCAGACACAGGGAGCAGTTACCTCTGCAATCCTGCAAATGCTGAAGGTCTCCCTTGCGCTTCTCAAGCCCGCATGCCAGAGAAAAGGGCCATCTGTGGATTTTGGCACACATTGAGTTCAAGCCTTGATTCCTTTCTGCATGGAGGTTTTTATCTAACCCAGTGCAATAAATAACTGTCAGATTAAGCATGGCCATGCAAATGTTACTGTACTCGCATTGTAAAAGCTCCCTTTTATGCAGGCACCCTCTGAAACAAGGCAACCCTTCCCAGCCCTCAGCTACGCTCGGCCCTGCTCTAATCACCCTGTTTCGGATGTGCAGCTTGCTGTGAAAGACAAATGACTGGAGCAATTAAACTCTGCCTTGTTGTGAGCGTGCCCAGCGGTAATATTGCAATTACAGATGGGACGACGATCGCTGGGGACCGAGGGCCAGGCAAGGACAGCTCTCTGGGACCACTGCACACCCGGCATCTGAGGTCCAGCCCAGGCCACCTTTCCAATGGGTCTGCTAAGGCTGTGCAGGTGTACAAGCTGGAGCACTCTGGTGCTAGTGCCATGCCAGGATAGAGGGGAGCCCAGGGGAGAGCCAGGAGGCCTCCACTACTGGAACAGCGTTCATGAAGTTGAGTCAGGGTGCAGCCAGTGGGCAGAGGTGGGGAGGGATCCACCGCTTCCCTTGCTCCCTGTGGTGTATTCATCACTGTCCTGTGAAGGCTCAGGCATGACCTGCAGCGAGGCTGGAGAGCCAGGATGAGTCAGTCAGACAGGAGATATAGTGGTGCATTTCAGCAGCATCTGAATCGTGTTTTGTGATGTGGCCACTGCCTTGTGAGGGCAGATTACACCATGACTACACCACTCAGTGCTTCCTGCACTAGTGGAGTGAGTGCCTCGGCAGACACCCAGGAACACTCAGGGGCACCCAGTGTCATCCAGGGGCATGTCCAGGCTGGGTGTCCAAAGCTGTCAAAGGTATCGGGATGCCTAGTTTCCATTAGATCTCTTTCGGTTGTCTCTGGAAAGGTTTGCCTATCTGAAAAGAAGGCCTTCTGTATTGGCAAGGTGTTAGCAGAGATTCTTGAGCTAGAATAAATAAATGCTGCCAGGAACTATAAATTAAAGGTGATAATTGGAAGAGATATATTGGAGCACGTTTGCCACATACCCATTTGCTCACCTGCTCTTCATTAACACAGCTCAACATCCCAGACTCAGTTAGGAAAGAAAAAGAGATAAAATGCTTTTTTAATCCCCACTCCCAGCCTTCTGCCTGAGCCTTAGATGCTAATCATGATCTAGTCCAAGTAAACCAAGGGTGGCTGCTGTAGCGGGCAGATGCCTCACTCCCGGGCATGCTGAACCACATGCTCTCCCCAAACCACATCCCACCAGGCACTGAGAGCACCCTAACCACACCTGAGCCCCTTCTGCTCCCACTGCCAGTGCTCGTTGTCTGCCAGGGCTGTGGCCAATGTATGCAACACACAAAGTCCATTCATCTTGGGTTCACCACAGGGACTCATATATTTAATCTGTGCAAGTCCTTGGCCTCTGGCAGTCATGAGTGTCAAGGTTGCTCCTGCCACAGAGATGGATGCAGGTGAGCAATCTGTGTGATGGGCCTGAATAAATAAATTAATGGGAGTCTAGTATCCATAAAATAAAGGGAAATAAAATATAGGTTAGCTTTTACAAAGGTCATGGGCTTGCAAGAAGGCAGTTTTCCGAATGGCCATGTGGAACTTAGTAAGCACTCAATGGGGTTTAGAAAAGAAATAAATTGAATCATTTCTGGCCCACTGTAAGTTGAATTGTTGTAAGTCTGGATGTGGCAGTTCACAGGATTGCATATGCATCGACCACTGACAGATTTTGTTTGTAATCTACTTGAAGGCAGAATCTAACAACTACATCTAGCTGTACAGCAAATGAGAATTTACCTTTTGCCAGGCTTTTTTTTTG
The DNA here is from genome assembly GCA_013400415.1 of Scytalopus superciliaris. Lineage (NCBI taxonomy): Eukaryota > Metazoa > Chordata > Aves > Passeriformes > Rhinocryptidae > Scytalopus > Scytalopus superciliaris. The sequence continues at coordinate 2,588 of VXBX01009261.1, read as the reverse complement.
CAGAAAATAATTTGGTATTAAAGAAAAAGCAATACATCTCATTTCTTCAGAAAGGGGACTGTTTATACACATAATGAAAGAAAACGTGACTGCTTAGGAAAACAGATGGAGAGATACCAGCAAAAGATAATAGCAGGGATTAAAGATGAAAACTATGAAAAATATTAATTAGATAATTTCCTCAACAAAAGACACCAAAATGTACCAATATGGGGAGTGCAGGGTGGTAATCATTTGCATTGTGATACAATCATACTGTCCCAGTAAGGGATTAGAGCTTTGCTGTGTCAGTGCTGCAAAAGCCTATCTTTGTCAGGCAGCTTCAGATCTCCTAATGAAAGGAGCTATGCAGTGACAAATGGCATTATGTGTCTGCAAGGTTATTGTTACCTCAAGGTCACTGTTGTCACTTCCCTCTCACTATCGTCATGAAAGCCAGTGTTATTAAAACTCAATCACATTAATGGCAAGAGAGCTTGCTAACACATAAAATGCATGTTAGAAACCCTTTGCTGGGGTAAAGCTAGGATTAGGATTTTAGCTTTACAAGATACTGTGTGTGAACACCATGGCAATGAGACACACCCCTAGATTCCCTTGAAAGCTTGCCACTGAATGGGTGCACATCTCACACCTGTGGCAGAGACATTCTCCCCCAGAGATGCCGTGCCAGCTGTGCTGATCTCCATCTGCTCTCAGCCTGTAGTCAGCAGGTCACAAGGGCTTTGTGCTGTCCCCAGCCCCATGAGGCACTCAGAGGTGAGCACACCTTCAGGGCAGCTGTGCTGACAACATGCATCTCTGGCACAATAGCAGGTGCACAGGGATGCTCAATGGCTCAGCCGTGGCCACTGTCAGTCCATGAAGCCCAGGTGGATTCAATGGGACAGTCTCCTGTTAGAATTCTCCTCTTTGTGCTTCCAACATGTTCCCTTGGCTTCCCTTTTCTGCTGAGAAAATTTCCAACTCCTGTTTTCCTGGGTCACCCCACATTTGACTATTTCCTGAGGCATACAAGTCAGATCCTGTCACAGTTACAACAAATTGGGTAGTGTTGGAGCAAACAGGGTACAGCAGGAATCCTGCAGCTCAAGGCTGGAGAATGACTGTGTTCTGTCTGGAATTAAAGCAATGAGAGCCTTAAAATATTGCAGCTAATTAAAATTTAAAATTAGTTGACAATTTGACAGATACTGACACATGGATCTCAAAGCAGGAAGTTATTTTCAGTCATTTGTGTGTCTGAATTCAGGGGCTGCTTCTCCATGTAATGTACTAACTAGAAAATCTGATTAATTGAATGATGATAATTGAGTCTGGAAAATTAAGGCATTTATCAACAAATCTCAAGTAATTTTTGTTGCACAAATACAAAGGCAATACAAAGACTGCTAACTGTTACTGATAATATTCTAGCCACACTTTTTGTGCTGAAGTGGATGACTAAATGGTTTTAGTCTTAACCTGCTTATGCTATCAGAACAAACAGCTTGGAGCAGTCAGACATGTTTTGCTGGAACTCAGCAGTCATAAAGATGCATAAGATGAAGATCAGAGGCTGTGAAACAAATTTGTACTCATGCAAATGTTAGCTGCTGACTGAAATCAGGTGAGAATTTGGTCCAGTAGAACCAGTTAGATAGAGGAGAAATTGCTAGCCAGTTGCTGTAAAAGTGAATACAAACAGCTTTCACACATCTGAAACGTGTATCTCACATTCTAGTCATGAGGTAGCCCATTCTTACGAAAAGGGAGCCTGTGTTGGGGAAGGGGTTTAAAGAAGTTGAGCTACCTCATTTGAACACAGCTCTGGACTCCTCGATGGCACCAATTACTTTTGTGACACTGCAGTTTTGAAGGCAGAGGAAGGTGAACTCCAGCTGCATTAGATGCTCCCAAGTGATCCAGCACAACCTCTCCAGAGCAAAGGATACTCACAAGCATGGAATCAACCAAAGCTCATGTAAGTGAGGGAATGAGACCTGAAGTGTTTTGCCAAGGTCAGGTCCAAATCTAGTGACTCTTGGCTTCCCACTACAACTATCACACATGCAATAAAACAGAATCTAAAATTCAGTGTCTGGTATCATTTCTTCTGCTCTGCTTCCAGTGATTGTGTTCAGAACCTGCAAAGATTTTGTCATATTTTTCCAGAAAAGAAAGCAAACAATAATCTTAATTTTCCCCATGTTAGAAAAAGCAAAAAGGTATTTTAAGGACCATTGCTAGATTAAAATCTTGAGGTAGTCTTTGTGACATTAAAAAAAAATGGATGCAGTGATAAGAAGACATTACATTAAAAAAAATGTAATCTGCAGCTCTCCTTCAGAGATGCACAGTAACAATACTCAAGTATCACAGACTTCTCAAAAAGAGAAGGTTGTACATATCAAACTGAATATACTGCAACAAAAGCAGTTTAGCAGGAAAGGAAAGGGAAGACAGATCCACAGCTCAATGTTTGTGACCAGACTTCAAATACCCTCTGCACACAAGGTTTCACGATACCATTTCTTCTGCATACATGGGAGAGGAAATGGAAATCAAGTGTAATGGAAATCACTGGACCTTTAGGTGGACACATTATA
>VXBX01009255.1:17291-32395 GCA_013400415.1 Scytalopus superciliaris | reverse complement strand
CAGGTGCTCCTTGTTCATCCATGATGGCCTCCTGGTGATTTTGTCTGACTTTCTCTTTGTTGGGATGCATCACTCCTGAGCTTGGAGAAGGTGATTCTTGAATATCAATCAGCTTTCTGAGGCCCCTCTTCCTTCCAGGGCTTTATCCCATGGNGCCCCTCTTCCTTCCAGGGCTTTATCCCATGGTACTCTACCAACCAGATCATTCAAGAGGCAAAAATCTGCTCTCCTGAAGTCCAGAGCAGTGAGCTTTCTGTGCACCCTACTTGCTGCTCTAAGGATCTTGAACTCTACGTTTTATGGTTACTGCACCAAGGCTGCCCTGGAGCTTCCCACTCACCACCAGCCCCTCCTTGTTGGTGAGAACAAAGTCCAGCATAGCATCTCTCCGTATTGGTTTTGCTGTCATAGCAACATAGAAGAAAGTTATCATCAGTGCATTTCAGAACCTGCTGGGTTGCTTGTGCCCTGTTATTTTGTCCCTCCAACAGGTATCAGATGGTTGAAGTCCCCCACAGGGATCGGGGCTTGTGAACATGAGGCTGCTCCTATCTGTCTATAGAGGGACTCATACACTTAGTCTTCCTGGTTGGGTGGCCTGTAACAGACCCCCACTATAATTGTCACCTGTCCCTGCCCTCCCTTTAATGTAGATCCATAAGCTCTCAGTTGGCTCCTCATCCATCCCCGGGCAGAGTGGCATCCACTCCAGCTGGTAACTGACAGAAAGGACAGCACCCTCTCCTCATCTTCCCCAGCTGTTCCACCTAAAGAGCCTGCATCATTCCACTCCAACACTCCAGTCACAGGAGCCTTCCCACTATGTCTCAGTGATGCTAATAGGATGATAGCCTTGTAGGTTTGAGCCCTTCTCTTAAATCTTCTTTATTTATTCCTGTTGTGTGTTTGCACAGAAGCATTTCAGTTGGGCTCACAATGAAGACAACTTACTGGCTGGAGTGTCAGGAATTCCCTTTTAAATGCTCTCCTGCTGACCTGCAATTGCTCTCCAAGCTCTGGACGTCTCTCACTGACACTGACATGAAACTGGTAGGAGCAGAATGGACTGAGGTTCTCTCCCAGCACCTTGAGTTTAAAGCCCTTTTCACCAGCTTGCCAAGCCTATGGCTGAAGATGCTCTTCCCCTTCCCTGGCAGATGGACCCCATCAGCCCCCAAAAGATGCAGTTTCTCCACCTGGTGATGTAGCAAATGAAGGCACAGACCCTCAAATGTGGTACAATGAGAATCATTTATTGTGTAGCCCACGTGTATATTTACACCCAGCTTAATTTTAGTTTCTATTCTGGTTCTCCAAGCAGCATGTGACACACAAGCACACTTCCTCTAACCAGCACACAGCGTGCATCCTTGTCACCAATCAGCTCCTAACACACAGTGCATGCGATGCTCACACAGCCAGCTCCATCTTGGCTTTATCATGACTCTCCACATTTCCCTCTTCGTTGCTTAACAACTGCAGGACAAACTGTATTCAATTGCATAATCATGACACAATTAAAACTACAATCAAACATTTTTTGAACACGGGATAACAAACAAGGAATACATATCAAAATCAGAATAAATACTCCCAATATGAAAAATACCAACACAAATAACCATTTAATCCAAGGCCCAATACCAAAAACTTTTAACTAGGCAAACCACCTCTACAAATAAGTCACTTTAATGTTAATGGTCCAGGGTTTACATGTCATTGGTGTTTAGCTGGGAGTGGTTAAGCAAACAAGGCAGAATAGATCTGTAGTTACACATTCACACACTCACACAAACTCACACTTGGTGGCCACCTCTCAAACATACAGACCTTGCCATTTGCAGCTCACACATTGTGATTGCAAACCGAGTCCTTTAACTCCATCTCTAGTCAATAAATCAATAAATCAAAGCTTTAGGTAAAACAATACAAGGTCATTTTGACATTTCCCAAGTGTTCCTGTTATTCTTCTTTCTTGTTATTCTTCTTTCTTGTTCTTATACTTGGCTCTCCATATCTCCCCCCTTTTTTGTTTTAACAAATGAACAAATATTAACCACATGTTTCCACGGTGAAAGACACCTCATTTGAGGGGCGTTCCGGCTGTTCCGACGAAGCGGCAACATAAGGCTGAACACAGAGGGAAGGGACCCATCTTAGCTGAGAACCTGTAGAAACGCAAGCATATCCCCTCCCCCAGGTTATGAGACCTGCTGGTCCTGTCCATTGTTCTGTGTGACTGATGACAGGCCCCTCCCTTTGCACGCATTGGCCGCCGGGCCCCTCCTACCACTGGCTGCTCCTGTGGCTGCAGTGAGCCAGGGACCACTGAAGGGTGAGGAGGAAGGAGCTGGGCTGCCTTTAATGTAGCAGTGATTGCTCCCCACGTGGCCAAATGCTCACATGCCACGGGGTCCCCAGACCCTGCTTTCTCACAGAGTCTGTGTCCGACTCTCTGCCAAACATCTATTTGAAAAGTCCCGTCCCAGAGGAAGCCAGATATGTGCAAAGTAATCCAGTTCAGAAGCATCACTAATTTAATTTTGGACACATCTTGGCTTTGTCTTTGTTCCAGGGATAACTTACTTCCCATGTTCCCAACCACTCACCTCCTCCAAGATCATGGGCTTGCATAATGCAAAAGGAGCTCCTTTTTCTTTGGTTCACTTGGGCTTCACTACTGGACGGACCTTTTCTTAATCCAATCTCTCACTGAAAATCCCTGATTCAGGGTGCCATTTGTAGCAAATGAAGACACAGACCTTCAGATGTGACACAATGAGAATCATTTATTGTCTATCCCACGTGTATATTTACACACAGCTTTGTTTCAGTTTCTATCCCGGTTCTCCAAGCAGCATGTGACATGCAAGCACACCTCCTGTAACCAGCATGCAGCACGTGTCCTCATCACCAGTCAGCTGCTAACACGCAGTGTGCACGCGGTGCTCACACGGTGTTCACACGGCCAGCTCCATCTTGGCTTTGTCATGACTCTCCACATGGTCAGTCCCATGGTCCAAGCAGCCAAACCCCTGACTGTAGCACCAGTCTCATAACCATTTTTTGATTTGCCATGTCCAACTGCCTCTTTCAAACACCTTCTCTTTGACCAGGAGGATTGATTAAAAAACTGCCTGCCCTTCAAACTACCTTACTGTCAGCCCCAGGGCTCTGTAATCCTTCTTGATTCTCCTCAGACTGCTCCTGGCTGTATCACTGTTGCCATATCATGTGAAACAGCAGCAGTAGATAATAGTGGACTGTATGAGGNTAAATAAGTCACTTAGAGTTATAACACTGTGTGAATTAGTATGCTGTTTGCCTTGGCTTAACTTGCTTACCGTGAGTAGCTGAATTTGCTGAAGTCTTAGGTGAATACCTGTGAGCTTTCACTAGAGATGTTTTTGCTTGAAACAGAGTTAATTTTCATATTAATTTTCTTAATGGCTTGTACAGTGTTGTGTTTTGAATTTAATGTAAGAATAATGTTGATTACACACCAATGTTTTAGTTATTGCCAAGCAGTCCTTGCTCTAAATCAAGGACTTCTTAGTTTCCTATGCTCTTCCAACTGAANCCAGTAAGAAGCACCTCTCTAGAGAGTGTCAGGTCAAGTGGGTTCCTCCACACTTCTCTGAGGAGAGTCACTTACTGCTGTTGNACTGAACTAGTGCACAAGAAACACAAACCAGATTATTAGAGGGCTGCAGTTGTCAGCAGAAGCTACATCTTGACAAGACACCACCAGTTAATGGCTTGCTCATGTGGTCATGGAGAAATAATCCAAAAAGGTGTTAGAAGGCCCCAGACCAAAAATTGCCATTGCACCAAGAGGCACGTGCAGGGTGTGTGAGGAACAGGTTCACAAACTCTGAGGTCATAAGAGCACTGGGGGATTCTTTGTTTGGGGTCCCTCTCTAGAGTCAGCCAGCTCTAGCTCTTCCTATTGATGGACCATTCATTTATAAAGTTATTTTCCCCTGCAGTTGGATGCAGGAGATGCATGAGACTCTGCTGAAAGAAACCTAGGGTGAAGAAATTCCTTTNCTGTTGCCTTTTCTTAGTTGTGCTGGTTGCGATAGAGCAGATGGGGCTGCCTTCCTCAGCCCTAGCATCTCTCCTGGTATGACGGGTCTTTCTTTTTGAGTTTGTGGAGTGTTGAAGTGATTCTGCAAAGGCACCTCAGGCTTCAGGGAATTCTCTTCTTTCTGCAGATCCTTGCCTGTTGCAAGCTTCCATTCTTCTGCATTGTCACCCCCCTTCCTTCGTGTGGGTTATGTCTGCTTTTGCTGTCTGTCTGCCCTGTTCCCCTATTGCAGCATGTTTGAAAACTGTGAAGAGCAGACTGAGTGGGAAATGCTGTAATGCATCAAATGAAGTAAGCCTGTAGCCTGCTTGCTTTCCCCTTTCATACTCTTACCTGGCCATACTGAAAAGAAGTTGTGTACTGCTACCAAACTTTTTAACAGGGAGAACAGATGAAGTTGGCAATTCATTAAGAAAAATGCACTATCCCACCTTTCGTTTTATGAGTTACAATTAAATTTTCTACTTAGTCAGAAAATAGTTCTTTCAGCAGCTGGTTTGCTTTGTGCATTTGGTAGCATTTGATGTATTGCCAGATACTTAAGCTGTTGGTCTTATTAGCTTGTAGGGTCTGTGGAAAAATCTACAAAATACACAAAAAACATTAATTCTATTAGATTATTCACAGCTTTCTTTATTCTTTCACAGTGAGGTGTGGCATCAGTGGTACTTTATCAAGAGATTGTCAGAATCTTGTCCTGCAAGCTCCCCACGTTAGTTTTGCAAGCTCTACACATGCCTGCTTTCAGTTTTAGCAATGGGTTTGTCAAATGGGATGTTAACTTCCACTGGCAGCCCATTACTGCTGCAAAGTGTAGTCTTGCTGGTGGTTTGATTTTGCCAAACCCAGACTCTTTGGGTTAGTGGCACAGCTAGGATAGGCAGCTTTGAAATAATACCTCCCTTGGCCTAAGTCCAGACTAAGCTGCAGTTCATACACTGCCCTCCAAAAAAACAGGCTTTGTTAGGACAAAAGTGATTGTATGAGACATCAGTTTGGCAGGTCAGAGAACATCAGTGTTAACACACCCTGATCTTGTCTGCTGACACTGCTGTTTAATTTAATTCTTGTTTATTATATGCCATGTCAGAGTATAAAAGCACTCTACTGATGTGAGTACATGCACATGCAAACATTCTGCAGAATCAGATCCCAAATATAAGCAGTTTTCAATTCAGAAAAAGGATTTGAAAAGTTATTATCTTAAGCACATGCAGAGATATTGCAGAAGTTTTAACATAACCAGACTCACTTGTAAGAGATCTGTAAGATAATGGTAAAGAAAAATTTTATATAAACATACCAGCTTCATACATATTTATGGACTAAATTCTAAAGGCAGAAAGAAAGGCTCAGCAAACACAAAATAGGCAAGTAAATGTGGGGGGTTTTTTTCTGTACATCCACAATTTTTTATGAAATAAGTATTCAAAACTCAAAATTTACTTTTGATTTTGAAGAATAAAACTTTTTCCCATCCTGAGATACCTGAATGGAAAATTGGAATGTAATTCACTAACAGTATTCCCAAATGGCAGTTTAAGAGCTTTTCCTTAGACTGGATTTAAAATTAATTCCAATGAGACTCTTTAAAATGTAGTGCCATTCACATGTCTTCAGTGTTTTCTAACAAACGAGTAATTGGTGGAAGAGCAGACTTTCAGCTGTGTGAGACAGTTTGCATGCTAATTGTAATGGTAATTAAAGATGCAAGTGTTAACAGGTGCAACAAAAGGTGCTCTCTTACCGTGTTTTGAAATGTGATAAAGTGCTTGGTTCCGTAATGTTTTCTATTCTGTTTATGTAATATGGAAAAGTGTGTCTTCCTCTCTTCTCTCCTTTTTTTTGGACGGTTCTAGGTTGTACATTGTTAAGTGACTTGATCATTGACAGGCCTGTAACACCCGATGGAGACTACCTTGTGCAGCTCTGAAAAGTTTTACTGGAACTCAGCTTCTTCAAAGATCACTTACAAAATCTTCTGTTACCAGCATGTCTGGTGACCATAATGCACGTATCTGATGTTAAAGATGTAACAAACATAAACAAACAACTTTTCCTTTGTTTTTCTCCTCAGTCCCAAAAATCTGGGGGGAAAAAACCAAAACCGAAACCAACAAAACAACCAAAATCCACAATGCTGATATAACATTAAGGTGTCAGATTTGAATACAGAGTTTCAAAATGAAAATTTCCACAGCTGACAACATCATCTGTTCAGTAATGCATATGTTTGGTGTCATGAATGACTGACCTAGTGCTCTATATAGTAGTTACCAAATGTCTTTAAACTCATTAGACTCTTAGGTTTCACTCTTGCCGTTTTGGCTACTGTACAGCATCAGATACATGCTAGGGGAAATATATTAAAATATCCCCCCCTCTTTTATTTAAAATAAATTAAAAGAAAACACAAACCAACCACCAAACAGCAGAAGTGTGGCACTGTGGACAAGGTAAATTGCACGAGTCTGTCTCCAGTTTTGTAATGACTACCACTTTCATCCTGAAAATATGTCTCCTTGGCAAATCTGACACGCTTCTGCAAATGTTTGTGCAAATGGAAATATATCACCAGAAGGTGGCAGTGTGATTTCTAAGTATGAATGAAGCTGCTGATGTGTTTTTATAATGGCAAATGTTTGTGTTTTAAATCTCATCCTTTGGCATCTCCTTTTTATTTATGTAAATCTAGGAAGAAGAGACTGACCAAACACAGAAGATGAGTCTAAAATGAAGTCACTTGAGAACGCGATTCTGCTGTGCTGTACAGGGTACATCTCTGGATCGACCACGCTCTCTCTTGGATTTTATTCATGCTTTGGTAAGGAAAAACCTGAATACATTATTGCTTTATGAAAAATAGTTAAGCAAACTCTCTCTCTGCTCTGCAACTGCTGTAGGCACAGAAGTAAAAACTTGGCTTTTGTTGGAGATATTTTTAGATCTCAAAGCCTAAAGGATAAAAAACAACTCATATTAATATTACTGTGCACAGTATTGTGAGATTGATATTTAGATGTTTTACATAAGAGTGTGCAACTTTGACCTAAACTTCTACCTAAGTTTTCTGGTTTAGATAAAAAATATCACAATAAAATGTTATACAATTCCCACAGATGCCTTTCCAGGAAGTTCCTTTATGCAGAGCTGGAGGGGAGGCAAGATGTTGGCATAGCTGTTGACCTAAAAACCTGCTATGCCAACATATTGCCATCTTTCCTGTCTGTTTGCGGCAGAGGGAAGTTGTATATTGTAATAGGGATTTAGAACAGCTTTAGTCTGTATAGATAACTTGAAATGTCCTTTCTCTGGCCCCGCTTTTAAGTCAGTGTGGTATGTGTTTATTAGTGGCATAACAACCAAAGGAGGAACAGGACATGACTGGTTGGGGTTTTTTGTTATTCAAATGACGAACAGCTTACTTTGCTCTGAAAAAAAGTTAGCGATGCAGTAAGAAAGGGGCGTGGGAGGCCATCGGTGGACAGGACAAGAATTGAGTGTTTTGCTGTCTGACCTGTATACCTTTCAGAGGGGTTAAGAGCTGACACTTAGCAGCCTGCATGGCAGTGTTTCTGTTTACATAACTTTCCCCTTTTTGATTATATTCTCCTTCCCTATATACTTTTAATGGTTGTAATTTCCATTAAGAGCCATCTAGTAAAGGGTTTTGAGCAATGGGATTACAGTGGTAGTCAAAAAATAAATGAGCACCCACTGAGGAAATTCTGTAGCTGCATTTCACCAATCTGTTTCCAATACGTAATTAAGAACAATGAAACAGTAAAGCTTGATCTTGAAGATCTCCTGATTGCTTTACGGGGAAGGTCTTGAAAAATACAAATTGCATGTAGCAATTTCATCATTCAAGTACTTATTCTTCGTAAGATGTTACTTCACAAAATTAGAGTTTTACTCAGAGAATCTATAATTAGAGGCTTGATTGGGAGTAGTATTGCTACTTAAAAAAAACACATAATGAGGCAGAGCTTGATTCCACATCGTGCCCATTTGCAATAGTCCTTCTTCACTCACAACACTTTCTGTCACTCAAGTACTGAGTTTGACCCATGTATGAAAGAACCATAGAACAGTCTGTTATAACTAGGCAATGTCAGTGTCAAACCTAACTTTGGATTAGTATCTTTATCTGCTATAACAAAATTATTATAATTAAATGTCCCTATTACTTTCTAATATTCAATTTTATTTAACCTCTACACTTAAGCCTTGTATCTGCAGTGGAGCATCATGCAAGTGATTTACAAACTTCTCATTTTAGTATTCTAATGCACTCATGATGACAAACACAGAGTGGTGCACCAATGATAGTTCTAGAAAATTCCATCATTTTAGCAAACAGAGAATTCTCCTCTCCTGATTCATGCTGAAAATAATATGATAAATAATATGATATATAAAGAATATAATAAATAAATAAATAATAAAGGTCTGAAGGGCAAAAAACATTGTGTTACTTTTGTTTTTAAGGCAGGATGCAGACACAACTTAAAATTTGGCTCCTCTCCTATCCCAAGCGTGTCAATGGATCCACAGAACAGCTGTCATCTTTCTTGTGGCAAGCTGACTCATTGCTCTCAAATAACAAATAGCAGCCATTGTTTGAGCACCTCGCCTATGGTATTGGACCTTTATCAGTGCTACTGTTCTAATAAATAAAATAAATATTACTTGGTTTTCTGAAAAGAAAATAATAGTGAGAAGGTATTTAGTCTGTTAGAATGAATTAAAGATAAATGAAGAAAGGCATTTGATATTGCAAAACAATGATAATGATCTGGTCTTTGTTGAGACAGATTAGCTGCTTGACATAATAGCAAGTTTTAAATAAGTCACTTAGAGTTATAACACTGTGTGAATTAGTATGCTGTTTGCCTTGGCTTAACTTGCTTACCGTGAGTAGCTGAATTTGCTGAAGTCTTAGGTGAATACCTGTGAGCTTTCACTAGAGATGTTTTTGCTTGAAACAGAGTTAATTTTCATATTAATTTTCTTAATGGCTTGTACAGTGTTGTGTTTTGAATTTAATGTAAGAATAATGTTGATTACACACCAATGTTTTAGTTATTGCCAAGCAGTCCTTGCTCTAAATCAAGGACTTCTTAGTTTCCTATGCTCTTCCAACTGAACTAGTGCACAAGAAACACAAACCAGATTATTAGAGGGCTGCAGTTGTCAGCAGAAGCTACATCTTGACAAGACACCACCAGTTAATGGCTTGCTCATGTGGTCATGGAGAAATAATCCAAAAAGGTGTTAGAAGGCCCCAGACCAAAAATTGCCATTGCACCAAGAGGCACGTGCAGGGTGTGTGAGGAACAGGTTCACAAACTCTGAGGTCATAAGAGCACTGGGGGATTCTTTGTTTGGGGTCCCTCTCTAGAGTCAGCCAGCTCTAGCTCTTCCTATTGATGGACCATTCATTTATAAAGTTATTTTCCCCTGCAGTTGGATGCAGGAGATGCATGAGACTCTGCTGAAAGAAACCTAGGGTGAAGAAATTCCTTTTAACATCTTTGTTTTAGTGGCAACGAAGTCTTCAAGTAACTGCTGTTATTTTGAACCAGTGTTCTCTGTAGCATCTCTCAGTCAGAGAAGACAAAATGCTTGCTTCTAGAAAGTAATAACTCTTACTTCTCAAACTTTAAAAGAGAATGCAAACCTCTGTATTATGATATTACTGACTTTTTTAAAGCACAGTGTTTTGGCTGAAGCTTTCAAGGGAACAAGTCTAAATCCAGTCCTAAAAAAATTATACCATTAGTGTATTAAGATATCTGAATACTAATTATAGAACTGGTTCTGCATTTCTCTTTCAATTCCTCAGGAACTCTGAAAATAACGGGATGGGTCATAGTTTGGCCTTACTGGTGCAGGCTTTATTTATTTATCCAATATCACGGTCTGCATGTTGTCTTAACAGAAATTCTTTCAAGTTCAAGTAAAATACGCCCATTTGAAGATTGCGTTATCCTAAATGTAAAATAAGTTATTCAACAGATAGGGTACATTTTGAACTTAATAAAATTTCACTCTTGTTATCTTCAATAGATTCAGTAGAATTTAGGCTTGGAATTTTATCACTAAACCGAAGATTTTGATCTTTTTAGTAGGCTTGCTAATGTTTACTTGTGTTTAAATATATATATATAACTTTAAAATTCATGTTAAAGGTGATCTGATATCTTCAGAAGAATGTGAAAAAGAGCTGAGCAAGAACAAGGAAAATTATCCATATCTTTCTTGCCAAATACAAGACTGGGCAGAATTATAAGGAAGGGGAAGACAAGGGCCTGAGGTGAGATTCTGGCCTTGCTGGTGTCAGCATAACTATTGTTCCAGCCTTGTTTAGGATAAAGATACAGCTGTGGATTAAGTCTGCTGTTAGCAAGGTCTGGTTTAGTACATCTTATTAACTTCAGTCCTTAACAATGGTCGAGTAACAGATGTTCTTTGTTGCTAGCACTTACATCCTTTGCTCCTGCCAGCAGTAAAGGGAACTTGAAGGCCTCTTTGTGTTGCCAGAAGAGAAGAGAATTTGTCCAAGGAGATGGGGAATGCAACACTTAAGTACTCCATCAGGCAGTCCCATGGGTGACCTTCATTAGTCATCAAGGTTCAGCAGTAGTTGGCCAGCTTGGCTCCTGTGATGGTGGAAATTCACTGTAAATATTAACATATATCCAAAATACAAAAATAGCATACTTGGAGGCAGGGGGGCTGAAGGATGGGAAGCTGTATGTAGATAAAGGTAATTAAAAACTAGTCAGACAAAGTATCTTCAGAAATAGGTGAAAGAGGAAGCAAAGAGACTATTTCCAGTGATCCAATTATTCTCTCATCTGAATCTGGCACATCTGAATCTCTACCTGATTTCATGTGACTACATGTTCTGTATAGCAATGATTTTACTCTGCCCTGCTACCTGATAATTGCTAACACAATTGAGACATGCAGTGAGGCAAGAAAAGGCACAGAACAAAGGTTTCTGTTGTTTCATACTTCGATGATCATGGCACAAGTGCAAACAAACTGCTTGTTTCAGGATGTTGGCTCGTCTGACGAGCAGCTGTCAAAATTGTTCTGGAAGACAAAGACCTATCCTCATCCCGATTAACTGCATAATGTCTTTTCCAGAGGGAGATTATAACTGTTCCCTCACAGCACACGTGGTCCTACTGCATAAGTCAAAAGAAGAAAGTCCACAAACGAAACACTGCATTGTCAGCAGCATTGTTTGCTTCTAACCTTTTAGGTTTTTTTTCAGTAAACGACAAAGACTTTGTTGGCCCACCTTAATGAGTGAAACTGGAAGCATAGACCAGAAAAAGTTGAAGTTACATCTCAATTAAAAAACCAATTTGAATCTAGGTTGACTACTGGTAACAGTTTCTTAAAGCATTCTATTTCATAATCAAGTAATTTCTTAGATTTTTTTGCAAGAGCATACTCATGCTAGTACTTGATGCATAATCAGTTTTGTATTAGCTCCATTGACAAATGTTCCTATAATTAACTATTTTGGATGTAGTTAGAATAGTTTCATTCGTGGCTTCTGCCAGCTCTATAGAGCATTTCTGATCTTTTAATAATTCAGTAATAAATTACATTATTTTTGTTATATGGTTTTTACACTATTAAATGATCATTGAGATTAGTCACCTATATAAGTTGTGGGAGCTCACTTTTTATATTCACTGCTGCATTTGTGTTCTTTTAGAACTGAAGAGTTTTCCAGTGCCGAAATACATGCCTAACTAGAAAGTAAGAAAAAGGGACATAGGTGAGTAGGAAATGGAATGAAACTGTCTGCTTGCTGCCATTCAAGGAGGGAAAGGCAGGCTCATGTGGGAAAGACAGGACAAGGTTAATAACGGTACTAAAGAAAATAGTTCTGCTTTCTGGAGAACAAGAAGGGACTGGATGAAAGTTGGCATGTACAGAGGGAAAACTATTACAAATCTCTTTCCTTTTTTTCTATCACCTGATGAAACTTGCTTATATTTTCTGCTGAGCTGTATGCATGTGTGCATACAGAAAGATTTATTGGTTGATTTGTAAGTAGATAAGTATGCACATGTGTGCAGAGTAGTAATTCTGAAATATATTGTTAAGAATATACTTACTGTGTATTAAAATTAAGACAGCACCAAGTAATTGTTTTGTTAAATTTCCCACCTCAAAATTAGTCTTTCCTGATCCACAATAAATGCAAGAAAGCACAAACACAAGTAAGAGTCTTTCATTCCCTTAGACAGCACAAGAAAAAAAAAAAGAAACAAAAAGAAACCACAATTTCTGTGAATAAAGTCACGTTTCTTATACCCCTGTTTTACAGTCAAGAAGCTGGTAAATAAATTCATGTAATTCATAAGAAATTATCATTAAAAACATAAGAGGTTTCTCATGACTAGCTTCAAATACCTATTGTTTTTCTCCAAGTGTGTATCTAAACTAATTTTAATTAAAGTGGTACTTATTCAGGTAATGTACTAGATTTGCTGGGTCATTGCTAATATGGGCTCTTGGCTACTCATTTATGCAGATATCTGATTTCCAAGGATGAAATACATAATATGGCAAACTGACGTTACCATTCTTCTACCAAATGCTAAACTATTTTCTGACAATACACCAGCAAATGCTACACACTCCTCTTCTTCCATCTTCTGGAATTTGTAGAGTAGGGCTTAAGAATTACAGGTTAAGAATTAAGAAAAATCTGTGGATATATTTAACAGTGCTTGGGTGACCATATTCTCGTAATGGGATCATAAAGCAAGTCAAAAGTGAGTAAAAGAGTCCATCCAGAATTAGGGTGGCGTGGAAGGTCTCTAGTGCAGTGTCCCTTCTGAGCCCGGGGGTGAAACCTCATCTGGCAGAGCTATACAGTTGCTTTATCCAAATGTCCAGGCTTGCTGTAATGGTGCTACAAGACTGCACCTTTTTTTATTATTACTTTCTTTGACTTTAGACAGGGTAAAGAACAGATGAAGAAGGATGCAAACAATAAATACCTGTAACCTCAGTACTGTTAAGGAAGCTTATATGAGTAACTGTGATATCATGAATACTGCTTCCCTTGATCACGTCTCTTCAGGTCACAGTGTATAGCTCTTCAGGGCAGCATATTTCCAGCTGTCTTTTCCATTTCAAAACAGGAGGACAAAGTTATTTCCTAAGGGAAAGTCTACACACGGGCACCAGCACCCTCTTGTGTTGATGGCATGCGGAGGCCAAACTCAGCACTGAATAACCCCGTGTGACTCCAGAGCTTCATTCTGGAGTATCTTCCACAGCCCCAAATCTGACATAACAGCAGAAACCTGAAGTCTCACACATGTTCCTCCAACAGCTGCTGGCTATTGCCCGACAGGAAAGCAGTAATTAGCACAGCTATATTTACCTCACATGTTCATTTTCTCAAGCACCATCAGAAATACTTAATCTGAACCACTTTTTCTCCCATATTTCTTTGGAGCTACCACCACCTTTGTTCCTCAAAACAGAGTTTAGAACAGTCCAAGTATTTTGCACATGAATATAACTGTGTTCTATCAGGCTTGTGTCTTACATAGAATTTTGTCTTGAATAACTTTTCCACATAAGAATACTAGTGAAACTAAGTAAATTTGAATCCAATTTAAATTCGCAAAGTACCAGATATAAATAGATCATGGGTTTGTAGTAGGTGAATTGAACATGAGAGGCAACAATAATGCTGAATGCACTCAGGAAGATGCATTTAAAGAAAAAAAATACTTCTGGCCACAACAAGTAATTAATCTCCAGGGAAAAGATACAATGGAATTTCTAGACCTTTCACTACATTATGATTACCATCAGAAGTAATTAAGATGTCTTAAGAAAAACCAGCTTTTTCTCCTGAACCACAATGTTCCTTATGTATATAATGAGGGTGAAGTGTTACTTACTAAAAACTGTTAGATCAGCTCAAGTTAGGACATGAGATATTCCAAATTCCTGTCATCTAATGTGTATCAGGAATACAGCAATGTATGGGTTAGAAGGGATTACAGCCCTTGCAGCCTTGGCTGAGCACATCCACTGCCATCCACTGGTTCATTATAGAATGCTGCCTGTACCACTAGTGTTTATAATACACCATCAGGGAAACAAAAAATCCCCCCTTTTTTTGTGTCATACCTATTGATACAAATAAATCAGTTAATCCCTCTTTGATTCTGCACTTTAAGAAGGTGCAGATTCTCCATCATGTGCCTATTAATCATGAGGTGATTTTAGTATTACAATTTAAATAAAACAAAAAATTCTGTGTTCAAATGCAGTTAAATATCCTCCCTGATGCAGCTGGTAAAGATGATACTAATTCCATCAATACAAATGAGAGATGAGATTACAATAAAACTATGGCTTGTACAGTATCCTCCACAGACACGTCACACAAGAAATGATACTCTGTCATTTGCCTTTATGCTTTTCATTAGGTTCTTAATTTTAGTTGCATTTTGTTTAATGCATAAACCCATTGTCATCATTAGTCTTATTTCTGTAATCTCCATTTGGCAAGGATGTGCACATTGGTCTGAAGTGTACCTGTTTTATGGGTAAATGCAAGCAGACAACAACTGCCAATGTTGTCTTCCCAAATTCACAAGCAGAATTCAATGATGCTTTAAACAACTCTGTAGATTAAAGAACCCTTTATCTTGGCCTGGAAGATATTGAAGCAGTCTTTTAATGTTTAGTTACTGCATTTTTCCATTGATTCAGTGGTTTGTGTTTTATAATCCCTTATAGATGTTACGAAAAGTTGATATAAAGAAAAAAGTGGAAATCCCCAAAGCAAGACTTTTAAAATCTTGTTCCGAATATTCATAAAATCACTGACTATTCTGAAAGGTGTGGGGGGGAAAAAGGTCTGAAGAAAAAATGCATAGTTGCTTTACTAATATTTTTGGGAAAAGTTAAATTTCTAGCTGATATGACACAAAAGAGTGTACCTGAAAAT
>VXBX01009248.1:257413-316787 GCA_013400415.1 Scytalopus superciliaris | reverse complement strand
GAGGGGGGCGGGGGGGGGGGGGGGGGGGTGGAGAATTAATGTATTGCGGTTGAAAATGGTAGGGGTGTCTTAGAAGAAAGCATTTATATGTTCGATTTTATGGTATTATTTGAGAAAAAGAAATGGAGATAGAAGAGGTTTCAAGTAACCTAATTTGCTCTTATTAGTGGGAAATAATGGTAAAAGTTGATTTGGATTTTCCACAACCTTAGAGAAAGCAAGCATGCCAAAAATAACACAAGGGAAAAAAACCTAAACTGGGTAATTGTTCTTTACTGAACACCTTCTTTTAGGTAACTAATTTAGATGATAGGACATTACTTTATTAGTAGCCCAGACAAGATTTGTTGAGCAGACATTGAGCAGATTGTGGGCAATCACCTCTAAATAGATGACAGGAGCCTCAAATCTCTAAGTTGAGATTGGTAATTGTAGAATCATAGAATTGTTGAGGCTGGAAGGGACGGTAAAGATCATCTAGTTCCAACTCCGCTGCCATGGGCAGGGACATCTTTCACTAGACCAGGTTGTTCAGAGCTCCATCCAGCCTGTCCTTGAACACTTCCAGTGCTGGGGCATCCACAATTTCTCTGGACAACCCGTTCCAGTGCCTCAGCATGTTCCCAGTAAAGAACTTCCTCCTAAAATCTAATCTAACCCTACCCTGTTTTAGTTAGAATCCACTCCCCCTTGTTCTGTCACTACCTGCCCTAGTAAAGAGCCTCTCCATCTTTCTTGTAGTTTCCCTTCAAGTACTGGAAGGCTACAATGAGGTCACCGCTAAGCCATCTCTTTTCCAGGCTGAACAAACACAATTCTCTCACCCTTTCCTCATAGGAGAGGTTCCCCGTGCTTCCAAACATCTTGGTGGCCTCCTCGGGACTCTCTCCATAGGTCCATGTCTTTCATGTGCTGAGGATCCCAGAGCTGGACTCCATATTCCAGGTGGGACCTCACCAGAGCAGAGCAGAGGGGAAGAGTGAGGTGAAAAACATATGTTTCTGCAGGCAGTCAGGAACATCAACAGAAAAAACATCTGCTACCAGAAGTGGTTTTAGAACCTACAGGTAGATGTTCCCAGCCCCTCTGATATGTGTGGGATATAAAGGGTAATGCTTCCTGCAGTATTCAGGGCACAGGCTCATCCCACTATTTCTTTGTGGGAGTTGTCCATGTGCACATCTAACGCATGAGCATTGCTTTCTATCCATGAAAGTGAATTAAAGAAAGCACAAGTCCTGGGGCAATTAGAGAACAGGTCAGCTTATTTCAGCAAATAAAAGCCTCTGGAAAATTATAGGTATCAGGTTAAGCAACGCAGGACTGCTTCACAGACTCCACAGGTGTTTTCTCTCCTCAAGCCATGCCAGAATTTTCACATGAGATTATTGTCTGTGCAGGTTTTCGCCTAGTCCAAGAGAACATTGAACTAGCATATCTCATCTGAATTCTCAAACACCCTCTTCCTTGGAATGCTTCACTACTGCAACAGAAGGTAAGAACTGCATTTTTCCAGATATCTCTACTTACAGAGAGAAATTCACAGAAAATTTAGAGGGTC
The DNA here is from genome assembly GCA_013400415.1 of Scytalopus superciliaris. Classification (NCBI taxonomy): domain Eukaryota; kingdom Metazoa; phylum Chordata; class Aves; order Passeriformes; family Rhinocryptidae; genus Scytalopus; species Scytalopus superciliaris. The sequence continues at coordinate 315,226 of VXBX01009248.1, read as the reverse complement.
AGCAGAAGTCTACTGGCACCAGAGTATTCACCATAGGATGGATATAATCTGTAGTGCCAGATGTGAGCCTTCTATGGGTGAATTAAAATTTGCCTCCAGTCCTACCAACACACTACCATTTACAGCACATTCTGTAAATCTCTTCAACATTTTGACATAATAGTTATGTTTTGTCTCCTTGCAAAACATGCAAACAAGGGAGATTCAGATCTAATCGTGAATTTTCAAACTCATAACATACTAGGGGAAAAATGAAAACAGTTAAGCAATAAATTTGGAGGCAAGGCTCTGAAGTCATGCAAATTTCTTTACTTACATTGACAGTAAGCACAGTCCAGTCACTGTGATGCAAAATGCATTAATAACATGCTGTTTCTTTTTCAAGTTACATTATCAAATACCTAGGTGTCCTTTGTCACATCACTTAACTGCTCTGCATTTCAGCATCCTCATCTGTGAAATGGAATAGGTAATTAAACACTCATGAATGCTTTGGGACTCTTTGGTGGAAAGAATTATTATGGTGTCTTATTACTGTGAGACAACACACAATTGTCTCAGGTCTCTGTAACAGCTGAGCCTAAACAGAAAAGGAAAAAAAATCTAAAAGCTCAACTGAGATCTTCTGCCTTATCCTCTGCAAGATGCAACTACTACTTCAGTCCATTTTCCATACTGAAGAAATTGTTCTGAGGTTGATCACGTTGCAAAAATATTATCATATTGCAGTACTTTCAAAACTAGTCTGAGAAAGGATAAAAGAAATAACATATCTACCAGAAACATTACGTTCATGAATGGTCAGAATTATTTAAGAGATGACTGAAAAGAGAAAACTCAAAAGAAGACCACAAAATATAAAGCCTTCCCCTGAGAAGAAAAAGCACCCTAAAAACAGCAGAAATCCACACCCCATAGTATAGACAATTTCCCAAAGGCTCACGGCATTGAAAAACATTTTATATTGCCCCAAAACTTGCCAGCAGAGAGATCTGGGTTGCTACTGCCCACCTCACAGCACTGAAAAAGCAAGTGCCCAGTGGGTATCATTCTCCATTATCTCTCAAACCTTTGCCACCAGTGTACAGATAGAAGCAACGGAAAAATGAAAAGTGTGTATATTGTAAGCGTTGGTTAAACAACCCCACAGTAATTCTTATTTGCTGGAGGTTTTAGAGAGCAGATGTAGGATTGGCAGGGGCTGGGAGCTGGCTATATTGTTCTAGCACATTTAGAGCCAACACGGAAAGAACACGGAAAGCTGCATTTTTTGTGTGTGTGTGCATGTGAATGTGTGTGTGTACGTGCATGTGTGTGTGTTTGCCTTTTGCCATCGACTCATCTAAGGCTTCTTGGATTCACACTGACACATAACAACAACAACCAAAAAAAAAGCTAGGTTGGTTCTCTTCCAAAAGAAATATGACTTATATCAGCTGCTGCATGAGAGTCTCTCAATTGCCACTACTAAGCTGCCTATTTTGCAGTAGCAAGTGGCCATGTGCTGTAACACACTGATTGCCTGCTTTGGTGGTATCGGTTGCTAGAATAAGGGCAAACAAATGGGGAACCAAATATAAAAAACAGCCAGCAGCACTGAAGAAGCATTACAGCTGCCAGGCAATAACTTAGATAGTTACAGCTGCCATCACCTAGTTCACGCAAGCTTTTTAATATCTTTTGGCAGAGCTTGGTGTCACAGCACAAAAGGAAAGTTGGCACTTCCTAGCATACTTTGTTTGACATAACTGTAGGCAGAACCCAGCTGATACCTTCATCAATGTGTATGTGTTTGCTCTTAAGGTACGTTTTAGCAGATCAAACATTGTTTTTCTCTTTCTGTTTCACACACCACTGTTAAATCATAGGTTGGGAACCACACCAGATAAATGGGAAAGAGCTCACTAAGCTGGAGCACACGGCCAGTCCCAGCAGCACCTCAGATAAGGAACACAAAAAAATCCTGAAAAAAAAAAGAAAAATATAGTACAGCAGGAGGGGCTGTGGAGGGAGGCTTAAAAAAAATAAATATACCGCTTTGCCAAAATGTTCTCCTGCCTCGCCAGTAGCAGCAGCAGCCTCAGAGCCAGGCCAGATTCTCTTCTCCATTTACCGTACTTATAAAAAACCCACAAGCACAAACACATAGACCATCACATACACATAATTAAAGCATCGACATCCCTTACTGTGATTTACAATCCACACCACCAGAAGTACACAGGCGCTCCCAGGATTTCATCAATGTCTCATCTGGTGCTCTTGGCAAACCCAACCTCTTCCTTAGACACAGCGCATGCTGCACCTCGTTCTCTCAGAAATGGGGATTCAGAGCTCTTCCCCTTATGTGAACCAGGGAAGACAAGCACTAAATGTGTCAGCACTGGGTGATTTGCTGCTGTGGGACCTCATTTTGCAGGAGATTAATAAAAGACTAGCCTGCAGCACTGACTCTTGAGACCGCTTTCTATCATCACAAGCTTTCTATGTGGCCCACGAATTTGGGTTACAATATTGTACAAGGAACTGGACAGCCTCTGCATAATGATATGATTTTACAGCTCTTAAAAGCAAATATACAGAGAGAGAAGACTGTGGCCCCAGGTGCTTCCATTGGCCATGAACAAAACAAGCCCATAAGTGTCTACCTGAAGTTAGCCCAGGGTCCTAATAATGTATTGAGTTAGTTTATTTGTAATTCACCCCAGAAAACAAATGCACTTGTCTTTAAGGCCTCTGGCACTTTAATGGCATCAAAAAAACAACAGTATTGAAACAAATGGCTTTACAAGATTTTTCAGATGTAACACCAACAGAAAGAGTAGCAATTAAGATGATAGGAGGAAAAAAGGAGAGAGCAAATATCAATATCTTTGTTTGAAAAATAGGAAACTCAGGCACATGGATGTGAGATGATTGCTTCAAAACTGACACAGACAACAAGGACAGGGACATGAAACAAATGTGGATCATCCTGGGTTCACATTCAGCACCTCACCAGCCAATTGTACCACTGAACCACAGGCAAAAGAAGGTTTCCCTTCAAGGAGAAGAAAGGGCTTCCTGTCCCAACCTGCCAGCAGCCCCATGGAAGCTGAGGGCTTGAGCTGAATGTGGTTGGCTGAATCCAATTCCAGAAGCACGAAAGGGGTATTAGGGGTCATGTTTTCCTAAAACACAACATCTATAGTTCAGATTCCTTAGGTAAGTCAGATATTGACAACTAAATGTAAAGGCATGTCAAGAACTCCACCAATCTGAATTATTTATTGAAGCTGATCTAGGAATAAACAGTTTTAATGGTAACATGTGAATTGAATGTGACTAGGAATTGGTAAAATGAGTATGTTGGGCCTAGATAAAAGGTGCCCTGTGGGAAGGACAAAAAGTTTTTCTTTGGGACCCCAGGTGATCCTTTTTCAATGGCAGAAAGGGAAAGTTGATCCATAAAACATGCACGTGTACCCCCAGAATCGTCCAAGTTATGAATACATTTTGGAAGCTCCTAATACACTGCATAAAGAAACAATCATTCATGTACATGCACATGAAAGGACAGTCACAGATTTACAGCCACCCACCAAGGTAGAACAGGTGGCTGTAATGTAGTAAAAATGTATTGCAAGGAACTTGTCATGAATTTTAAAAACAAAGATGCCTACAGACATAGTAAAATTGATGTGACATTCAGTTAAAACTAAAGCTTTCACCTATCTTAACAAAATGACAATGCACGGGAACTCAAGGAAAGGGACCATTCCCATCAGCCCTCACAGAACAAAGTGTTTCACTCAGTTTTTCGTAAGTAATGTCATTGATCTCATCAGTGGCATGGCTTACACCTGCCACATGGGTAGGAGATCAGGGCCAAAGGCACCGAACAAAATCATTCCAGACAATTGCTGTAGAAAAGATATGCTTCAAGGTCCTGGCAAAGAAAGCCAAGTCCTTTCCTTCCTCTACCACAGGATATGACATCTTTTCCTTGACTATTTTAAACCTTTCAGGGGAACTAATTTCAACTGTTAGCCAAGAATTGCTTCCTCTTTCGTTCATTATGTTTTTAGTGACACAAAATTGGAATACTAGAAAATCCAACTCACTTCTCAATAACATGGGCATAATAAACTGACAGATTCCCCTGATAGCCTCAAAATCTAAAGTGGGAAAAGAAAGAAAAACCTAGATTTAAGATTTGCAGGCAAGGTATATCCATCTCTATTAAGATGTGGATCAACAAGTTAGCCACTCTGACAGCCGCTTATCATAGCTTTGAACTGGGGAAAAAAAGCTCAGGTGCAGTGGGATAGAGAATAGAAAGAAACTGGGATAAAGAATGAAACAAGGATAGTCAATTATGATAAACTGGTTTCCTTGGTAACTATATTTATAACTCTAATGACGTTGCTATTCTTTTAGTAATGAACAAAAAGGTTTGATACAAAGTTATATAATTCAGGCATACAAACCAGCATCTGTTCCATTGGTAAAGCTGAATCCATGTCTTAATGGAAGATGACAAACATCAAAAGATTTGTAAATGCTTTTAAACAGCTTCTAAATGTTTATAAACTTCCTCCTAAGGACAGGTGAGCTCACAGTGATGAATTTCTATCCCCACATCGAAGCTTGGTGGTATGTAATTACCTCATGATCTTTGTGCTGGGAACAACACTCAAGCTCAAGACAGCGGGCACAGAGGCAAAGGAGAGGGGTAAAAAAAACCACAAACACATACGAATCAAATTAGAAGACTTTGGGAATGATATTTGAGTTGCTGAGCATTTAAGTGCACGTGACTTTTGCCAAATGCATGTGCACATTTGCCATAATTGTACACGGCATACTGACTGCTTCCAAACATTATGTTGATGCCTAGGGATTTTAGTGTGTATTTTGTAGATTTCTGTGGAGTTATATAAGTTGAATAAGTTGTGCTGAGTTTCTTGCATTTTAGGTGGTATTTAGAAGTCACTAAGCACTTTCTCACACATTCCTGAACTTCTGTTAGACACAGATTACCAAGGGCACTCTGTTTTGAAGAACACTTGCAAGAGCTCCAACTGAGACAATAAGAAGCTTGTAGTCAAAACAGGAGAGTAAGCTCAGAGCCCTTGGAGGTACTCCAAGGGTCAGTTCTGAGGAGTTCTGAGGGTGGGCACCAGGGGAAATTGTACCACAGGTTGGCTGTAGATATCACATACGTCAATTACTGAAAATTACAAAAACTGTGACATCTAGCTCATGTGGGTGCTTTTGGTGTGCACCTTGAAGTCTTTCAATAAAAGGGCTACCTTATCTATCTGTCTATGTCCACTAATGTTGTTTAGAGAGTCTTTTGCAGGAATTTAGGCATCAGTGTTGAAATTCCTCTATGACATCTGAAAATGATGTCTACTGATACCTCTTGCTGCCAATTTTAACCACTGTGGAAGGTTCATTGAAATTTCAGTCTAAATTATACTCCATCCTAGAAAGGGTGCCCACAAGGAGTCACTTTAAAGAAGTAACTGGGGGAAGCACCTAAATGAAGGGTGTGTGCACCCTGTCATTATGAATCTGATCCTGAGAGCAGGTCACATACAGAAACTGGCTTCCTCCCTCCACATATTCCCAGATTTTCTCCCAGTGAATTTCAGGATGAGCATAAATGATGCTTAGTTTGCATTTGGAAGGAAATAATCCTCCTGATGAACCACACTCTGAGATGGGGGCTGCCTGTTTGCCTGAGTGTGTGAAATGCAAGCCTTCCTTGCCTGACTGAGGCAGGCTTTTCAGTTCGTGCTCAGTACTGACTAATGCAAGCACTACAGTTATAGCACTATAATGCTCACAAATTTTACCCTCTGCTGTCTCTTTAGGCCATTGCCCCAAAGGCTTTCATGTTCCTAAAGCTGTCATTTAAAACATTTGTGAATCAGGATGTGTGGACAATAGAAGAAGCTGGTAGAGCCAGGGAGTGCAGATGTGAAATAATTTAATCAACAGCAATTTTTCCATTTACTTCAATGGGCTTTGGATCACCCGCTTCATGAGTGGAACATGTATTGAGGAGGAAGCAACACGAGCCAGATAAAGAGCCAAGATACCAAAGTAACAGAGTTCCACCAAACAAGAGAGTCCACAGCAGCTGCAGCTTGAGATGTATGATGTAAAAACAGATCTAGACTCAGCTAGCAGACTGGAAAAAGGATGCTAGAGAAAACGGAAAATAAGCAAGGATTTAGCCATCAAAAGACAGAGCCATATGAGTTACTACTAAGAAATTTTTTGTGGGAGGAAACATGTTATATAAAGTACTACTAATATTCAATGAGCTTTGCAGAATTTATCTGAGGAGGAAATGAAGGCACAAAGAAACAAAGTGAAAACCTCAAAACAGATTTTTTTGCCTAATCACTAAAAAGAAAAACCCTTGAAGCTTTTTATTCCCTATATGACATAAGTATCAGGCTATGATACTCATTGTAATGGTTATATCACACTGTGGTGCTGAGATCATTGTGTGCTAGTTGACAATGCTTACCCTAATTGGTGCCATTAAGTAATAAAATAATAATTGTACCTCAGATCATTGGCACTTCAGAAATGGCCAATTCCAAGCACAAACGGTGGTGTATCCCTGTGCACAATTCAGTGCTGAAATGGTTAATGCCATGTATTATGTGTCAGTAATGAAAACTAGCACTCAAGCAAGGAAATTCAAAGCTAAGGCTGACACATCATCGTTAACGCAGCCCTTTGTGCTTAGCTACCACAGGAGTCTTGGAGCAGCACATGGTGTTGTACCCCACACAATATGTGCTACTACAATACCGCATTCACAACACAATGAATTGAGGTCAAGTGAGTGACCTTAAAAAGAGCTTTCTTTTAATTCTTTAAAGAAACACCCCATGATATGTAGGAGCCCATTAAACAAAGCTGCAAGAAGATACAGTAAACTTTAATTAGCAGTGAAGGCAATAACCTCACTTTATACTTCATAATTTCTCCCACCATGTTTTATTACATGGAACAGTCATTTTAGTACCTTTGTACCTAAGGCAGCATCCATGTGGTGTGGAAAGGGATGTGTTGTTGGATATTTATTGTAATGGGGCTTCATGTGGTTGGAGGTCAAAGTGTAGGACTTTCATTTGTACATTACTGCTCTACTATCTGCTCATGTCTCTGGGTAACCTGATGTTCAAACCTTTTGTAAGGCAATTGCTGAGGAGGTTGTTCTTATTGTTATGAGAACTTGGAGAAAGGATGCTGGGCCCTGGCTTTGGCACAAGCCTACTGTGTGACATAGGGTACTCCGCCAAAATTTTTTCTCACACTGATCTCAGATGCTTCTGTTTTTAGGGGACTCAGGTGCAGCTCCTAGGGTCTGGTCTCAGAAAGTCTGGGAATGAGTAGTTCCTCTTGGCTTCTCAGGACCACTCAGAACCCAGTTTGGAAAAATCACGGATTTGTCTCCTGAAAAATTACCTGCCATTTTGAAATATTGCATTTTAACTCTCTTTGAAACATCCTACATCGACTTGGAACGATATTTTCCTATGAGCTTGCAGACTGAGTGGGACACTGTCAACTTTCCTTTGTCCTTTTTATGTTAACTATTTAGCTGATTATGGGGCATAATAACTGAACTCCTTGGGGGTTTCATTTTACTGGTGGAAAACATCAATACCCAGAGCTTCTGGACCAGACCCACAGCAGGGCATGGGAAGATATATGCAGCCAGCATGGCAAAGATATAAGCCTCAGAACACCCAGGAGTCTTTTGGCACATCAATCATCTGCATTGCATTTTCCCCAGTTTCTACAATTCTGTTTCGGTGCATGCCTAAAAAATGCAGTCTTGAAAAGACTCAGTTACTCAACAGCGATCAAGTACTTTTTCCCCAGCAGGCATCAACACATCTCCATCTACCTCAGAAGATCAGCTTGCTCATATAACTGCCTTTGGAACATCTCCTGGAAGGGGCTTCCATACATTCATTGCTCTCTGTTTCCTATACCCCAAGCTACAGGAGGAAGGTGTGCCTAGAAGTGATGGCAGCATTGGATTTCTATTACCTGCTTCACAGTTTTTGCCACACAACCTTCCTTTCCTAAATGTGTGTGCTAACTACTGTGTTAGAGTTAGGCTATTTTTACATCCTTTTTCTTTCCCCATTAAACCTGAGTTTTACAACAAGAATTGTTTTAGAAGACGCATGAAGAGTATCAAAGGATCACAGAATATGCCAAGTTGGAAGACCATCGAGTCCAGCACTTAGCCCTACTGAGGACCATCCCCAAGACTCATACCATGTGCCCAAGAGTATCATCTGAACACTTTTTGAACTCTCTTAGGCTTGGTGCTGTGACCACTTCCCTGGGGAGCCTGTTCCAGTGCCCAACCACTCTCTGGGTGAAGAACCTCTTTCTAACATCCTACCTAAACCTCCCCTGACACAACTTCAGGCCATTTTCTCAGATCCTGTCACTGGTCACCACAGAGAAGAGATCAGTGCCTGCCCCTCCTCATCCTCTCATGAGGAAGTTGTGGACTGTGATGACATCCTCCTAGAATAAAGTACTAAACAGCAAGAATAGAGGTGGGGGAAGGAAAACAGGCCTTATGGTATGTTATTTTACTTTGTTATTGCATATGTCACTGTTTTCAAAAATTTCAGACAGACATAAGGAAGAGGGAAGACCTTTTACTTCAGAATACATCAAATATGTATGTTTTGAAGACGTAGAAGTAATATTAGAAAGCAGAATCTAAAATAAAACTGGAAGGTTTATAAAATTTCTCTCAACAAAAAGTCCTTTAAAGGGTGAGGCGTCCTCACCTCACTCTGACTTAGGAAAGAAGCAGAACTCCTGAGCCTGTGGAAGGCTACACACCACAACTAACACATCAACAGCATGTAGACCTACATTAACAGCAGGCAGAAGAGGTGCAGCATGCTCTCAGTAGCATGCCCTCAGTGAATGCTGAGCAGGATGCTCTGTTCCAGCATGGGCTTCTGAATTGCCTTTAGAAGTAGCTCCTATTTGAGCACATTACAGCAGCCTAGCTACACAGTGACAAACACACAGGTACTTGTCACAACTTTAAGACAGAGGAGAGGGTAAAATCTAGACAACCCAACCCAGACACAAAAGGTGTGTTAATATGGAAGCAAATTAAAAAATCCAGCAGAACTAACACAAGATGCATTAGCATTTCTACTTCCACAGGTTAGACAAAAGGGAAAGTACTGATTAAGAGTTGCCTTATTTATCTATTTTTCCCATTTCAAAAAAGGCACCATAGTGACTCACTAGGTGCCAAGTCGAGAGTCCTAGAGCAATAAACTTTTTAAAATCTGTGTTGTATGACAAAATCTTTGTTGCAATCTCAGCAGGCCAAATACCCAGACAGTACTGTTATCTCACTTACAAAAAAAAATATTTGTAGAACTCTGCAAAAGTTCCAAAACCACAAAAAGAATTCCACTATATAGCTAGTATTTACTGGTATCCACTATAAAACTAGTAGCATCAATAACTCCCTTTTGTACAACCCCCTTATTGCTAGAAATTATGAAAATATACTCATTTAGATTCATCCTGGATGCAACACTACCAAATCTTGCTGCAGCAAATTCACATCAGGTGTGATTTTGGCCCTAGGGAAGCACTCAAGAAAGTTTCAGTGCATTGAAGCTTAAATATATCAAGAGAAGAAACAACCAATCAGCTCCAGAAATTCCAGGGATGCCTTCATCTCTGTGTTTTCCCTGTGCTTTTATAGTATATTGTTGCGTATGAGTTACAAATTGGAAAACACTAAAGTTGAGCCAACTACAAAATAAGCTAATATCTTGTGTTTTCTAAAAAATGCAAGCCTAATTAGAGTTTAGGTAATTAAAGCTTTCACAGTTATAAAAAATACAATACATTCATTTATGCAAATCTGCCACTGAGTGTGATTCCAGTAAAATACCATGTAATGCGCATAACGTCAGAATTTTGCTTACAATTGACATGTCTGAAAAGCAAGTTCTCTTCCTAAATTTCAGACACATGCACTGTAATTCTCTTGCATTATGGATTTAAAACTCAGATTGCTTTGTCTTCATTTTAAAATGATTAACAGTTTACATTGGATTTATGTGCTGGCATAGCCTTTGTATCATTGAACAACTACAGGCTGATTTACAAAAGCCCAGATACACTATGTGTATATCTATGTAACTACAAAGTAATATGTGATGGCAGGCATAACCAGAAGACATAATTTATAATTAAGTGATTAGCGATATAAGCCACTATTATTAATTAATGTGTAATGCTGACATTGTGCTTGGGGCTGTATAAACTACAAGTGTAAGGCAATCTCTGCCTTAGAGCAGCAAGAGGCTAAAATGACAGGCGTTGTCTCCCAATCCCACAGCTTCTGGGGAGTTGGGAGAAGAAAGCACCCAGCAGGAGTCCTAAAGACAGCTCAGCACAGCCAGAGTGGCCCAGCCAGGCACAGGACACAGCAGGCTGCCACAGCCACCAACATTTCTGAAAAAACAGCAAAAGCAAAAGCTGACTCCTTTTCTCTAGTTCAAAAGCAACTAGAAGCAATACTAAACACATAAAGATCCTCCAACCTCTATGACCCTGAGGCAAAGACCCAGCAAAACTTAATACAGAGGGAGGTAGCCTTTGCCCCATGCTTCCTGGGGAGCAAGTGGGGATAGGTCTTTTTGGGGTCTGCACAGATGACTTTTTTGCTCCACTCTGTCACTCCAAAGATTCCCAAAAGATCAAGAGGGATTCACAGCATACAAGATCCCCCAGCATCATGAAACAGCACCTAATGCACATTTGAACAGAGCAGTGGGAGTGAGGAAGGCAGCTCAGAAGCATTGCTCAGAAATGAGATGTCACAACCAGAGCACTTAAATGTAGGATATGTAGGAGTGCAGAAACAGACACTAAATGTTTGAGATTAGGACTTTCCACATAAAGCACACATTTGGGTTTAGTCCTTTCTTTCCAATGTAGATTGAGATTTTAACAGAAGCATGTAACAGAACTACTTCTAGTTCACAGCACTCACACTGTTGTTCTGCCAGTAGTCATATTTCCTTGAATATGCTGAAGGACAAGAGGTATGAAACTTCTTGCCGTGAAACCAGTACAGCTCCATCAAAGGCTAACACCCAAGAAATAATAAATATCCATTTCCCTATAAAGAAGGGTGGAGAGAATTTTTAACACCTATGCTATGAATTAGCCAGGTGAAGTTTGCAGTAAATAAAATCGGTTTTAAATTTTTTGGGGGTAATTAGGCTTTGAAAAACAAGTCTAACAGATATTAGTTTTGAAAATCCTCTGCTTCTTTCATGCTTAGCGGTCTAAATGGGAAAAAATCCAACCTGGAAGTGTCCTTCATCGTTATTTACATAGAGCCTTACCTGCTCTTTTGTTGATAAATCGGAAAGCTGTATTTGCTACAAAATAATGATAATATACAGCTGCATGGGCAGATTATGAAAAGCAAAGCAACCAGACAATTATTTACTGTGGCACTATAAGACAGGCACTAACTTTCTTTACATCAACAAGTTTTAAAACTGTCACGCAGCTTTTAATTGCCATTAATAAAGTAGAGATAAAGCCCTCTGGGTCTTAATCCCATCATCATGGTGTCGCAAGTTAATGATATGTTAGCCAGTGCTTTGTATCACTGGCTTACAAACGGGTCAGAAGGAACATTTCATCCTAGGCCATCAAGACTGTATTCCGTGGGTAACCTCTAACCTCCCAGGGCTGTCAATCAATGAGCAGTATGCATGAACACCATGCTTCTGGTAAATCTCCTTTCATACCTATGAGTTTTGTCAGTCATCATCCATTTTCAACAGCCCTTTCAGTTGCTACGACTAGACTGAGTTGCCAGATCTTTTTAGAATAGCAGAGGGTGACTGGCTATTGATCTTGTCTCAGAGAATTAGTGATCTACTCATGGGTTTGGCTAGATGATGGCTCTGTGAAAGGTAGAAGATTGTTTGGCTTGCTTTGAAGGACCTCAAAAGATTACAAGAATACAAGAACTGTAAGAAACTTGTAAAATATTAAAGGGGCTATCAAGGAAACAGCTTCAGATGGATTTAACTAAGAGATGAACTGGGATCATAAAAGTCAAGTCATGGAAAGTAGCTGGGCCCCAGTAATGAGCAGGACCTCTGAAAGGTATTGTCATACAGATAATAGAGATCTGCATCCAACCTACCACAAGATTCATTGGCACTTTGATCGGATCTATGTCTCCTGTATAGATAAGGGCAAACAAAGAATCCAAAGGAAAGGCCATTTTCCCTGCTTGCTATTGAAGTCTTTTTACAGAAAAAAATACTCTGGAGACCAGAGGCTCTGTTGAATAGTTTTACATAGGAAATAGGACTGGAAGAGTCCTCCCAGGTCATCCCCTGCTATGTCTGACACATCATATCTCATTGATATCACAACATCACAATCTCATTGATAAATTTCTCAAGTTTTTTCTTGAAACCAGGTAGTTTTCTTGCCCCTGTGATTCCTAGTGGAAAACTGCTATAAAACTTCACATTATTGAAACCTTAATCCCTTTTCCAAAGAACATTTATTCACTTGGCTACTATCAATTGTTCCTATGGTGTTCAATACACCCCTAATTTAACCAGTTCTCTCACCACTTACTCTGATGGTATATTTATAGGGAGCAGTATACCCCTACTCAGTTTTAGTTCTGTTAAACTAAAGACAGAGTTTTTATTCCTAATTTCCTTTCTTAATTTAATATCCCTTTTTCTATACTCTTTTTCTGGATGTCCCCAGTGTCTTGTACAAAAGTAGTCAGGAATCCCACATGTTTCCTGGATATGCTTCCCCTGATGCAACATCCAGGGGAACATCTCCGGGAATACTTCCCTTCCCTGCTGTTGTAGAGCTTCAGCATTTGTCAATCACTGTGAGATTCAGCAAAACACTTCTCTGTTACTTCCAGCTGATGAGCCTCCTGCTCAGAGCAAAAAACATCTGCATGACCTTGTGGTTTATTAGTACTTAATTTTATCCATTTTCCATTTCTCCTGTTGTCAGGGTCAGTCCTTCTCTGAACTGTCAAGGCCTCTTAGCTTTCTGTCTCTTTACAGACTTTGTGTTTGAACAGATTCTTCTGCTGGCTACAAATAAAAATGTTCAGATAGGTCAAAAGACTGATCATTAATAAATTTTGCTAGTTACTGTTCTTGTCCCTTCACAGTTCTTTCAGCTCAATTCTCAGCAATCTTTCCCTAGCCATTTATTTATATTTATTGTGCCATATCTTCTCCAGCCCAAATTTGCTTTCACATACCACTGTAATAAACATTTTACAGAAATCTTGATGAATTAGAGCTACTATATTGCTCTTAGTCACAAACTTAGAGAAAACTATCACAGAAATCTGACACAATTTTTCTTTGGTGGGCTATCTACTGCTACAGCAATTGCTAATTAATCTTTCTTCCAACAGATTTGCACAAAGTTCAGTGTCCATATATTATAACACCAAGAAAGGTCAGCTCCCCCTAATCTCACTCTGCTAGAAATTAAGTGCTTAAAAAGTTAGTGACATTACTTCAGTACAAACAAACAAACAAACAAAAAACCAACCAAACAAACAAAAAAAAAAACCAAACCCTCCTCTGCCTTGAAACAGCCATAATGTAAACCCATAACAGTAAGATCATTTATAGAGATTCAAAAGATTTTCCATCTGAAAATTATGAATTTACCATCTCAGAATTATGACACTATTTATCTAGAATCATAATAACTTGAAAGGTCCCACCAGCCTTTTACATTTTATGAAGTTAATGGCAGGAGGAATCATCGGTCATTGTTGCTGAGCAAAGAAAATACGGTTCAGTTGCACACAGCTACTTGCCCTGAAGTCTGCAATGACGGGATAGCAAAATTTACTGTTGTCCTAAATCCTCTTTGCCTTGGCATTTACACCTCAGTGTAAATATCTTAATGAAAGGGAATTTATCAAGGAAAAAATTCCCTTCATTTTTTCTTTAGCATGCACACACCATCAGAAACCTCAGACACCATCTTCAGTCTAGTTGTGTCCTTGTTTCTGCAGGACAGTCAGTGACTTCAAAGTTATAAACATGCACAGAGCCCATGCTGCTGTGGGCCCTGTCAGACAGCTAGTCATGATGTCAACAGAAGCATAATAATATGGGCAAGTGGCTAAAAATTACATTCCTTTGTGAACTCCACTGTCTCACCAGGTCAATTTAATTATTCAGACAAGATTAACACAGAGAGAAAAGAGTACTGTCATTAAACCCCAAACTATGCACCACATCCCTCTGGCAGGAGAGGGGATGACTTTGACTAAAATACAGGAGGACTCTGAATGTTCTTCGTGACATTGGACAAGTCACTTGAACTCTTTGTGCCTGGGTTTCCATACCTGTAATCTCCATCACAATAGCTCACAAAATCGCAGACTCATTCTGAGACCCTCTTAGATCCTTAGATTAGAGTTGCTAGAAACTATCAATGATTCAGTAAGTAGTAGCATAGCATAGTAGTTCTTAAGGGTTTAGAGGCACTGAGTTACAGTCTAGTTGAGGTAGCTTAGAAAAAGGTTAGCAATGTGCACAACACGTTCAGTGTTGCCACACACTGAAAGCTAATAGAATTAGGTGGATGTGATACTGACCACAGACAGATGCCCCAAACCTTGACAGAACTAAACAGCAAGAAATGTTTTAGCAAGGATCTGGCATTTGCCCACAAGCCCAACAGTATGAAATGCAGGGCCCAGTTTCTATGACAGCCATTCACCTAACCCTCAGTACTGATTGAGTCAAAACTGCCTAAAAAGTCTAAAATATTATGTTTACAGCTATACAGTTTCTTTATTAAATTTCTCAGACCTAAGCTTTTGTGAAATCCAAGGGCAGCCACTGAATACTCAGCATGTAACTTGAAGACATGTGCAGTATGTTTGACTGTCTTCCTGCTAGGTGTGCATAACTCCTGTTATCCAACCTTCTCTAGAGAAAGAGAACAGGAGGAAAGTTCATTGTTTCCTCAACAATTTGCAAGAATACCTGAATTAAAAATTGAAGTTTTGTCATTTGCATGGCAAAGAGAGCAGAGAAAGAGAGGAAGTATTGTTAGGTATTGGTAATGTAAAAACATAAGTATGCTGTTATTTATGTAATTAGTTATTGCTTTCATTATGGGTGCAGTCTTAATGGTTATAGTATTTATGTATAATTACCTTAATATTCACTGAAATTTCCAAGTAGCTCCCTAATTAACTGTCTCAAATATATAATTACATTGCATCTTTACGCAAGACTTGCCTAATTAATGTAGTTACACCACTTCTTTGTGAATGTGCATTATTAAATGCTCTTCGCATCATTCTTCTGACTTCTTGTAATTCACTCTTTACAAAAATTAAGACCCTGAATTAGAAACCTTCATGAGCAACCAGCTCCAAAAGCAAGCACCAGATGATCTTTTCTTAACAAAAAACAAATCTTACTAAGCCTCATTACCACTCCCTTTAACAAAAGCTTTCCATCTGGATCTGAAAGAAATCCCAGGTACCATTGTCTTTTAAGAGGGCATAGAAAACATGTTATACATACATTTAAAGAGAAGAAGACTTTGCTGCCATCAAGGGTCCAAACTCCTGGACTTCCTACCTCATTCAACAAGCCCATCTGGTAAAGGAATCAAGAGAATGAATGATAGCACCCCAGTCACTTGACAGTGTCAGGTGACATTTTTAAAACACAAAAAAATAACAAGGGATTTTGAGAAACCGTCATTATTCTCCAAAACCCTGTGTGACACTGTTCTAAACAAGAGCTTCAAAATTCTTTTTGCCAAGTGTTTCACCTCTGTGCTTGGCATGCAGTCTGCCACTCTGAAGTGCCTTGTGTGTCACAAGTTACCAGTGTATCACACCTAGGGGGCCCTTGCTCTAGCATGCAACCCCTGGCTCCATGGACAAAGGACTGGAGGCCACCATTGATCAACAATACTTGTGAAGGGAAAGTTTCTGCTCTGAATAATTTAATGGCATTTAGAGATTGAATTCCTCTGATCCTCAGCATCCTTGGCAGCTCAGGTAGTGACCTGAGAAGAAGAGGAGTAAGAAGAAATCCTGGGACCTTGTCTTGTGTAGTTTTTTTCAGGGGTCCTTTATGCCCATCTTCAGCTGAGGACATTACCAAGCTACTGACATGGCAGAGAGGTTAGGTCAGAGGCAGTTCCTCTACACAGGAGTAGATACACTGGAAAGTAGCAGAGCTAAGGAAAGAAAACTCAGCAGAGCTCTTATGGAACAAAACTAAATCTGAATTCACCAAAAGGCAAGGACAAGATTTATCAGTCTGCAGCCAGGCCAGATGCCAATGAGGAATTTGATTCTGTTACTTTTATTGGTCAAACTTCTGATACGCTGGACTCATAAAGCAAACCCGGCTCACCATATGGGCATGACAAGCCTAATAGTGCATTCCAGAAGCAGTGGACTCCACATTTACATGTGGTCAGCTTGTTCAAAGGCAGCATATTTTTCACACCCTGAATCTTTTGAAGAAGACTAGTAGGGTATGTACCACAGACATTTCCCAAGGATCTATGCACTGAGATTAATGGGTTACCCTAACCGTTGGGAATTGGTGAAAATCTTCCCAAGTGTGCTTGTAGACTGTACAACTGCTTCAGCTAGTGATTAACCCATTAAGCGAGTGAGGTGGGGGAAGAAACGCTCCAAAGGCATTTACTTAGAAAATGGTCATTTGCAGAATGAGGTGAAGGATGACAGAACTATGACAAAGATAGTTGCTATCCATTTTTACATTAGTTATCCCTTTCCAATGTGGAATTTGACTTGACACATATTTAAGGGGACTGAATCTCACAAGTAAATTGGCAAAACATCAGGGGCTTTGGACCCAGGTTTATCTGTATATACTGTTGTAGAGTTTTCAGCAACAAGCTGTTGAATACAGGTAGTACAAGTATGTAAAACTAAGGACATCATCCCACTTCAGCTCCCACAGCAATCACTACATAGAAACTATGCCATAGGGGAAAATAACCTGACCCCAATAAGTCTTCTTGGATACAGATAGAATTACTTTGGTAAGCAAAGAGTTGGCATGACTGAGCTTTACAATGCAGGCTGACATTTTCAAGTGTAGACATACGTATTTAGGCACCTAAATAGATAGCCTTACTTTCAGAAGTGCCAAACATTAGGAAGTCAGAATAAGAGCTACTATGTGCATCTTCAAATATCTTGCCCTACATCTGTGTATTTTGGCCATTTAATAAGTATAACATGCTTTTCCAAGAAGTCCACAGTCCTAAACCATCTATATCAAACAAATATGTGCCTAAACAAGTTCAACCACAGAACAAATATCAAATCCATCATTCCTAGCAAATCATTGCTATTTTGAAAGAGCCTCTTGTTTTTTGAAACAGCAGATGCCAACTCATACACTGAATGGATACAATAATTAAGCACTTTGTATTGCAGTATTTTAGGTAGATGTTTGACATATCAGTTGAATATGTTTCAGCTAACCTGTGACGTGTGACATGTGCATGGAAAATATGCTATCATTCCAATGTGGGGTTTTTCCACTTGCCTTTTTTCAGTTCTGTAGTACACAAAGAGTTACTGAAATAGCCAGCCATGCAACATCTGGGAGACAAAAAACACACACAGGAAAATGCAGCAGAAGGGGGAGATTCATGAAAACAGGAAACATTAAGGGGAGAGTGAAAATATGTCAAAACAAAGGAGGTAATAGACTGTCAGAACGAATGAGTTCACCAATCAGCAGAAGTTCCTCAAGAGCCTTCAGAGACCAGCAAGGTGACGTATGGCCACTCCTGGCACAAAAGGACAGCCACCCTTTTAACCTCCACTTTGCACACATATGAGGGATGGTTGTCTGCCCACAGACACGCCTGTTACACACAGAAATGTCCATTTCCTAAGACTATGCCTTGCTCTGACTGGAAACACCAGCATTTAAAGAATACTGCTAATAGCAAATTGAGATGATTATGGCCACACATGCCTAGCACAGGTATTTAGACCCAGTTAAAGCATCATTCACAAACATGCACACTGCTGAGGCCTTTCTGTTTTGACTGTATCCATAGCTTTTTCACCAATGTCAGTACAAATAGCCTTCTATTTGCCTAAAGCTTTGCCAGTGCTCCTGCACTTCCAAACAGACAAAAGTATTCATTTGCATCCTTCACCTTCCCTTGTGTTTCCATTGGGAACAGTTTAGTCACTCACTCAGATGCTATGAATAATATTTTGTGCATTGGGATAGTTTCACAACAGAATAAAAAGAGGTAAACAACCAAACTGAGCAACCTCGCTCAGACTGAACACTGTTCACCCAAGCTCAGGCGATGTTTCAGTGACAAATACAAGTGTAGAAATCAGGACATGGTGCAACTTGAGGAGCTGTGAAAGCAAAGGCCATTCTACAAGAGATTACAGAGACTTTAAAGCCTGTCAAAGCAAAGTTCCCCCCGCCTTTCTGAGGGGACCCTCAGATAGAGTGAGCCTTTGTAAGACATCATCAGCTCTTGAATCTCTATGACTTTAGACGGAAAAGCAGACAGGTATCATCTGTACAAAGACAAGTTCCTCATGTGGATTTTCTTAGTCTTCTTATCACAAAACTATCTAGGAGGATTTTGACTGAGCAGATGAGGTATCGAAATGCTTTGTAACAAACCAAATCCCAGTCTGCAAGAAATGAAGGATGTGAGGGCAATTTAAAAAACAAAAAAGCCAGCAAAAAGCATCACAAAAAACTCTTCAGTGTGGCCTCGCCCGTTGGTTTTCTTTATCACTTGCAACAGATATGTGGGCTCTGCCCATTTCACAGTGAATATTTCCCTCACACAAAAAGGCCATTTAGATGTGTAACTCCTGATGACTTTCAAAAGAGAGTAAGCACTTAAATGTATTTGTGCCTTCAAAAATCTCCCCCTA
Organism: Scytalopus superciliaris; assembly: GCA_013400415.1. NCBI lineage: Eukaryota > Metazoa > Chordata > Aves > Passeriformes > Rhinocryptidae > Scytalopus > Scytalopus superciliaris. The sequence continues at coordinate 296,169 of VXBX01009248.1, read as the reverse complement.
GTGACACAGAAGTAAAATTAAGCCTCCAAAACTTGCAATAAAATATATTCACTGGTGCCCTGTGAAACACTCCAAATAAAAATGACACTTGCCCATGGGAATGAAAGCAGTGCACAGAGCAGGGCATTACTTTTACTTTTCCAGCATCTCTAGCCCTCTTCTGTCTTCACTGACAGGAAGGGGAAATGATTCTGGTACTGGATTTGCCTTGCCCAGGGCAAGGGGAGCCAGCAGATGGACCTCACTTCTCCCCAGGGGCATGATGCTCCTTCCCCTGTCATCCAGGGAGAGGAGTGGGGAAATGTTGGGATCAAAGCTGCAGTAGACTATGAGCACTGTGAAGGGGTTAAGGAGAGGACATGGAAGACAAGATGGACACTGGTGGATGTGAAACAGTAGTTCTGGCCCAAAAGTTGTCATACAAAAGGTACACCATCTTCATGAACCTGTATCAACACATGGCCTCTAAGAAAGAGTATGGGAGGTATTTCAGGGGTTTTTTTTTAATTGCTGCTCTCAAGGGGCAATGCAAATAGTTGTTAGCTACCAGCCTTGTCAAGGTCTTCTGCTTCTCGTCTTGGAAATTTGAGCTCTCCCTCCAACATTGCATCTGCACTGCTATTCCCATGAGTGGTTTGTTTTACTTCAGAAAAATGTTAACGCCTTTTATGAACTCAAATTTTGGCTTCAAAGGCGCCCCAAAAGCCTGCATTGTGCACTCAAGACCTAAACATGACTGCAGAGTAAAACAGCATTCCTGGGTATCTGTCAGGCTCCAACAGATGTTGGGCCAAAAGATAAATGAATACAGACCCTAAAAGTTCATTGTGATCCAGGACCACGTCATATTACATAAAGACCTGCCCCTCTCTGACCATAGATCCTCACAATAATGGGACAAACAAGGAATACCCCACCACCCCCAGATTAAAGACCTATAGCAGCTGCCAAGGCTCTCCCATAAATGCACACACAGCAGCGCGCACTTCAGACCCAGCAATCAGAAAGTACGTGTGACCCCTCTCCAGCCCCTGCGAGTGAGCAGTACTGGGGCACAGCAATGTGCTCAGCAGGACACCTGAAAAGTGAATCCCTAACCACACAATTAATTTTTGTAAAGTTAATGTTAACCGTTACCTGAAAGGCAACTCTTCCACAAAGTGTTGATCATTCGTAACAACAATGAAATTAGGAAACATAGAGGGGTTTTGGAAGAGGAGGAAAAAAAAAAAAGCCTCTTAATTACATACAGTGCTGCATGACTTCACAGAGCAAAGCTTTTCTTTAAGATCTTAAGACCACCCACAAGCATAACACATGGCCTGGAACCTGAAGAGAATATCTGAACAGGGGTCTCAGCATAAGGATAGGAGGGGGGCAGTTTTGCTTGGGCATATGCAAATGTTTGCTTCTATGGGATCAAATAAAAATTAACTATTTGTTGTGTCTGGTTATCATTTGTCAGAACTGGGGGCTGCTTAGTGAAATGGGGAGAAATAAACCTTTAAAACCTGTGACACAGGAGGATTATTTGTCTGTGCAAGGCTTTAGTCACGGGTTTTGGTGTTTTATGTGTGGATGTTGTGCAGGAACAGGACAACAACGGCTTTGTTCAACTTGATCATCTCATCAAACAAGGCTAAAAGAATAAAAGTTGGGATGCAAGACTAAATGGATATGATCTGAATGCATATTTGTGTTACATCTAATACAACTAGCATCATAGATGAACAAGATCAAATAAATGGTAAAACCTGACAAAGAGAAGAATAGATGGTGTGTGGAGCCATCTGTTTTGGAGGACACCCAAATCTGTCTGAATCAGGAAGGCCAAACTACCAGCTATTCTAAGATCCTCCATTCCAAGAGTGGCCTAATACGCAACTACACAATCAGCTTCTCTCACCATCACTTTGGCTGCAACTTTTTTGTGCAATTAAGTAATTTATTCCTTTCTTCATCCTCCTGATTCTAATGAATCCAAGCCACAAACAAGCCCCAGTTGCTCCTATTCAAGGAGTCTGATTGCATCTGGCAGTAATTGCTGAAAATCCTGAAGAGGAAACAGGGAAGGAAAGCATATTGTTTGTGGGGGTAATAGGTGAAGACCTGCCTCTCTTGACCTATAATACATTAGTGTCAGTGAACATTTGGCAGCCTTCAGATGATTAGCAATGAAGATGAATCAAGCAAAAAAAGAGGTAGAAATCTGCCTCATCTGAATCGCCAGAACTGCATAAATTTGCATGCTGATTAGCTGTTCTTTTGTCTGTGTTCCTAATTATTATGACACATTAAAACTTCATCATGCAAGATTCTGATCTGTCTTGTTCAAAATGCATGTAGAAAAAAGTGTTGTTTATTGATTCAACATGTAACTTTAATTTTTATGTTTGCTTTAATTAAATACATATTTGATTGCCTTTGACTGGTGTCTCAGATTTTTTTAACTCTTATTTACTTCATCCTGTTGACAAACAAACAGGTAACCTTTCTTTATTCTCAGATCACTTGCTGACTAAAAACCTCCCCACCCCCATCCTCGTCTTCACTTACAAAAACATTGTTGTTAAAGCAAAGATTACCAAAAGAACTGCTTAGGTGGTGAAGTGTGATATCTACAGCACTGAGCAGGATTGCAAGGACCTTAAAAGAGTTAATGGTAGCAAAGAAGTGAATGTACTACAGAGTCAAGGTAATTTTCTTATACCATACATTCATTAGCAACAAGACCAGTAAAGCACCTTGGTGTGCAGATCTTTGGATTCACTGGATTAGTTAGAATGGGCCAGATCCTGCACACACAGTTTTCCATCAACTTTCATGGTAGCAAGACTAAACTCCAAAGTTACTGATCCACATCGACTGTCCTACCTGATTCCAACAATCAGGACATTTTACCTGTTTCTAGGAACTGGGAAATTTGAAACTGACACTTATTCCTTCAAGATTTGTTCGAGTGGCTCTAAGTAGCCAAATCAAAGCCAAATCAAAAGATAATATGTAATCATTAGTTGCTTTGACTCAAAATAAGTTTCCACAAGTTTCTCTTCGTTTAGGAAAAAAAAAAAAAAAAGCAAATTATGATACTATTTCAGCAAAACATTTTATTCCCTAAAAAAACCCCATAGTTTAATTTATATTTCATCGCTTTAGTTTTACTTTTTTTAAATAAAATGGAAACAATTTTGAAAACCAAACAGTATTTTTACTTGTAAAATCAAAATCAAAGTATTTTGTTGTAGAACATGTTGGAATTTTTAGAAATGCAGAAATAAAACATTCTTTTTTGGCATTTTTTTTTTACCTTTGTCACCAAATTGAAACAATTCAATAAAAGCAGCAAGAATTCATGACTCTCTTTGTTTGACAGAAAACTGCATGTTTCAACCAAGAACTCAGCTTCAGATTAAACATCTGACCACCTCCTCTGCTGGATAACGCTAGTTTACCTTCATTACACGTATGCTTATTGTGAACTCTGACCTGTTTGTAATGGGGCAAACATACTTTGCTGGAATTCTTGTTTGTTAAATAAAAATAAACATAGCCAGTACTGTAATTTGAAAATAGGTTACAGATCTTTTCAAATCATTCTTCAGATTATGGGTCAAATACAAGGATTGTCAACATTGACTGACTTCCTCTAAGCATAAACATCAGGTAATTTTATTTTAATTTTCTTAAATTCACCTTTTGGAGAAAAATTGTGAACAAGCTATTAAATTTTCTCTAATGGTAATAAAAACATGCCAGTCAGTGTACAGCTATTAATCAAAACTGTGCTGATAAAGATGCCTGAAGGTGAAAAAAACCTGTATATTCAAGCAATTGATTTAGCTGTTATTTTTTACCATCATAGCCTTGCCAAACCAAACGAGATTTGAAACAACAATGCCTGCCGTTTTTCACTGTTAATGGCACAGGATTGGCTGCAAGTGTAATCAGTTGCTTGGTACCCACTAATCATCTTGAAACACAGGTAAATGTAATTCCATATTTGTAAGAATATAAACATGCAATTAACATGTAGCTGCAGAAAAACTACTCAAACATAAAGACTTAAAGGCTTTGATATTAATCCACAAGGCATGAAGGAAAAAGTTGTTACATATTCAGGCTATTCATGCTTATTTTCTTTCAGTGCCAAGCGCATTTGGTCCCAGCCTGATGGTACACAGTAACCACCCCCATGGACCTCCATTACAATACAGACATGCAAAAGTAACCAAGGAGCCCAAAGAAACCTCACATACAGACATAAACAAGGATAGGGAGCTAAAGTGGGGCAGCTAATAGACTTTCTCTTTTCCATAATTCTCTTCTCAAGGCACTTCAGCACACACTGATCTGCACAGAAGCATGACAGCCCTGGGCTCATTCAGCCTCCACAGCAGCCTAGCACAGCTGGAACAGCTGAGTGTACTGCAAGCTGGGGTAAAGCACAGTGGACAAGTGGATCGCACTGGTGAGGGATATGTGGCACAAGGCAGCACTCCTCACCTCTGCCCTGCAGCACTAGCATGGGGCTGGGACACCCACACAGTTACCTGGGGCCAGGAACACCCCTGCCATGCTGCCATCCCCCATATCAGCACATACATCTACTCTAAGTATCATAGCAGCCACCTGGCCTTCATTCATTGCAGGAGAAATCCTACTGATGAATGGATGCAATGCTGTCCCCTCCCATACTCCTTTCCTACAACTTAATTAACAGGAAGGACCTGTCACTGCCTCAGTTTCAGTTCAGGATTCAAAGACCAAATAGTTTTATCTCAGTAAATACTTCCCCTTCCCTCCTCCCTGTTCTGTGAAAAAGCAAAGGCATTCTTTTACATATGGCCAAAGTTACCTTCACTTTAAAATCCTTGAAAGTGCTCTCACCCATCTGATCAGAGGAACAAGTTCTTACTGGTGTGTTGACAGAACAGAACTTCTGGCTGCAGTGGCTGCACCTCAGAACTCATTCTGTTCCAGTATCCAGTTGTCCTGGTTTCCTTATGCTGTCATCTGCCCAGCATTGTTTCACAGAGCCCAACCCGGCAGGCTGAAGTCTTGAAAGAGGGAAGATGGGTAACACCAGCTGGGGAATTATCAAAATGATGGGAACCAGCTGTCACCCAGCCTTGAGGAAATCTACCCTGCAGACTTGAGTTCTTCCTAACCAATATCCAGGAGGGTTCCCAAATACCAAGAAAGTTCCTATGGCTTCTAGCCAAAGGGCAGCTTGAACTATACCTGCTAGAAGTGAATCTTTTAGGTCTGTCATGGTCTGGATTCAAGCCATGGTGTGGAACTGAAGCTATTTGAGTGGCATTGATGGATGATGCCCTCCTGTCAGTGGAGAAAGGGCAGACATCCATCCTCATCCTCCTTGACTTCAGCATTAACCATGAGATATTGCTGTCTTGCCTGATGGGTGGCAGGAGTCCAGGGTAATGTACTAAAATTATTTTGAGTCATTCCTGCTGGTACACACATCATGACTTCTGAAGAAGTTTTATCTCCAGCATTACACTGCTCTCTCCTGTGGAATCCTGATCTGTATTCTTTGTGGTGTCTCCCTGTGCCTACACAAAGCTGCTGGATGATATTATGATATTATTGATATGATATGATATGATATGATATGATATGATATGATATGATATGGACTGAATTGTCAGAAACAGGCAGGTGAAACACAACCAAACCTAAATTTCTCTGTGTATACACATACACCTACCACCAACATGGCAGTGAAAGAAAAGCACTGGATAAATCTAAGCAAAACAGAGGTAAGACAGATGGGAGACAGGAAACCATCATTAAGAGCTTTGTCACTTGACTGCACTATGCCTGGCCTGATGGTGCATTTCCACAACTGGTGTGTCTGGTTACACAATTTAGGAGTGCTCTTGGATTTGCTACTGATGCTAAGTTTTCCCATAGTAACCTCTGCAAGAAACACTTCCATTGGTTAGGAGGTTCTGTGCCACCCTGGCAGGTGATGACCTTGTCTCCATTATTCATGGCTCTGTCACTTCTCAGCTGGACTATGGTCATTTGAAATATGCAAACACACAGTATTCATGCTTAGAAAACTTCATTTACTGCTGTGATGCATCTCTTCAGTGACAAAGGCATATCAAACCTGGCATCGGGCCTGACACCAGCTTCCCATGGAATTCCTAACTGTGTTCATGGTCTTCATTCTTATTGTCCTAATTACACTTAACACTGTATAAAGCTACAGTGAAAGAACCATTTGACAGATTTGCTCCGCCAGCCCTATGAGCTCTCTGTAGAAAGAATCAAACACATCTGGCCAGAGTCCTCAGTCTGTAGATTGAGCACCTTCAGGGAATGCAAACCTTCACCAAAATTCCCTTCCATCCTATGACATATTTGGCTTGCATAAATAATAACATCAGAAACACAGAAACAAGATGCTCTATTACATCTACTTCTCCCGTGGCATGAAGGTGGGGGACGGAATTGATGCATGACTGATAAAGGGGTACAAGGCTCACTGTATCATGCAGGATGCTAACTATTATGGGGATGACCCTCACGAGCTTATTACCTACGAGCTCACTACTGACCTCAGCTATCAACAACCCTTTCCTAGGCCTCTCTCCCTTTAAAAATGTCCTTCTTGTGCTGCATGATCCCACCAGAAGGCTCTGACAAACTTTTTCCACACTGCCTGTTCCCCATGACAGACCCTTGCTCTGCATGTGGCACCAGTCCCACCAGCAAAGCCAAAGCCTGGTCAGCATGGTACAGCTGGCTTGGCATGTCCCTGGCACCAGCTGCACCACCCCTCCCAGGACAAGGTGTCTACCCAGGGGCAGCCAAACTGCAGGGCACACACTCGGGTCAGCAGTCCAAGCTGGACCTGTCATGCCTGGGAATTAACCTGGATCTGAGTGTAAAGAAACCAAATCTGTCTCATTCAGACACTAGATTGCATTCACCATTTCTAATTTTATTGTATATGTGGTTCCTGTTCAAATAAAGGATTGGCTTTAATTCTATACCTTGATAGCTCTTTAGGATGGGCATTATAATTCTTTAAACTGAGAGGTTATACATTCTTCTCAGCATAGTAAATGTGGTTTTAAAGGATGTTGGCAGGTCATTTGGCCTTTAAAACCACATGTTCTTCTCAGAAGTATGAACTTTAATCCAAACAAGATTTCCTTAAATGGATTTTTCAAGTGCTGCAATATTTTTAAAGCATTATTGTAAATCCCATGTTCAAATACTGAGCTATCTCTGAGTCCTGCAATCTGAAAAAACCACAGCAGATGATGGTAAGATGACAGGTCATGCTACCAGGAAGCATATGGAAATCATTTATGGCATAAAAACTTGGAAATATAATGAAGATCTGCATAAAGGAGGAAAGCACTTTGCTTAAGAGCAATGTTCACTGAAATTCACACTGACTAAATTATTGTGGCAACAGTCCCTTGTTAGAGGCTTCTTCCCCACAGCTAACTTACAAGTTGCTCATAACATGACTCTTCCTAAATATGTCTATATTTGAGGAACTGAGTTTTGCTTCCCACCTAATTTTTCTGCTGTAAATTTCTTTATCCTCAAGAAAGATTGACATTTGTTCCACACTCAGATTTCTACCAATATAATGGTCAGTCAGATATATTTATTTTGGCCATGTATTCAAACTAGTACAACTCCTAATGTACACCAGTATGGCTCTACTTGTGCTGCAAGTAAGAAATCACTAACATAAAGCATCTTCCTATCAATTGAATTGCAGTCACACAATGGAGGTTGTGTTAATTTAACCAGGCTCAAATGATCTAAGACCAATTATGCAAAGCTTGCTTGAAGTGACTGCAGCTATCTGCTTGTGATCTTCCTTGGGGAGAGGGATCACCAAAGTTCATGTTAGCTGGAGCATTTTCAATTATTTTTGTTAGTGTGACTTGCTGAAATTTCAAAATCAAATGAGAAGGGGAAAAAAAAGGACCAAAGGACCTTTCCTCACAAAAGTGACAAGACTCATGTTGAAACTTTGGAAAACAGGAGCTGGCCAGAAAGTTTGCCAGATACAGTCTACCCACTGAAGAGAAGACAGTGCAGAGCCAGGGGGGAAAGGTGAATCCTGACCTTCCCGTATCCCTGCGCAAGGGCCTTTCCGAGCTTTATCGACCATCAGTCTGTCAGAATCACACCTCCTGTTTCTCTCTTTTCCCAAAGCCTGGAACAGATCAGAGAGTATGTGGCTGTTTCATCTCCCTATAATCTTGTTATTTTGTTCCTGAGGAGAGACATCCAAAAATCCCTGGCATAGGCTGTGCCCATCCCCATCCCTGAGGTAGCTGGAGGTGCCCTCACCTCCACCAGGGGCCAGGCCAACAGATTCACCCATCCCCACTCTCTTTCTCTGAGGTTTTGGGAAGAAAGGGGAAAAACACAACCCTGAATCACCTCAAGCTCTTATGTGCCCAATTGCCACAGGGGGCTGTGTGGATGTTCGACAGGGGGGCAGGTTAAGTGTTCTGAGGGACAGAGCTGCAGACGCAAATATACACCAGTAAGTGGTTGGCAAATTCCTTGAAAGGGGAGGATTTGGGGGGCACTTCAGCTTTTTTCCTCTCATGGATCCTGGGACCCACAGCCATGTCCTGAGGGAGGATGGAGGCAGTGGCAGTGACATGGCTCCTGCCATCAGCAGCGGTGAGAGAAGCACCACTTTGGGGTGCGCATTGTTGTTCCTCAGATTCCTTTGTTTGCCATTGTAATCTCCACAGTCATTCTCCCCAATAAACAAACAAGTGAAAAGATGCAATGAGGTGTAAGAATAGATTTGCACAGGGCAGACAACTGAACATTTAATTTATTTACCTCTCCTAACAGATACCTGGGGTGACATTTATTAATAAACGGCATTATCAGGTGTCTGATATGTAGCTCACAGAAATTAATTACCCAGCCCATGGTAAAACCATAACAAGCCTGCAGTGCTGTAACATTTGTGCTAATTGAAAATGAGATAAGTGCTGTGGGTGCAATTTGCATTCAATGCAGTGTATTAATTATCTTCAGTTCTCTTCATGATAAATATACCTGACTGAACCACTCTGCTAATTTACTGGGTAATAGAGTCATAAGTGGATTCCCTTAGGTGACCAACTACAGGCATCAGGCTCTTTGCAACATCAAGGCCTTCCCCTTTCCCAAGCACTTAAATGGGTTAGCAAACATGGATTGCATTTCTTGCAGGCTGGACTGGAACGACGCAGCAGCAAACAGTTCTTGCGACCACACCAGCTGCTCAGCAGGAAATTGGGGAACAACACTCCCTCACCCCAAGACTTCTGCACTTTGGGAAGCTGAAGAGGAGCCAGTTTGTCGATAGCACACCATGCATGATATTTGATGACAGCTCCATAAGGAAAGGCTTTTCATACCCTGCTCTTCACTCCCCCCCTCTTCGTTTCACAGTCAGGTTATCATGGGATTTAATTACATTTTGTGTGAAATATAAATTAATTGACTCTTGTAATACCCATAATGATCAGGAAAATTCAGATTTAAAGATACTGTGTAGTTCCAGTAGATTAAGACACTAATTGTTCCACTCTCACCAACTATGATTTATGTGGGGATCAGGTTACAAAACCAATATGTGCTCGAGTTAAGGCTCTGTGGTACCATACAATTAGGGCTAAAGCTTTTTGCAAATGGGCCCAATAATGCAAAAAAGCTCTTTGCTAATCCTGGTCTTTTAATTCAGAGGTCACACATTGTCTAAGGCAACCGCTTATACTGTACGCAACCACTGTCCTTTATTCACCCTCCTCCTGTGCAGCTTGGGTATCTGAATTTGCCACTAACCTTGGACATGCTGTTACTAATTTCAGGGTAGGTGATGGCAATGCAAGAAGATCAGGGCCAGCGCTTTGCTGTGCTGCCCCCAGAGCAGCCTGGGCACGTTGTGACTGAGAGGTGATATCTGCCTCCCCCAGCTCCCCTTCAGTGAGCAGGCTGTGGCTGGGGTCAGCTTTTGGGCTCTGCTGTCAAGTAAGCAGACATCCAGGGCAGCAGACGGATGGAGGTGACAGTCACTCTCGCAGCTGAAGGGGCCAGGAGGTGCTGCAGGCAAGGAGAAGGGGCAGCAACAGAGGAGGAGGCACATGCTCTGCTCCCCTTCAACCCGCCTACCCCACAGCCAGCAGCACTTTGTTATCTTCATGCAGGCGGGTGCTTTTCCATCATTTTGTCCTTGTCCATGGGGTGCTAAAATCCAGCATGGTTCTCCCTGCTGAGCATTGCCAGGACAGCTCTTCACTACTCTCCATCAAGTATTGGATACCTGTGTTGTGACCATGTGCTCACGGGGCAGGAGGTAGCGTGGGATGGGCATGTAGTCAGTGTGCCAGAGGACCTACAAGGTGAGAAAGATTCAAATGCCAGAAGAATCAGTTTGATTTTTCAAAAGATCATCTAAGAGATCTGTGTGTGCCTGCCAGAGACATGTTCACATGTTCCCTTCTAAGACAGAGAAGGCTCTCCAAGCTCTTACTCTGCAAATACAAGTTAGTTTCACAAAACATTTTGTTTGGCTGCCCAAATACTCTTTTCTCCTTGAGTTTGGTTAATTTAATACAAAAGGAGTGCTGTAACATTTCAGAAGTATTTTTAAGGTGATGATATGAACTGTGCCAGAGACCTTAGGAGTGACATCTACAAGGGCATCAATTACATCTCCTCATCCCTTTCTTGTTCCTTGGTAAGGAATTCTTTGGAAAGATACAAACAAGGAAATCTTGTTAGAAAACTCTGTATGTGTGTCTGTGTGCTAGCTTAGCAGTGACATTTGCTTCATATGATAGCTAAAAGTCAGAATATTTTTCCCATTCGGTGGGCAAAGGGGAGGAAAATCTGATGGAGTAATGGTTCTCCCAACCCAAACCTCTCATAGTTGTAGGGACTATCTCATGAAGAGGCATCGTGTAAGGGTGGAGGCTCCACAATCCAGAGTGAGGGCAGAGTTATCCCACAAGAGCTGCCTGACATCAATGACTCCCAGAAACAAGCAGGCATTGGACAGCATGCACTGCAGCCACCTTTGCCTTACCATCCACCCATTGGTATCACCCAGGCCCACGCTGGGCTCCTCTAAGTTGTAACTCCCCGTATGGACTATAAATTATTTTTCTGGAGAGGGAAAAAAAGCTCAGTGGGGAAGGGGAGCCATAGCACATGTACGGAGCCCAAGGACCCCCAGCACAGACAACTGAGGCACTATCCCTAGAGAAATGTGCTGCAACACCTGCATCTCTCACCACCACGCAGCCCACCTGCATGTCTTACCCCCAGGGAGTCCACCAGCAGCTTCAGCAGTGTCACAGCCCATCCTGGGGTGAGCAGGACACCTGCTGTGGAGCGCTGGAAGGGTGTCAACATCCTCATCCCCTGGGCAACCAGGACACGGCAGAGTGCAGGCACACAGCTTGCCCAGGGGTGCTCGAAAGGCCACAGCAGGACTAAAGCAAAGCTGTGCTCCCCTGCACCCTTGTTTTGTTCTCGACATGCCAGGCCTCCGCATCCTTGCACAAGTGCAGTGGATAAAACACTTCCCTGCTCTCTCAGGAAAGCCAGCACTGCACAGAACAGGACAGGAGATGCAGTAGAAATTGTGGCTGGGAAAACACGAACAAAAAGTCTTAACTTTTTGTGTGAAGCACACATTTGCTAAATAGAATCCCAATGGCATTATTGTAGCTAAAAACAGAGACTTGAAAATGCTGTATACATTATTATGTTCATTATCTACCCACTGCAAGAATGCTGTGCTAAAACTAACTCAAAACACCTCAGGTAAGGTAATTGCTACTAATGGATTTGAAGTGTGCAAAATTGAGTGTTATTACACAGACATCACATTCTCAACTTGGTGAAGCCGTTGGATATTGTAGTTACCAGCTCACTCATCTCTCGATTGGGGATAGATTTGAGGAAAAGGGCAAGCTCTCTTTCATTCAGCACTGGAAGGAAAATTCAAAAACATGATATTGCAGCAGCCTGTTTGCACCTCTGTGGTTAAGATGGGGTCAGTGTTTGCTTTATGAATCACTGCTTCAGAAAAAACATTTACAAAAATTTGCTCCAGAATTAAATATCTCGGAAAAGATCTGAAAGTAGATTTTGCGTTTATAAACTTTCACAGCTTGTAGGTCAAAAGGAAAGAATGGGACAGGAACCTGCAAAATTATGAGAGGACCCAGGAGTCCAGTGACATATTCTGATGCAAATTAAGCCTTGGCTCTTCAAGATATCCTAAGCCACTATAAAGTGCTCCTGCCTAAAGTCAGAAGACAGAAAACTATTGTAATAGACGCCCTCCTATGTAGGGATATGTCTGCAGGTCAGTGAGTGCAAATCTAAACTTTACCAAAGCCCAGATGTGTGTGAAACAAGATACGCGAATCACCAGCTAAAAAAATACCATATAATCATATAACTAATACATTTAGTTTGTTTGATAAATTGGCTTTCAGAGAGGGTAAGATTAATTTTTTTAATGAGTGACTCTGCACAAAAATTCATTATTCCAATTGAACTGTTTGTAGCTACATCAGCAGCCACCAGGTTATCCTCAAAAAAAGGGGCTCCCAGGAGTTTTGCTCTCTTTCATGAAAATGAAAATTAAACTCTACCAAAGCCAATGCTTTCCTAATCTTAGAGAAGTTAAGTTAGTATCTTATAAATTATTTTGTTTTAACACCAAAGCTACAAATTGGGGTTTGGATAAAATTATGTAAACCATTGTAATTTCAGTTAATATGTAGAAAAAATATGCGGCCAGGACCTAGTAAATTTCAATTCCTTCTGATTATCTCAGGGAAAAGAAATTAAAAAGGCCATGTATGGACAAGATTAAAGCAGTCTCTATCCGAGTAGAGAAACACAAAGAAATTTGAACTCACAGCTGCAACTGAAGGCAATGGGAGCTGTGCTTTGAACAGATAACAAACTAAGTCCTCTGAAAAATCAGACCATGCATCTCAGATCAGGAACTTAAAATTAGTGAATACTTTTGTACCTAATCTCTTTCTGCCTCAGTTCTTCATCATGAAATGGGGATAATACTACCACCCAATGCCTCACTGCAGTGCAGTGGAAATAAGTTCATTAATGTTTATGAAACATCCCGTTACCATAGTGATGAGTTCTATAGAAAAGCCCATGTGGAAATTAATATTTCTGTCTTCAGAGCAGGGTTTGAATAGAACACATTTAGTAAGGCCTGGGGCCACACAATGACGAGAAAAGTAAACAGTAAATAACTTGCCATTGAAAGATAAAAACAATAATCAAATCAAAATGGCCTGTTAAACAAAATAATTTTTATAGAAATTTTTTATTTCTATTAAATGAAATTTTATTTTAAAATTGTTACAATTTTCTTGTTAAAAAAGAAATCCAATTTTTTAACTTTCACTCTAGTTTTCTGCTTTTTTCTTCCTAGCCTGGGGGAAAGAATTTTTTAAAGAAAATTACTTGAAAGATATGAAAACCACTATCTTTCAGTTTTCAAAAATAAAAAGTTTTACTTGTTTGATTTGGCAAAAAATCTGAAAAAGTAGTGACACTGGTGAACTTAAGATTTCAAAAACAATTCTGACTCATTCAATCCAGCAGTTCTTCTCATCAAGTGAGTTTGCAAAGGGAGGGACACAAGGTTTATATTGTGAACCGTAAAACCAGGTGCCTAGTTTGGGTTGGTTGCTGGCACACCAGGTGCCAGTTGGGGTTGTGATACTGTCAGGGCAATTGACACAACTAATCTCTCAGTTTGAGTCCTTAACCTCTTGGTAACAAGTAAATCACAGGCAGGCACAAACTTACTCTGGGTACCCTGTGCAAATGAAGATGAGAAGACACCCATTTTAAGAAAGATGACCCTAGCAGAAGAGTCTTACCAACAAACTTCTTCCAGTGCCAATGGTATGTTCCTATGGCAGGTGCTGGGTGACCCACAGGAAGCACAGGTCAAGGATAAGCTTTGTCCAAGACTGCACTTTCCACCATTTCAGGAGTCGCTGTTGAAATTAGACTCCCATCTTTTCCCTTCAAGTTGTTTTGCAGTTAGACATGGTATTTTCGTTTAGGAGAGAACTTTTCCAAAAAGCAAAGAAGAAACATTTGAACACACCTGCCATTCATTGAAATCAATTATTCAAGTCTTTCTCCCTATTTGCTGCTTTAGTCATTGCCTTCTCATACATTTCTGCCATTGCATCCAATAGAAATGTTGTAGAGTTGTAGAATGGTTGAGTTGGAAGGGACCTTTGAAGGTAATCTATTCCAACACCCTTGCAATAACCAGGATCTTCAGCTAGACCAGGTAACTCAGAGTCCCATCCAATCTGACCTTGAACGTTTTCAGGGATGGGACATCCACCACCTCTTCAGGCAACCTCTTCCGATGTTTCACTGCTCTCATTGTAAAAAACTCATTCCTTATATCTAATCCGAATTTCTTTTAGTTTAAAACCATTACCCCTTGACTTATCACCATCCGCCTTTCTAAACAGTTCATGCCCAGTTCTCTTGTAGCCCATTTAGGTACTGGAAGGTGCTGTAAGGTCTTCCCAGAGCCTTTTGCTCTCCAGGCTGAACCCCAACTCTCTCAGCCTACCTGCATAAGAGAGGTTCTCCAGCCTTCTTAAAATTTTCATGACCCTCTTCTGCACCTCCTCCAACAGTTCCATGTCTTTCCTGTGCTGAATATAGTGGGAGAGCCTTCTACAGCAGCTTGATTTTCATTTAGAAACAATGCACTTTCCTGAAAAATGAAGTTTCAAAATGTTGTAGTATGCCAGGATTGAGGTGGGGAGAATAAACTGCTGGAATTATTTACTGTGTTCATTTATTGAGTTTCATACCAAGCTGGGTTGTTTACCTGCTTTTTCTTTCTGATGAGTAACAGTGTTGTTATCTTAATTATAATATTCTAAAATTATGATTAATACTTTTAAAGTATATAGTAATAGAATTAATCGAATATATTTCTAGTATTCTTACATGGGAAGCAAAGGAGCCTGTTCACCCATACTGCTTTCACAAAGCTGAAACTCCAAGGAGTGTGGCTACAGCTGCTATGAAACCCTGGTTTTCCTTCCTTAGCCGTTCTGGGAGGTGCCTCTGCCCCCTTCATTAGCACAGGGTGACTCTCCCACCACACACGAGCTGCTGCAGAGCTCGTCCTGGGAGCCAACACTGCAGGCAAAAGACAGCATTTCTAGTTAAGCACAGCATCAAATGGGCTTGTGCAATCCACAGTCAGAAAATCCCGTTAAAACCAAGACATTAACGGGATTTTAAAAACAATAAATAAATATTTTAAACCCAATAAATTTTAACAACAGTTCAAGCAGATCTAGTTAAAGCTGCTCACCTAAACAAAGGTAAGATGGGTATAATCTTTTACATTTCAAAGCAAAGTCTGAAACTAATTGGACTTTTCAGGGAACTCCATATACAAGAAAATTATTTCACTGTTCTTTATTATACATATGCAATTCTCAGGTGGGCCTGGTGCTGTAGAAAAGAGCAGATGCTCAAGTCAGTGAATACTGATTTTATTTCAGAATTCCTATTATTTCTATATGACACCTAAAGCTTCTATATGACACTTAAAGCCAAGGAAGCAGCAGCATTGCTTGTGCTGTGTGTTTGCCAAGACATGCTGGGAGAGAAAGAGCAGCTGTGCCTGGAGCATTCAGTGTCCTGTTACAGGAGTGGCCCTGCCTCAGAGGCAAGGACCAAACCAACCCACAGCAATGAACTTCTCCCTGTGCAACAGAGAATAATGCTGTCCCTTTTCACAAGCTTCAGGGAACTTCACCAGGATTACAGAAGCTTTAAAGTTTTCCTTTAGGAAAAGCTCTTAAAAACTGAGGAAGTCTAATTATGAGACCTGAGTCTGCTGCACAAAGCTCTTGTCCCCAAAAATTATGTGAGGGCCAACTGCCAGGACTAAACATTTAACGCATCAACAGGTGTTACATGTTATGCATCAATGAGGTGTACATCACCAAAACATAAAGACCCAGCTAGCAGACAGCACAGCTATCAACCAGAACAACACAGCCATAAAATCCTAATTAGCCTCATACACGTGTTATGGACATTTTTATTTATTGACACGGTCAAATTAACAGGCAGCAGCATTTATTTTTAATGATAGCCTTGAAATCAGCACAGGAAGAAAGTTAGCACTAATGCTCAGATACCACATGTCATCCACATTTAGCCACATGAACATGTATTTTAAAATAAAGACTAAATATTGTCACCCTAATTAAGTTACCTTGAACAGGTAAGAGATATCCAGTTCTCAATCAATGCATATCTTGTCTGCCCTCTTTCTGAGCTGCACAGGAAAACCACCCAGCAGGACAAACTCAGCAAGCTTCATGGTTTTAAGTGTATGCAGCCACAGGCCTGATCCCTGCCTGCTAGAAGGAGCAAATTCTGCCAAGTGGGAGTCTGAGTGCCAGGAATAAACAGTCTTTAACTGAACATCATCAGCTGGGGGGTACCTAAAAAGTGCACGCAAGTTGGTGAGCAAGATTGCATGCCTTTGGAGGAACACTTATTTATATACTTCCACAAAGCTGGTGCTTTACTGAATGATAAGCTGTGGCTATAAAGATTTGTGTTGGTCATCACAGAGTGGCAGGTTCCTGTGAAGCAGACAAGACGCAGTGGCCATTAAATTTTGGTGCAGGCTTGGCCACACAACTGTTTACAAAACAGGAAGGAATATCCTGGTGTATTTATTATTACAATGGGGAATTTAGACAGTCACCCTAATGGCTCCTTGAGACAGGTAAAGAGAAAGGAACTGGGCAGCAGTACAATTATCAACTGGGTTAGAGAAAACAGGTATTTGAAGAAGGTTTACTTTTTACTGAAGATACCAGGAGTTTTTGGAAATGAAGCACTTGTGGAAATTAAATCATTGCTTCATGTATTTCAACTACTCAGCAGAGGTGCCTTCATAAACCAGATTTCCCATTTTAAAATTTCTGATTTACCCACCTTAAACACGAATAGTTCAGAAATTGCAAAGAAAGACAGTGTGTAATAGCTGAACCAAGCAAATTGCATATTTTGCATGAATTACTATAATGTGCTCTGCTTGTTGGTAATTTCTGTTGTATACAAAGGATCACGGTTGCAAAAACTACCAACATCCCACATTCAAAAGAGATTCAGGAGTCTAATTGGATGGTCTAAAACGCTGAGACACTTCAAAAATAGAACTTGAAATCATCATTCGCTTCATCGCACTAGAAAGCTTTGCATTAAGTCCTGCTCCGTGGCTTAGATGTGGGATGAAAATTGGAGAAAAGGGAAAGAACTTTTAGAGGTTCCTTGGTTCTTTTGACTTGGCACTCACATATATGCATGCAGATAAACTCATCTGAATCTATAAAAAAAGAAAACTTTGGGGTTTTCTTCAGGGAAGAGCAGGCTTGTAAGCTTACCTGAGAAAANTATAACACACAGTGAAAATGGGAGAAGGATCCACTTTCTGCCCATCAGGGAGAAGGGTGAGGGCAGGGTAGGCACCTCAGGTTGCAAGAGCAGGCACGGGACAGGGCAGGGGCAGGCAGGGCAGATGTCCTGGCCACTGTCTCTGTGGGCGCTCCAAAGGGGCTGAATTACTGTCCCCAGGGAGCCCCCCCACCCTGGCCAAGTCAGGATACATTTTTATAACCTTTCTTCAAGTGATAGCAATATTGAGGGTAGGGCCAAAAATGGGAGGGGGTGGGGAGGAAGCAGTTTCCAGCATTTGTCATTATTATAGGTTATATATACAGGAAGAAAGTTAATTAAGCTTTAAAAAATCCATCACACATCAATGGGTGCATTTTAATGAATACAAAAAGTTGAGGTGTTTACTGCCAATTAAAGTGGTTTTTAAATAAGCATTAATTAACACAGAAATTCAGAAGAAAGTTATACCTTGTCAAAGAAAGGCCAGTGCAGTCTATGCCCACTTCTGCTCCCATTCATACTCAGATAGTAATTACCACAAACCCTATATTTTCCATAATAATGAGGAGAGGCTGTCATGGCTGTCAAACAAAACATAACAGAAAACAAAAAAAGAAAAAGAAAAAAAAAAAAAAAGAACTGCACAAAAATACCCTTCAAATGAAGTAAACTTTTTTTTAGAGCCAAAGCCACAGGAGACGGCAGTGTGGAGCAAGGCAGCCAGTGGGGCAGTAAGACAGCCATGCCATGAGCAGCTGCCCACATGTGGCTCCTTCCCAGGGAGCAGAGACTTTTCTGCATGGGATGAAGCCTCCTCATATGGTCTGGTTGAAGAAAGACTGAAGAAAGGCCAAGGAACAAGCAATTGTTTCATCTTTACCATTCATGGAGGAGCTGGTTCCCCTGTGAAAGCCAGAGAATTTGTTTCTTCCCCACAAACAAGTGCTGGCGGACCCACTCCCTGTTTCCCAAAGTCAGGCCAAGGCAACCACTGCAGTAAGTTCAGTTTGCATGCGTACTTCCAGTTGGTGCAACTGGTGGCATGGAAAACAGCACAACTGTCACTTTTGTCACTTCTCCATAGTTTAAGGATTTCTTAATAATTGTTAGGAGTTTCAGCTCTACTTCAACTACTGTCAATCCCCAAGCAAAGAGGACAGAAAGTGAATACTCCCATTGTTACTCAGGTATACATTTAAATATCTTAGGAAAACCCTCCCTTCCCTAAAATGCATCTTAAACACCAAATAGGGGTTTCAAACTGCCTTATTGAGAATGGTTTCTCTCTTCAGATCCCCAGCTGTGAAGAGACAAGAGCTGTACTGTCTTCTCAGCTGACAACAAAAGCAGGTCCCCTTCCCAGTGCCCTAACAAGTTTTAGACAAATCTTTGGAGTAGTGTTTTTACAGTTAATTAAAAAAAAAATAAAAGAAACATAGAAAAGAAGAAAAGAATATATGCACAGACACTGGCCCTGGCCCTTGGCATGTTGCTTGTGCGACTTGTGTCACTCAGACAGTGTGCAATCTCTCTACAGAGTACACAGCTTGTGTCTATTGGGGAGTACCTGGGTGACCTTTGCCTATTCCATGTCCTCAGGCAGTATCTGCAGTGAAATCAGAAAGGAGAACATTAAAGGCCATGCAAGTGTTGTTGAACTGAGCTGGACAAGGCCTTCAGATCTCGCACTAATCTCTCTAACATATCTGATGGGGCTACAGAGGAATATTTTATTGCTAGAAATAGTTGAGCGATTACTTCAGAGAAAGGACGGACGTAACACAAAAGAGTTTCCAAGTACCGACAGGAAGGAGTGTTGCTCATGCAAAATTCCACATTAGGCGCTACAAAAATAATAGAAAAAACCACCGGCCCTTGTGATGTCTGAACTCCCTGACACTGATATATGGACAGGGGAACAGAGGAGGAAAAAAACGGACAGAGCAAAGCAAATACGCTGGGATGCTTACGAGCAGAATACAGGAGCCAAGTGTCACAAGTTGACCCCTTGTGTTTACACTGAGATTTGACCACTCCACACAAAATTCCTTTAATGGTTTTTACCTGGTTTGAGTTTTGTTGATAATGGCTATTTCTCACAGCATTATGACATTTAATGCTGTTTAATCAAAACTTCAGAGAAAGAGTTACGCTTTTAATTACTAAAAAACACATTGTAACACATTTATGTTTTCCTTTGATGGATTTGACCCAGTTTGGATTAAGGGCTGTAATAAATAAGCATTGTGCATACAGAGGCACATCAGGAATACTGCTTGCTCCATAAAAAATGACCTGCACACATCCAAGGAAAACGTTCTCTCCACAATGACTGCAAAAGAGCCCTGTCACATTCCATGCTAGAAAACCTCTCAGACTTCCTGGCAGCAGAGGTGCCCAGTGCTCAGGATAGGCCTGATGTACATCATCCTCTGGGACTCCCACTGCAGCGACACCTGGACAGCAGCACATGGGGTTTTCATCATTCAGGAGCAAGGGAAACAAGCAAGAAAGTTGTGGTGGATATAAATCTTCTACACCTTTCTTATCAGGGTGAGCACGGCACTGGGTTGGGAAGCATCTGGTAAATATCAAGCACGTGAAGAGAGACTGAAGAGCTCAATCCCAGCATGATCAATAGCACCAAATGCTGTGGCTCCAGCCCTTATTTTTCAGGTCCTCTGATGTGAGGCTGTTTGAACTGTCAGCTCTCTAAGGATGTTCCTTCCTTCAGGCTTGCACATGGGTTTTACAAGACCACAAGATAAAGACAAAATAGCGATACCTCCTTGAACACAGAATAGGATTTTTCCTCTTATCCATCAGTCTCTTGTTTTGGTGTCCTTCTCCAGCTGATTCAACTCATACTTGGTTGGAATGGGGACCATACTGGCTCCACTACTGGCAGGAATCCTTGGTGCTTTGGGTTTTATATAATGGAAAAACAAAAGTTAGCCCCCAGCCAAAAGTCCAGTTTACACAATCAATGGTAACAACAGTCATATTACTGACAGCACCATTGAAAGGTAGAAACCTGAAGAAAATTGACCTTATTTCAGCCATCTTCTGGAAGCTCTAGTGAGTCTGCTCTGAAGGTGGACTCCAAATTCAACCAAATATGACAGATCACTGCAGTTTGACTTTTACAATGATGAAATATGAAGGACAGAAGGAAATATTTTGTTTTAAAAGGCCTGTATGTTTATGCTGTTTTTTTAATTAAATACATGCAAACAAAAGTACTGGTATTCTCTGAAACCAATGGAAACCTTATTTCTTCTGCATGTTGACCTCTGCACTCTCATCAGAGATAGCTGGCAAGATTAAGCGTCCTTCCATACGATACAAGTGCCATCACACAGGTGTAAATCTCACTATAACTAATGTCTTGCACCAGTACCTAAAAAATGAGAACATCAGATAACACCAGCTTTCCCTGCCCTTAGTAAAAAACTGACAAAAAGTCTCAAAAACCAGCAGCACCGCCAGGTTCAGCTCCATCAGTAGTTATGGTCATAGGACAGACAGTTTTCCTGTTGCCAATCATTTCAGCATCCACAGCTTTATTTGTGATCCTGAAAGAAATGCATATCTCCTTCATGACCATATAAACATACAGTGACTGACCTCTCTAAAAATCAACCTGACAGTTTCAATCTTTTGTCCGACTGAACAATAGGTTCCCCTTTCAGTGAGACCACCTCTTTTGGTCATCCCTTAATAATATAACCTTTGATCAGAAAATTACTCACATACCAGGAACATTTTGGAAGGACAACAGAGATGCCACACTGCGAAAAGGGTCTGAAGAAAATCTCAAAACACATCTCTTTTTTCCCATTGACTGTGTGGCAGAAGCCCTGGCTTACACCACTCTGCCTATTTAAGTGACAAAGGTCAACTCAAAATTTCCAAAACGGAAACAAATCTTTAATTTTAGATACTACATTTCCAGAGATGAGGCCAACCATGTGACAAGATAGTATGCTGCTATGAAGGTGGATATTATTGTGAAAGGGGAGAGAGGTCAAAAAGCCACCCTCTGAGCTGCGGACAGGAGGTGACCAGTGGCACAAGTTCCATACCCCCGTGCCAGAAAAGCCAAACCAAAACACACATCCTCACGTGCCTTCACACACGTGCTGCAAACACCAAGGTGTGGGACTCCTAAAGGGGCTGTGCCAGTGCTGGTGTCACATCGCAGACAGGACCTAAGGTCTGCCAAGAGAGCTGCTACCTCTATTGCAAAACCAACTTGCCAGACTTTTTATTTGAAAGCTAAAAATCACACACTTTTAAGGGGAAAGAAAACCAAACCAAACAAACAAAACCCCACCAAACAACAAAAGAGACAAAAATCTAATTGGCCATAATAAAAAAATAGAGTATTTCCAAGAGGGTCTGAATAAAAAGACACCCTGAAAACTTCATGTGAAACAGCTCTGAGCATTTACAGGTTTCTCATACCTAGTACAGTAAAACAGCAGCTTGTTCTTTTCAGAGCAGCAGAGCTAAGAGCACACAAATGATTAAACAAGCAGGTTTAACTATCTTGCACTGATGAGGAATTTGTCAACATGGGCTTGGTATTTATGCAGCTCTGCAGCAAATAATGTACGGCTGCAGGAGTCAAACAGCTGTCTGTCAATAAAGCTATTCTCCTCACTGGAACATAATAGCACAGACTCAACATGACCCTCAGAGGCCTCTTTAAGCTGCCTGGCTGTCTCCTCCTTCCCCATCCCTCCAGAGTCCTTCACCAGCAAGCTCTGAAATAAAAGAGAGAGAGAAAAAAAAAGGGGAAAAAAAAAAAAAAGCCACAAAAAAACATGTATTAGAGTCTTTTCTATCCATCTTAATATTAAAAGTGACTTAACCCAGGGCAAGTCAGTCTACAAGCCTGAGCTAAAGCAAAGTTAGGGAAAGACAGCTTTGATTCACGGCATGTGAAGGGCTACTGACAATCCCTTTTAATAGAGCTTGCAACATTAATGTAGCCAGAGCCACATGTGACACCCATTAGGGCCACGGAGAGCTCCCACGCATATATTTCAAGGAAGCAGTAGATTCCCCAGTCCCAGAAGCTGTCTTCATTACAAAAGTCTAATGCATTTTTTATTATTCAGCCTTCAGTGGAAATGTCACCTTTCTAAAGCAAGCTGTTATCATGTGTTTCCCATGCCAAACACATGGCCTCTAAGGAGAGGGTTTTATCTCTACATTTTTAGTGATTTGTATTTCTCTTTCAAGGAGCTCCATGCCTTAAGGCACCTGAAACGCTCACAGCACAAGAAGGTGAGGTTACACGAGATGCTGCCGAAGAGGACAAAAAAAAAACCCCAGGGCCAGAAGTCGGAGCAGCTTCCAACAGTAGCCGCTCTACCCCATAATTCACCTCCTTTAGCAGATTTAATTATGATCCCTTTTCTTGGTTGGGACCATATTCTCAAAGAAGCAGGGCACCCACCAAGCGCCGCCGCATGACAGGCAGTGGCACAGCCAGCACCACTGCCCCGGCGCCTGCCAACCAGCCAGATGCTGCCACATATTGGCATCTGGGGCCTGGAAAAGCAACTGCGGTCCCCGTTTGGCGGCGAATCCTGACCCCGGCGACTGAAGGAGACAAAAGGAAGATAGACGGGAGAGGGGGGCGGAAATCTCTCCTGACAATTTCACTGGTAAAGATTTAGACAAAAACCTATTGTTTCATCCCTCTCCAAATGAATAAGTTTCGGAGAGGAGAAGAAAAAAAACCCACCTGGCATATTCTAAATGCTGTCAGAGTCCAGAGTGCAAGGACAAGGGATTATTTATGAAAAGAAATAATGAGGAAACCAGATGCCTGCCTTTCTCAGCCCTCTGCGCTCCAGTCACTCTAACAGGGCATGTGCAATGCTGCTCATCAAAGACTTCTCAGCCTTAAAACGCAGAGCAGGCGCTAACTAACTCTTCCCATCTCTGCCACTTTGCAAAATGCACTCCCTGTTCGCCAGGGAGGCTCACACAGTCCATCAGTAGCACAGCAAAGGCTGAGGGAGAAGAGTTGCAGATCTCATCCCAGGCAGGGACAGTAACTGGACAGCTATAATAACTGCACCCACCAGAACAGCAAATAAAAGAAAACAAAACCACATAAACCCCCAATCAAATAAAACAAAACCCAAACAAACAAACAAACCAAAAAAACCAACCAAAAAAACAAAAAAAAAAAAAAAGAAACAGCACACCCAGCCCCCCCAATACTACAATAATAAGAAAACAAAAGGACTGAAAAAAAGAACAGCTTCTTTCACTAACACCAAGCCTGAAACTACACGGGTATGCTCCAAGTAGGAAAGCAAACAAGCCCTCTATACCTATTCCCATGAAATTGGCTTCCTTCTGTAAGTGAAGGGTAAGCTCCTGACCCCAGCAAAGTCATTGGGAAAGCTCAGTGATGTTAATGGGGCCAGAACTTCCCACTGTGCAGTTATTTTACCCTAGAAAGGTGATTAACTCAGGACTCTGCAGTATCACAGAGCACCTGACAAGGGACCTGCGAGGAGCCCAAGCAGCCAAGATCGTTCTCAGAGGAACTTCTTCACCCTACTGGGTTTGCTGCACTTGGCAGAACACCATGAGAGACCAGGGGCTGATCTCAGGGGAGTTCTCTGAGGCCAAGGCAGGCATGGGGCTGGAAAGGAAGACTGAGGCAGCAGAGTAGCAAATTTTAAAATCTGGAGAAAGGATATATGCCACTTGGCTCATGATCCACGCTGTTGAAGTAGCTCTTTTCCATGCCTGGTTCGTAAAGCAAGATTATGAGCTGGCAAATGTCAGACCACAGAGCACAAGCAAGACCCCAAGTGGAGCATAGCTGGCCAGCACCGTGCTCTAAATCACAGCACAGCATCGGCCCCTCTCACGGGGGCTCCTTCCTCGTTATCCCACCACTGTGCAAGGAGCTGTAAAACTCTCGTTACTCACACACTGCTGGGGTAACCAATTTCCTAAAGCTTTTACAATCCCTGCATTTTCATTTTGTGGGAGTAATCTCTCTTTGCTTTCATCGATATGTGGGGAAAACAGCTGTACCTAATAATCCATTCCTCTGTCCCGGTATTCTGGGGCAACGTTTCAGAATCAAGGCACAGAAAGGGCAAGAAAATCTGTGACCAAGGCTGAAGGATATAACATGATGAAAACAGCTGGGCAAACCTAGAAAATACTCCAGAAATAAAAAGCTCAGCTCAAGGAAGGGGGTGGGAGAAAACTGGTAAAAGTGATGTTGTACCGAGGGAAAATGTCTCTTGCCTCCAAGGCAAAGGAAAAAGAGGTTAGTAAGGCTAAGATACCACTGACTCCAGCATCTGCTCTTTCCTTAGCTAGTCCTTCTTCATCCAGCTCCACCACTTTGCCACCTGGCTGGTCTACCTTATTGCCCTCAGCAGAATTTCTCCCAAACTTGTCAACCATAGAATCTCAACAACAAAGTATCAAGATGACCACCCACAGCATTCACAAGAGGACATCAATTCCCCACTGCCCAGCATTGCGCGCTTCCCCAGCCCTCCTGTGCATCACACTGCCACTGCAGTCCTCTGGCAGCAGTTCTAATCCCTCCTGATGGGTCCCTGGGCCAAGAAGACAGAGACAGAGCTGCCTTTGGAGAAGGAGAGCCTCTGATCTGCCAATAGACAGTGAGGTCCTGTTGGGGCAGCACATCAAGCTGTCACACACTGCCAGGAGTCTGGAGCATCCTCTCTGTTGCACCCTGATTAGCCTCCTCTGCCCAGCAGCAGGGGTGCAGGAGATTTCAGCACATGGCACTAGCAGGCAGTGGGATCACTTCCACCACTTTGCCACTCAGAAGTTGGGATTTTCTTTAGGACACTGCAACCTTTGGGCCAGGGCTCCACAGCTCTGCTCACGCAGATGGCTCAGGCAGCAACCAGCGCTCCACCAGCCCCGCGGCGCAGCAGACAGCCACACGCTGCCAGTCTAAACCACCACTGCCAGCAGCAGCTGCTCGGCACCTTTTAAGCAAGTCCCATTCTCCCTCTGGGAGTTGGCTCTGCCACTCCTTCCCAAACAGCAGCTGGAGCCACACAAGGCACCCTGTCCTGGGGGCTGCCTGAGACCCTCACGCACACCCCACGCCCTTGCTGTGGCTGCCAGGTCCCCACGGCTGCTTGTACCAGTCCCTCGCTCCCCCACACCCTTCACCTATGTGGGAGCTGCACCCCAGCCTGGTGATCTTGCCAAGGCACTTGTCCTCCTGCAGCACCCCAGTGTGACACCCACATGGGGTCCAGCCCTGACAGCATAACCACACAGAAAGTCCTCAAGCATTCTGGGTGGCCAAAGCCCCCAGGTCTGTGGTCTGGTCCTCACTAAGCCCCAGCCCACCATTTGTTGCTGGGCATATGCTAAACAACAGCCATTAACATACATGGTACCACGTGCCACTGAAGAGAGCAAGCCCACAGGAGGTCTGGCCCACCACACCACACAGGAGGCTGCTGGACAGGAGCATGGCTGAAGGAAACAAAAGGCACCGGCCACACAAACTGCCTCTCCAGCAGCATCTCTGACAGTACTCCAAGGACACCAAGCAGTGAGAGCAGGCAGTCGTGAGGTAAAAAGCTGCTGAGGTGAGGGAATGGTCAGAACTTCACAGGGCGCTGCTGCAGGCAAAGAAATCCTGTCCACCAAACATCTCAGAGCCTGCAAAAAGCCGTGGGGCTCTGATTTGAAAGCTACCTATGGTTCTGAAGATGCAAAGAGCTGAGGGCCAGCTGTGAGAGGTGCTCTGCAGCCACAGATGCTGCCGACTGGAGCAGGACATTGGGGTGCTCAGCCCCAGACATACCAACCACGGGCTCACACAGAGCACGCGGCCAGGCAGCAGTCAGGAGCCACAGAGATCAACTCACAGCAGAGCCCACACAGAAAGCACAAACCCAAAAAAATCAACAAATGTACTTTTCCATTTTATTGCTAAAATCCCTACCATAAATCTCACTAGAGAGGAAGTTTCTGTTTCTCCAGCTTCCTATTCAGTGTCCTTGAGAAAACAAATGACACCACACTCAAAAAACAAAAAAAATCCCATAGTGGTTTACTTTGCACTTCCCTGTACCTTGTTATGCTGAGTGCTTCATTTAGAGAGGGCTGACCTCCCCAGCCTTCTTCATCCCAGTGCCCTTCGCTGCAGGGACACACCAAGGAACAGGTTTAGCACTGGAGAGGGGAGCCGGGTGGATGTTCCAACGAGGGTAACCCTGCCGACTCAGCATCCCAAAGGTGTGCGGAGAGTCAGCGTGACAGAGACTGCTGTCTGCGAGGTGATTTTCAACAGGAGATACAGGAGCTGTGCTACAAGCACAGGAGATGTGAATACCGCCATTCAAAATTATGTCCCTTATATTTCATGAGATGCAGTTTCTTCTACAAGTCTGGGCAGGGACCTGGGCTCACCTCACAGCAATTCTACCCAGGGCAAATATTTTGTCTCCCAGTTTTTCTGAATAGGACACAAGGAACATTACAGTCGTTCAACGGGGTGCAATTAATTACCACCAATTAATGCTCCAAGTGTGTAATCCGCCTTACCTGAACACCCACAAGAGAACAAGAAAATCTATAGGTTTATTTTGCTATGTTTTACAAAGTCTGCCACTAATTCCTGGGAAGGAAAAGGCACTGATTTGTTTTGCTATTAGTCATTAGGTGTGATAGAAGGAAGTGGGAATGGGTAGTCAGCAAAATGGAGATGTGCACCACAGGACTTCATAAGAGGCACCAAAAAGCGGGTATCTAGAACATTTCAAGTCATTAAAGCCAAGGACAAATAGTGTTGACCAGGTAAGAAGGTCAGTCTTCAAGAACTAAACAAAGTTCAGAAATGCAAGGTCTGGATTAGGCTTGAAAGGTTTTGTTTATTAACGGAATACATGCCAAAACCAATACAACATAATGCACGTTCAAGAAAAAACCAACAAAACACAAAGATAAGAGACAGGATTGGGTTTATGCAATAAACTCAAGACTGTGCTTCCCTTGACAAAACCATTATCTGAGTCAGTGGTAATATTACAAAAAACTGGAGCATCTCAAACATTCGTTTCTGGCAAGTTGTCTTGCCAAGTGCCCCAATCCTTCCACTCTGGGATCTAGATTTTCTCACTACTAACATACTTGAAAAAGAAATATTTTGGTGTCATTAACTGAACTGAATGCTTTGCAATGAGAGTGACTAGTCATCTGGTTTCTGCTAGAA
Source organism: Scytalopus superciliaris (assembly GCA_013400415.1). NCBI lineage: Eukaryota > Metazoa > Chordata > Aves > Passeriformes > Rhinocryptidae > Scytalopus > Scytalopus superciliaris. The sequence continues at coordinate 268,373 of VXBX01009248.1, read as the reverse complement.
CTGGGTTTTCCTTCTGCTGCTCACAGAAACCAGCTCATACTCCTGTGCTATCTTATCCTGCCTTTGCTTGCAACCGGCACACAGGCACAACCTGAACAAGAGAGAATTTCAAAGCAACATGGAAAATACCTTTTTTTTTTTTTTACAGTTATCACCAGGCAAATGCAATGGGACAAATCAACACAGGCAAGGACATTATCTGGTGACTAGGTAAAGAGCCCTAGGGATGGAGTCAGGTGGCTAGAGGGAGGGAGGCTTCCCTTGAGTAACAAGCCCTCTCCAAAGTCACAGCTAGGGCAGTGCTGGAAGGAAGCTCCGGATCAGCTTGGTCTCTGCATTAGAGATTTCCGACCCGATCGGCACAGGAAGTTGTTCCTGTGGCTCACCTGAGGGAGTTCCTGTTATGAAGCCAGAGGGTGGTAGGTTGAAACACAGTTTCTGAAAGTGAGGTAATCTTGGACAGCACTCCGTAGGCAGTGATACTAATGACCTGGTTACAACCTGCAGTGTTGTGACAGCCCCTCTGCTGGCCCAGTGATCACAAGAAAGGGAAGAAAAAAAAAAAAAAGAGAGGGGAGTGGAATAATTTTAAAAGGAAAAAAAAAGTTTCCAGATTTCCTTTGTTTAAGTGAAGCATTTTCCTTTTCCACTTTATTTGAATACACCGACCTGGTGTCTAAACAGATGGAGACTGTGCAGATGCGCTTTTGGGAGTGCCCATAAAACACACACTGCTAAAATACAAATGGAGGGATACTTCTTTTTTTTTTTTTTTGAGTTGTAAATTCAATTAATATTACTGTCACCTCACTATCCCAAAGGAATTTGCCCTTTGTTCTCCGGATAAAGCTGGTGAGGAGAAGAAGAAAAAGGGAAAAAAAAAAAAAGAATGTGAGCAAAGGGGAACATTTAGGAAAAAAACCACAGATCCGTAATCTCTACAGGCATGGCAGTACATCAGGATCCCATACAAGCATGGCTGCTTAGCAGTAACAGCAGTGCTCAGCAAAATATTCTGTGTTTCTTATATTCTTCTCCCATTCTCCAGACCTTTCTAACAAACAAACAGGTCAGCTAATTGGCTCATGCCCAAGTCTTACCCACTAGGGTTTGCTCAGAGATGTCACTTAGTCATTTGGCACGAGCAAATCCCAGGCTTCTTCCTGTTCAAGCAGCAGAGTGGGTGAAGGTTTTCTTTGATTTATTAAGACTATTAACAAACAAACAGGGGAGTTCAGAAGCTTCCTCAAGCACAAGAACACGAGCAGAAAGTTTTTTTCCTGAAGTAGCAGCTAAAAATAGGACACTTAGAGGAAGTGAAGTTCATTATGTGATAAAGCAGTGGCTGCAGTGATGAGAGAAGAGTTTTTTCCTTTTTTATCTATATATTTATTTAGTGTTACATTTTCTTGCTCCTTATTAGAGTGCTAAAGCAGTGTTCATCCGTCTGAGGAAAAGAAGGTTTCCCTTTCTGTAGTGACTTTAACATGTAGCTCATCAAATACAACAGAGTCAAGAGTTTTAAACAGACATTGCCAGCCAACAAAGTACAACATCTGACAGCATTATTTGCCTTTTATATGCTCTTTCCAGAGTGGGAGATGATATGCTATTTTCAAGACACATTCCACAGTATTATGCAACAGCTGTCTTAATTTTTAATGGATATATTATTTTTAATGTCAACTTTTGCATAAAGCATATTAGTATTTTATTTAGCATATACCATTAATAAATTATTTGTTCCTTCCTTCCCCATCCCCCCAGAGAGCTGCACTTAGCATAGGGAAATGGTCTATTAACACTATAAAAAAATACTTCCAACTGGCACAGTCTGTAGACACTTCCATCATCAGACAAAGCACCAGGAGGACATTCCTGTTTCTACGTAGCTGACAAACTGGCAGTGCTAAACATGCTGCCCAGGAGTTGCCTTACAAACCTCCCTTTGATGAAAGGACTTACACACAAGTAGCAACCAGTTGTCATAAAAATAAGTCAGCACCCTGTACAACTAGTGATTCCTGTTAGAAGTGTTCACTTTTGGCCCAATTGTTCCAGCATCCTTTAGCCACCATGTCCAAATGGTTTGAGACATCCAAAGGAAGCAAGTAAGGGTGCTCCTGTGCCAGAGAAACTTGTCCAGTTGACCTGAGTTTGTTCAGAGGGCATGTCTCTCTCATCTCTGCAGATCTGCCCATTCTATAAGGGCAAAAAATGGATGAGATTTGATGTCTTCAACACCAGCAACGCCAGCACCAAGACGCTCCGCAGGATTAAACTGCAAAAGCTTGATATAAAAGAAACATATATATGATTCAGTGAGTAAGAACAAAAACAACTGCTTAAAAGTTCCAGAAAGGTCTAAGGTAAAGGACATCCTACTGTTTTCCTGCTCTATGAATTACTTTCAAGAGTGCAAAAGTGTACTTGAAATTGCTAAAACCCAGTAAAAGGAAGAAGACTCTCCTTTCCTTGAGTCTCAGTGTTACAGTCTTCAGAGACTACGGATCACAGCATGCAATTCCCCAAAGCACTGCACACTGGGACTTCATTTTAAGTGTAACCTCATTTAAAAAAGAGACAGCAGCAGCCCGAGCCTGCATCAGTAGAACTCTGGACATGGCGTCTGCTTCATGTTAACCTTTGCTCACACCACTGCGTTCTGGCTACATCGGGGATAGTGGTCTGTAACTTTCCGTTTCATAAACTGTGAGTTGCTCCTAAAATATCAGGATAACCAGTTCTCTATTTCCTAAAAAAAAAAAAAAAGTTTCAGAGAGTCCTACAAAGGGCCTGAAACTGAAAAATCAAAACCCCGGTGAAAGAAACAAAACAGTGTAATGGCTTCATGGAAATTTCCTGAAATTGAGCAACTCATTTGCTTTTTAGTTGTACATCACATGCTGAATTCATGTGAAAAGGAAATCACAATATTTACATCTGTTTAAAGATACCAATCCATATAAAAGGGAATGCAAAGGTAAACTCCAAAGAGACTAATAAAGACACACAAAAATATTTTGCAGTTTTAGAGAACTGTTTATACTCTCTTCAATTACAGCCAGTACAAAGGCATGATTTCTTGCTTGCAACAGCTAATAGGAGAACTTCTCTCAGTTGTCACTTGGAAAAATGTGTATTCATGTCTTGATGCAGTCAACATCTAAGTGAGTCTACATCCATAAACATAGGAATTTACACATTTTAAGATAGCTCTGCTATTTGCAGTCATAATGTCACACAGTAAAGGTAGCTTGCTGACAGTGAATGGTGCTGCTCCAGTATCTCCCACAAGATAGCACACACACAGATGCAGCCAGGATGTCTCTGCCTTCTGCTGAAATACACGCAGCACCAGCATGGGGGAAGTAAGCACAGTCACTTATTTTCTGGAGTTTGTCCTTCCAGCAGAACTTCAGTCTTAGAAAACAAATGCAACACAAACTGCAAGTGATACTTGCTGAAAAGTCACATTGCATATTTTGTTGGTAGAAAAACCTGAAGGTCCCTGAAAAAAAAAAAACTGGGTACAAAATACCAAACCAACATTTAAACAAAAAAAAGAAAAAGAAAAAAAAACCAACCACCAAAAAAACCACCTTAATCTTTCACCAGAAATGAAGAGATCTCTGTTTTCTTAGACACTGGCTAAATGAAGAAGGTGTTTGCAATGAAGTCACCTGGACTGGAAGCCACAGCAGGACACAAAACCTGACCCAATTTTCTGTATAGCTGAACATCGATGCCAGAGAGTTATTCTGTGATGTTTTGACCTGTTTACCCTTGGCAGTGAGGGGAAGGAAAGTCACAATGACAAATTACTATCCATGCCAAGAGAGCGCTCTTCCTTTTCCTGACAAGGCTTCCTCAACAATGAATGGCAGCTTCCTTGGATAGTCACACAACAAAAAAGTGATTTACTGTTTCATATAGCTGAACCTCCACCAGATAAGTGACCACCCTACACTAGACAGCTTGACCTAACAGGCACTGGGGAGACTGTTCTCTGAACAGTTTGGCCTTGTAACATAGCTGCGAGTGGCAGAAATACATTTGCCACTTAAACCACAAGTGGCAAAAGAGACACTCTTTGGCATATGTGAAAATAGACAACACATTAGTCTATAGTGAAAAACAATCCTACATTGGCAGGGAAATGTGGACTGCGTGACTTCATTTGTCTTCTAGTCTTAAAGGGAGGAACTCCTTTCATTAAGTGTTGTTTTGCTTTCCCTCAGCCATTTACGTTCTATAGCACCTGTGGGTGAGAGTAACAATTTGCTATCCTCTAACAACATAAATGCAGATTATACAAAAATGGAATTTTTCTTCAGTCATTTCCCTTTCTACCTTTGCCAGAAGCACACAGACACGTGCTTTCACCTTCAGTGACTTCATGTCACCTAGTCAAAATAGGTGGTGTCCAAAGAACTAGTTCCATTTCCACTAATCACTTCATAGTAATGGCACAGAAATCAATCTGTCATTGAGTCTTCTGACTCACTGGATTTTCAAAATCTTTTTGTTTTCTTCAAGAACTACTTTTTGCACTCTGTGCTGTTAAAAACTACATCTGAGTGATGTCATTATTTATGCATCCACTAGCAAGATACTCTTCAAAGTTGAATAGCACAGTTCACATATATCACATATTCTTCTCAAGTGGAACAGGTCAGATCTAGGCACCACTTCCTCAGTTATGTCAAAACTAACTTGAAGGAAGATCCCATTACCTGAATTTCAAGACTCTGTACTAAAAGTTCAGTCATGACTACCTAAAGCTAAGAGCAAACTAAACCCATCAGACAATGCTATTCCCATTAGGTTGAAAATGGCATATTGGTCTGGAAAGTTTGTCTATATTCTACAGATTCCTACTCTGCCTTTTTTCCAACTTACCAGTCATCTTCTGACTACAAAAGCCATTGTATTTACAATTTAAAGTAGTTTTCCTAACAAATGGCATCCAGAAGGCTTCCTGGAGGACAGCTACAGATTTTCAACTACACCAAGGTCATACCTTCTAATCAGTGTGTTACAGGTTTCATAGTACTTTGAGCTATCTTGCTGAATTGGCATCAACATTTTTTAGTTTAATTCATTACAAATGTTCATTACATGAACATTTAGGGCAGAATTCCTAAAATGCTCATGCATCACCAGCAGGTGTTTCCAAAGCACTCAGCATTTGCCAAGCTTGTTCTTTGAAGAAATGGCAAAGCACTCCAATGTTTCTACAGACACACCAGGCAGGAGAAGTCAAGGTTTCCAGATGTGACAAGACAACTGGGCAAAATTCATCAGTGCTGACAAAAGAGACATCCATGTTCCTCTCAGCAGCTTTCTGTTTTTACGTTTACTTCAGCAGAACAACTTAGGTAGGTAAGTATTTGCCCCATCTACACATGTACATACAGAAAAACAAATCTTCCCCTCACTTACCTGCTGAACAAGTGATCTGGCTTCCTTTGACACATGGTCTGGTATACTCAAAGAAGTGTGAGTGTTTATTCCTGATGGATGGCACTCAACCAGAGACTGGAGTAGAAGAAATAAAAAAAAGGAAGGAAAAAAAAATCAAAGCAGGCAGACAAAATTATTAAAAATTGCAGTGTTGGATTATCTCCTAGTATACATGCAAACTATCACACAGAGCTAAAATTTCAGTGCTTCCTCATATGAGGTGCTGACTCTGAGAGGCACTGAAGTCCTCCTGGAGATACAGCTTAGAGCTTCATACTTGAAGAGTCTGGGAGTTTGGTGGACTTTGTTTTCTTTGTGCAGAACTGTAAATCAATCACCATTTGATTTGGCTGAACAACCTTTGTGTCAAAATACTGAATTGATGTCTAACAGTAACATATGGCTTCTACACAGTCCCAGGAAATAACACTGAAAGTAGCCGAGCAAAGATTTTGCAGAAGCACAGACAGAATGTTAGAGAATTTTGATTTCACCGTGGTTAAGAGGGCAGCATGGCTTTGGTTATTTTTTTAGTCCTGAGTTTGACAAGGCTTTACCAAGTTGTTCTACTGAAGCTTCAGCATGTCTTGTTTCCCTGGTCCCAAAGCAGGCTAAGCAAATTGAGAGTACTCAGGTTGCCAAAGCACATGGGAGAAAGACAAGCAAGGGAATCACAACTGGGCACACCACATGTGAAAAACTACTGGCCAAGAAGTCAGTTTTATCAAGTAACCTGCCCCCCAGCCCTACCTTCCCAGTGAGGAGTTCAAAAAGAATGGCACCCAGGCTCCACCAGTCACAGGCTTCTGTCTCTTCTAGGATAGCACCAACCTCTAAACACAAGACATTCCAATTAATATTAAAAAGGTCAGTTACTCCTTCAAAATTAACATATATTTACAAGGTGACTGTTTAATGCTGACAGAACATATACTAAATACCACAGAGCTTTCATTATGCCTGCAATTTAGTTAGCCCTTTAGCCACCTACAGATTGCATTGTTCAAACACAGCAAGCACTATACGTTTCATGCATAATTTTCCTTTTCCATGCATACACAGGCACTTTCAAGACTTGTAGGCATTACAGTTGATTCTTCTACACTGGACAAAACTGGACAGTGACAGACAGTAAAGAAAAACACATTTAGAGAATTTACTGTGGTCAGAAGAGCTGGACTGACCGGAGCAGTCTGAAGTATCCATAAAAGCAGCACAAGGGAGGTTGTAATAGTCTACTGCACACCTTAATTTGTCTTAGAGGGCAAGATTTGTCCCATGGCTAATCCACACCCTTTTACTGGGATCACCATGGGAGGCTTTTCACAATAGTCCCTCTGGTCTCAGGTAGACACGTTAGATCTACTTCACACAGTATAACCACAGCCAGTAACTGTGTATTGCGACAGCTCAGCCCACATTTTGCTTCAGTATGAAAAGTTGTTTTCCCTTGCACCCAGCAAGCACCCAACACTGCTATTGCTGTACATGCACAAGTGGAGAAGGGAGATGGGAGTGACAGAGTCCCTTGCCATACATATACATGTATTCAGTAGCATGATGCATGCAGAAAAATTGGCCTTCACTGACTCAGGCTTTAAACTGCAAAAATTATTAAATACAAACACACCAAGCTGTCTGCTCTAAAACATGCCGAAAAACAGATTGCAACGAAGATGAAATCTTCATTTTGACTGTCAGAAAAATGCAGAAGCTGCACTAAAATAGCTTTGGTGGCAAAAACCACACCAGCTTCCCAGCAGAGGACAACAATTAGCATACAGTCATGAGCTGTTGCTGTGAAAAGCATTGCAGCATGTGCGGAAAAATCTTGCTCATCATTTTATGGAGCTTGGCATGAGCATGGCCAAGGAGAGCTACAGATGAGTCACACGGCAGGGTCAGGGAGAGGAAGGCGTGAGCCTCAGCCCTCTCCAGACGCAGAGGAGCACACACATGCTGAGCGCAGGGATGTGCAGAGGGCTGCCCCTCAGGCAGCTGCCACACAGGCTGAAAGATGCTCAGCACCTTACAGAACTAGCTTGGGGTTGCTGCTGCAAGAGCAACAAGGAGGGATGGCTCAGACATTGTTTCTTTAGGTAGGACATCCCTGACATTGAAAAGTTTACTACAGTTAATGGCCTCTGAATGACCAATACATCACTGTAAAGCTGCCACATCTCAGGATTTATTCCGCTCCTTACCAATTAATACTCCTATCAGCACCAAGAAACTTTCACAAAGATGTAACAGCAACCACACAAGGAACTCTTATCAGCACCATTACATGAATTTTTAAAATGTTTTAAGATCTCAGGCAAGCATCCAGATGAAGCTGAAATTATGGTAAACTAAGAGAATTTGTGTAAAAATCAAAATTTGTTCTTGTAATTTAATTTAAAGCCCTTCAGAAAAAGGCAGACCTTCTAGTTAACCATCCTTTAAAAAAGGGGAAAAAAAAAAGAAGAAAAAAAAGTTGGGCCTTTCCACACAAACCAGGTAGTAAAAGGTTTTCATAGCATTTTTCAGTGAAACCTACTGAATGGAAATGCCTCTCTAGTCTGATTGTAATTTCTTAGTGTTGTATGTTCCAATAATGTACATTCAAAAACAAAATAACATAAATGGAGAGTAAAATATAAAACCAAATACTTTAGACTTCATCAAAGGAGAGTTTTCTTTCCCATGTGCACATTCTACTCTAAGGAAGCTTTCTTCCCAGCAAGTGATTTATTTTTTTTTAAATTGAATTCCACACTTATTTTAGAATAAGGACAGAAACACCAGAAATTAATTAAGACTGACTACTACATTCTCAGTTCCTACACTATCTTTAATTTCCCCAGTTCTTTGAAGCATCAAAGTTATGCAACCCTCTTTCACAGAGTCACACGCTGTTCATTACAGGAAGTCATTTTCTTCACTGATGAAGAAAATGGACAGAGTAAGAGTCAAAAAGTACAGTCAACAGTCCACTTCTCCAAAGTCCAGGCTCATATTTTCAACTGCAAGAATACTTTCAGTATATGCTCAGCCAAAACAAATGTCACTGCAGTTCTCTTAAGAGAGAAGCACTGAACTCCTCCATCCACTTTTGACATGACCAGTCACACAACTGGGATAACCCAAGTAACACGGGTTTCTCCCCGGGCTGAAGGGCTCTGGCTTGGTTCTCATGCACACAGCAGAAACTGCACAAGTCATCTGAACCAATACAGAACAGAGGATGGAAAACTCAGCTGAGGGGCACACCCAAGTATCCTTTTTTTACAAAAACTAAATATCAGCTCAACTGTTTTCCTATTATGCAATATCTGCTTTCTTGATGCTTTCTCTAGGTTCCAAAGTTATCTTATTTCAGGTTAAAATAAATGCTTTCCTTAAAAAAAAAGTGTATACTACAAATAGACGGGTTGTTTACATTTCCTTATTTCAGACAGTTCACATTACTTCTGATGCAATATGCTGATCATAATAAGTTCAGGATACCACATCAGTATTACTGCATTTTATCCTGACTACACATCCTGGGAAAATTTAGAAACTATAGATTATGAAGTGCCTTTGAGGGACACAGAGTAGCTAGTTAATGCAATATAACACACAGGGCATATGCTTTTTTTAAAGCTTTAATATTGCAATAAATCTGAACTATAATATCCGCCTTTACTAAGAAAACATTTTCATCTCAATCCATCAGCAAAGTAATTTAGACAATAAATGATAGTGACACATAAGCTTAAGTGAATAACACAGGGATATTTGTGCCAAATCTTTCCTTCATGAACCTTGAAATCAAGGACCTTAACCAGATGTGTACAAAAAAAAAAAAAAGTGCTTCTAAGACTAGCAGCACAAAATTTGCAGGGAAAAAAAGTATCATCCTCAAATACAAAATCCTTTTAAATCAAAGAAATAGGGTGAAAAAGGAGTCAGTAGCTCTTCCAACTTTACTGCAATTTCATTAAAGGGAAAGCTTTCCCCTTCCTCTTTTCCCCGATGCACTGCCATGCCATTCAGCACCAATCAGCACAAGTCAACAGCAATGCCAAATTCCTGCACAAACAATTCCAACAGTAGTCACTGGAGTAACTGAAGGGAAGATTTGCAAAATGCTATCAGGTTTAGACAAAGACAGAGGGTACAGGTAAACACCTTCACTACCCTGCACTGTCCTCCTTCCAGAGCAGCTGGTCTCAACTGAAAGGCCATTTCTTTATGGTTTCCATACTTATCGCAATATTTGCATTATACACAGTAATACCTTACTTCCTGATAAGGGATACATAGATGACAACACTGTATCTTAAACCAAAGTGCCAGTTCTAAAGTAAAAAGAAGAACTTCACCTCTCCTGAACACACATCCTCAATAAAGTCATTCTCTCATTCTTTCCAGAGCACCTTAACTTGAAATGCACCCTTCATGCTGAAGGATTTCAAAGGCTTTTACTACCACAACTCCAACATTTTCTTCCAAAACCAGTTTCCTACAGGGCTGACAGTAAGGCCTCACGACCAGCACACACAAACACTAGTTAACATGAGAGAAGCCAGGCTTAAAGGAGGATTTAGACATTAACTGTACAACTCAGGCCAGGTGGCTTGCAAATCAACAACTTTGTAGGACAAACTGTAACATCCAGAAAAATGCATCTGATGCCCACTCACAGAAAAACAGGCTGTAGGTGGAGGTAGTGCTTCACCAGACACCTAGGAGTCAGGAAGGGTTTTGCACTGAGGTGGTTCTCTTGGAGTTAAGACGGGTGAATTGATAAGAATTTCAAAACCTGAGGAGGCCCTTTCCCTTACCCCACATTTCAAGTAGAAATACCATATTTTCAAGTATCATTTCTGCACTGATAAGAAAACAAGCAGACCTGTATGAACTACCATCAGGTGTCTGAAACTGTTCAGGACAAATTGGACCTGTTCAACATCCTGAAAACAAACACAACGTTTTCCCCTTCTGTGGCCATTAAGATAAACGGTATTGCATGAAAAACCATTAGAGTCACTTTGAAAATTCTATTTACCTTACACTCATTTAATTTAAAAAGATTACTATTTTATCATATTTTGATATCTATATATGTAAAGAAGCATTTGCAAAGAATCAAGTAAAATGAGTCCAAGCTAATTTACTCTCAGCAGGCTCAGTCAGCCAAGATACTGTAAGCTACAGTCACTAAATAACACATCACACAAGCAATCTGGCCATAATGCTTTGCCTAAAATGCTTTAGCAATTTATATAAAACACAGGAAAGAACCATCTACAGTTAAGTATAAGAAGTTTATCATGGTCTTTAAACAATAAAGTAGTGAGGCAAGTCAAATGAACATCCACTAAGATCAAATGGATTATGAAAATAGGAAGCTTCATGTTAAAAGTTGTTTCAAAAGCATATGAGCATCTATGTTCCTCTTTGGAAGAAATTTCCTCATGCTAGTTTAAAAAAAAAAAAAAAAAAAAAAAAAAAAAAAAAAAAAGGA
>VXBX01009248.1:180513-257402 GCA_013400415.1 Scytalopus superciliaris | reverse complement strand
AAAAAAAAAAAAGAAAAAATAATAGAGGGAACTATGTTCTTTCTTTCTTTCAGCAACTCATGATGGAATAAAAACTTCCTCTAAATCATGTGACAAAAGAGACAAAGAAACTTATTACTGCTCTGTTATCAAAACAAAGCAAACACTAATAAATCTTCCAACTAGCTTAATTTATTTTCACAAGGTATCCTATGTACTATTTTCAAGTTTTAGCCCCATATGTAAATTAATAATAAATAATAATAATAATAAACACAGGTAAAGTACAGTTTCTTCTAGGGTTAACAACTGGCTTTTATGTCAGTCAGACTAAAACTGTTGTTGTTGTTGATTTTTACAAATCAACAGCTTTGGTACATCTTACTGCTTATTCTAGTTACAGAGTCTATGAAGAACCACAAGAACACACACTTCACCTGAAACACGTACTGTACTTAGAACAAGCCTGAGTGCCAAATCACATCAAATTCTTTTCAGAAAATACTTGGTTCTCTCCCCAGACCTATGCTTTCAATTGCCTATCCAAGTTCATGACATGTTGCTATTCTGGGAGCAGTCAGTTGTCATTGTTTTCTGTGGGACACTCCAGTGTCTTTGGAGAGCTGTCCCACTGCAAATGGTTGTTGTAAAACTGCTACTCCCAGCCTCACAATAATCTGCATAATAATCTGAATAACCCTTCCTTGTTATTCATGCGAGCCATACATTTTTTCATGTTAATTTTTAGTCCTGTTTCTTATGGCCAGGACTTTTTAAATCAGGCTTGGCCATCCTTCTGATTTTGATGCCCAACACTCCTTCACCTGTCCAGTGTTTTTCTTTTCTTTTTAGGATTATCCTGAGACATGAACATCACACAAAAAGCTAGGATAGAGTCAGAGATAAGTAGAAAGTTCAGTCTTACACTATAACCAGGAGACCAGCCCGTCCCTCGACACCTCTCAGGGTCAATGGCACTTTAATCTACCACAGTTATTTTGCTTCTTGAACAATCTACTCAAATTAAATTACTATAATGCAGAACAGCAGATTTAATGAGTGCCTGCAAACTCATACTGAAAAGCACATACACAAATAACATGCAGGTTTTCCAGCATCAAATGACTATTTGGTAAACAGAGGCAAATAATTTTTTTTCCTTATTCAGTAAATAAAAATTATAGCTGATAATAGCAACCTAGCAATTTTTATTTTCATGCCATATATTTTAGGTTATCAGCTGCACTTTGCATGTGTATTTTCAATTGTTTAAGAGTAGAAGTGACATCTTCGTTTGGGAGTACAAAAATCAGGTTGCACATTGAAACGTTTTTGCCTTTTTTTTTTTTTGGAACAAAATCCTTTACACACAAAGCCTTCTTTTTGCTTAGATTTTGCATTACATAGAAGTAACAGAAGGTTAGATAAAACCAAATTTGCCATATATTTGTGTGGGGGTTTCTATGAAGGCTAGTTTGTGTAAATAAGGCTTGATTATAGCACACAGCTTATGAAAGCATGAGAATAATACAATGCATTACTGATGGCCAGTTTCCTACTTACATTTTCTATGAAGCTAAGCTCCCTTTGGCTTTAGGACCTCAAGCAGCAAACCTCCAGTTTTTAGTAAAAGAGACTGGTGAAAATTCATTGTTTAAACAAAAAAAGAAAAAAGACACTAAAGGCAGCCTAGTTCTGAAATCTCGTCCTCCAAAAACACTACGGGGATGCAACAGAAGCATCCCCGCTGCTAGAACAAGAACTTGGAGAGTGTAAATAAAACATCTCGTTCACACATCATATTTACACAAGATGTTAGACCAGCAAGCCGCTTCCACAACATGACACTTCATAGATTAGCAGCAAAAGTACTTTAGAGATTTCTTTTTCTGAGTAAATCCTTAATTTAATCTGTTTTAGCTGAAGACAGCCTTAACTAGACTATGGCTGTAGATAAATTTTGTCTTTCTCACAAATATTAAGGGCTTGGGCTTTTTTAGAGTGACCAATTTGATTTTAAAAATCAAGAGCAGAATACAATTATTACTGCATTTAAAAGTTCACAACTCTTTATATTTAAGATCACAATGTTGGCAAAACTGATACTTAAATAACAGAAGGTGATCATTTGCATTTCAAAATTCATCTGTCTTGCTTTTCCCTCAATTAGACCAAAACATGTTGATTCACAGGTTTGTGTGTGTGTGTGTGTGTGTTTCTTTTTTAAACTTATTTATAGAGCAGAATAATGGCCCCCCTGCTAGGCTGGCATTTGCTCAAGTTTCTGTCCATGTAAATTGAATCTGTTACTGGAATTTTCCCCCCTTCAGAATACCAAGGCACATTAACCAAGAGATAAAGAGATACATTGCTGATACTATCAGCCACCAGGCAGGTGGGTAATGCAAGGGATTTTTTGTTAGTTTTTGTGGGGATTTTTTGGACAAATATGTGATAAGAGTTCTCAGGGGGCATGGAGAGCAAAGGGCTGTTTAAACAGAAGTGAATCATTCTCATCTGATCTGCTAATAACTCTGTATTCAGACATCAGCTGCTTAGCACACTTTAAAACACTCAGAAAACAAAATTTAGTAAAGAGGTTTAGTTAAATAAAAAAATAAAGGAAAAAAAAACCACATAAACTTCACAGTAGTCACCTCAGCCATATTAACACAGCAAAAATTCTGTTATAAGTGTATAATTTCTTCTTTAAAAGCAAATAGGTTATTCTTGGCCAAAACTCCCACAGTTTTACTTGAAGTGGTGTTGAGTTTATAGGGGATGATTTATAATCCACTATTTCCCTTGTGGCTTAGAGAAATAACATTTGACTTATCATAGGTGAACAGCAAAGATTTAGTTTGGCCATTAATCAAAGTATAACATAGGCACTACTTTTAAGCATCTGCAGACAGCTTTGTTGTTGCTGTAGTTGGTTCAGCATGAACTTCTTTTTTTTTAAATTGAGTAGAACTTTACAGCAGTGAGGAGTTATCCAGCTTTACCAACAGATTCAACAGCACTATAACACACCATGACTCTGAGCTCACGAGTACAATTCTTGATATGCAAATCATTACAAAGGAACCGCTTCTTCCCTCTCCCACTCTTAGGAGAAGCCAGGCAAATTAGCGCCAGCAAGTGCAGCAGCAAAATCCATTAATAGTATAATGCCACCTCCCGTCAACAGTGGGGAAGTGCTGCTTCTTGCAAAAGATGCAGCCCTGCTTTTAATTTACGATGATTGCTATTTCATACAAATGTAATTATACTGCTCACAGGGAACAGTATGCAGTTTCTAAACTAGCTCTTCCCTCATCTTTTTGACACTTGCGCGTTTATAATGTGTGCAGTTCCTCTGTTATTTTATATATACACTGCACAGCGTCTTTTCAACATATGCAGTCACACTGCCTCTCCACTTCTCCTAGGATAAAAAGAGTTGAGCAAGCCCCTGCTATTTAGTGTGGCAGGGATCTGATCATTGTTTCTGTACCAATATTACCTTGTTTTGCTTTAATGCAAGGTTATACTCTGGTATACTGAAAACCTTAAACACAAAATCCTAGATCCTTCAAGCAAGCTCCACATAGGTGGACCTCTATTCTCCCCTGGGAAAAACTTCCACACTCAAATATGATTATCCCTATCCCCTCCAAGAATTAGTTTCTGATGCATGAATCATAGAATTAACACTCCATGTTTTCCTTCAACCAATAAAACAACTTTAGATGTAAATATATCCTCACGCACTTCACTGCAAAGCATTCTATAACTTACACTGTAAAAATGCAACACCTGAAATCTCATCAATTTAAAAGATACAACTGCTACAAAGACATTTTTACAATTTTCACCTAACTCTGCAATACAATTTCATACCTCTTTTAAATTGAATAAATCTGTTTAAATTTCACATTTATCCTCTCCTTCTTCTGCCTCTAAAATTTGCTGCTCAAAAATCAATGCAGGAGAAGAACTGTAACCCTGGACTCATCATCTGTTCTCAGCTTCCAACACCAGACCCTAAAAGACAGTATTTATTGATAATGACACCTTCTTGCACACTTTTAAAGAGTGCACTTATTTAAATAACAAAATGTTGAAATCAGGTAGCATACAGGTCACCATATCCAAACTCTTCTATCTCAGATTCTGTTTAAAACACACACCAAGCTAAACACATGGAAACAAAATTTCGCAAGCCAAGTTTCACTCCATCCTCCAACCAGGAGAGAAAAGGAGAGGGAAGGCTGATGACCCAGACATAGGGCAACACAGCACATAATACTGAAAACCCCAGGAAAATTCAAAACAACATAAAGCCACACTTTGAGACACTTCATTTAGTCACTGTGTTTTATTATGTGAAGATCACTTGCTCACTTCTACAAAACTACAGCCCTTCCTTCAGTAGAAAAAAAAACCCCAATTGTGAGAAACGTTTATAATCAGTTTTTAAAAGCAGCTTAAAAATAATATAAAAATACCTAAACTTGATAATTTCTCTCAGTGTACTGAACTGAAGCACAAGTATAATTCCAAACTCCTTATTCTAAGAAGCAGCTTGAGGAGCAAAGCTGTCATGATAAAGGGGAAACATGGGTTCCAGAGACACAGAACACTCCTTAAAATAAATTTAAAAAAAAAAACTTAACATCCAAATGAGGCTTTTTTTTCCCTGTGATATTAGAACTTTGAGAAAGTCCATTAACATTATTATTTTTTTAATACTGATAAAAAGTTCTAAAGCAACATTTACCAGCAGCAGTAGCCTTAAAAAAGCTGGTTTGGATTAAACTATACATGATTATTGAATCATTGCTCATAATAGAATGGCACTAGACTCCAAAATAAATTTTGTGGTGCTAAGTTATACCAAGTATTACTCTCCTACATAAAAATTAATATGTAACAGCTACACCAAAGTACAAGTATGCTCTGCAGAGATAACATTAAGATCAGGAAATATGAAAGGTAAAAATCATAGAGCAGTATCAACTCATCCATCTTGGATACATCTAATATTTGCATTTGCAAATCTTCACCTTGTAGCTCACAAGTTACAGACACGCAAAGCAAACTGCAGTGTGGGGTAGGGCAGAAAGGGCGGAGAGGAGAGGGCAACTTAACCAAGAAAAGCCTGGATGGATACCACACCTGTGCTGTGAGGTGGAAATAACGACAGTGTGGAAAACTTTATTCTTGCATTTGGGGACTTCTAAATATTATTTCAACTGCTCCCTAAACACTTAATTACTGCAGGAGTTGGCTGGTTGGGGCTTAGGGGGCAAAAAAAGCCTCTCTTTGGATCCTCATTAAAGTACAGAAAAATTAAGCTTTGACTTTCACAGCTCATTAATGATGACAGGGTGGGAAAAGGCTGCACTTCCATCTTTGCTACTACTCAACTAGGGAGTGCTTTGTTTCAGGTTGGGTTAGGGAAGCAGGAAAACACCTCTTTCTAACAAGTTGTCATGCATGTTGGCAACCAGGACAGATTTCTACTTAACAACCACAAGAGTTGCTGGGATTCCCCAATTACCTTGTTCTTGCATTAAAGTGGGTGTGAGGGTACAATAAAGGTGTTGGGTTTGTTTGATAGGTAAAAAGAATTATTCTCTGTAATACCCACCCTTTTGGCTCGCACCTGAACAGCAAGTATTTTATTTACTGTTTATCTCAAGAAGCTGGCATTCAAATTTTTGTTGAAATCCTACCACCTGTATTCACAGAGATAGTTCCTTACTGCATTTCAGTTGTGGGACAAAAATAGAACAAATACCTAACACCAAACAAAGTTCAGAACTTCCACTGCTGGTAACTCTTAGTATAAAGTTTTCTGAGCACATCTGCAGACACTGAACCTGAGGACTACCTGCATGCCCAAGTGCAAGGCCAGGCCAGACCACGGGCTCAGCAGAAAGTTAAGTTGGCATTTCAAATTCAGAATAAAAAAGTAGCAATTTCAACTCTAAAAGCAGCTTTTATAAGCTAGCTATGAAAATTTTAAAATATGAAGCTGTAAGTGAAACACCTGATTTTTGGCTGTCACTACCATTTGACCAGTATATTAGCAGAAAATTAATTGGAAAAAGGAAAAGAGGGAGGGCTCAGTTTCAAGTGCCATCCTTGCTATGAGAGATATTGATTTTATCACCCTTATGATTGATGAAAGCAGTTCTAAGAAAAGAGCTCTCTAAACTATTTCAAAGCCCACTATAGCTCATCAAAAATGTCAGAGGCATCTCTGAGCCTATTAGGGCTGTATTTTTCAAACCACTATGGTTCTCCCCTCGCCCCCCATGTTCTTTGGAAGTATAAATTTTTGTGGTTTTAAGGCTCTTAGCGCCATCTTTTCAGTTACCAATATGTACTCAAACGCAGCAAATAACTGCAGGAAAACAGAACATTCCTTAAACTTGCTTAAACAAAACATTCAACACAATCACACTTTATAGACATGACATAGCAAACATCACCACAGTTAAACAATAAAGCAGTTATGAGTCCTGTAGCTTTTTAAGACATTCAGGAAAAAAGCAAAGAAAATTCAGATACTGCATGATCTTGAGCTCTGTGCTACAGAGATTCCATGAGAAAACGAAAGCTGCTAATCTACTTTCCAAGTGAAACATTGTAGGTGATTGCTCTAACCTGGGGCACAGTACATTCTCTCTATGGCATCGTTGTCACAGGAATCTTCAACCTCCCTCCACCTGCTAAAATACGTTAGCTGAATGTGTCCTAAAAACAAAACGACAGGAGAAATCAAAACATTTTTCCCTTCCATTTTCTGCAGAAGTGAACTGTAATTACTCCTTTTGTAGCTAAAAACAGTATCATTAAGAATAATGGCATCATTAAGTACTAGAAGCTATTACTGGGGGTGAATTTGCTGCACTGATAATGAAGCTCTAGACAGGAAATGAAGATACTAATTACAAGATAAAACGCCTACTCAGTTAATTGGAAGCAACAGCGAATAAAAAGAAATGCATTTGCAAAAGTTCCTGACCTCTATCATTCAATAAGATGTTGTTTGGGTTCAAATCGCGGCACACAATTCCTTCCTTATGCAAAGCATCAAGGGCTACAACCATTTCAGCTGCCCATCTTTGAATGCAGTCCTCTGGGATATAAAACCTGGAGGTTATTGCTAATCTTTCGTCGAGGTCCTGAAAAATTTGATGTATCTCCTTCTCCCCTGCTCCTGCTATTTTGTCTTCCCTCTTTGGTGCTGTCTTTTTACTTTCAGCTGCTGGTGACAAAGCCGAGTCTGTTTCCTCTTTCCCAGTGTCTTCAGTTTGATTGGAAAACAGCAACACTGCTTCATTTCTTAATGTGTCTCTGTCCAAGCTAACATCTTGAGCACTTGAGGGTGGGTTGGAAACAAATAAACTTCCTTCTTTGCTTGTCGTGTTTAAGGAGCAGGCTCCAAGTCCTTCAAAGAGAGCCCCATCTTCTGAACTACCTACCTCTTGGTCAGATGTAAAGAGGGTCCCAAGAGCTCCCTGAGTGACACTGCTTTGTCCATTTGTTTCCTTGTGGGAAGGATCACCTACTTCTGGTGTCACACGATTTGGCCCTTGGTCAAATGCTTTGCATGGCTCTGTAGAACTATTTAATTGCAAGACATCAGGTGTTTCTAATAACTTTACTTCCAACACATCCCTATCAGTTTTTGTAAACTTTGTTGGCCTTGACACTGCTGCCTCTTCCGTTTCATCAGACACACCAGGTAAGTTTATTAGCAGATCAGGCCTTCCTTCATCAATGCTATTTACATCATCAAGAGCAGCATCCTTAAAGGAGATAACTGGCACAGAGTCATTTGAACCCCTGCTTACAGTGTCATGAGGTCTCACACCCATTTTGCTTTCTAGACCATCCAAGCTTCTGTCATCATCTGGGACAGAAAACAACGGCTTCAAAGGCTCTGATTTCAGGTTATATAGTTTTTCTCCAAAATCAAGCCCCAGGAGCTCACTAGTGCTATCTTTGCTGTCTATCCTGAAGAGTTCCATAGGGCTATTCTTTGATTTAGTTAATGAGTCCAATATCCTAGTAGGGCTAGCTATTTCTGGCTCAGCATCATCAATGAAAAGCTTTTGTTCCTGAGGTGCAATCTGAGAAGTGAAGCTGTCACTGCCAACAACACTGCCTTTCTGTAAACAACTTCTCTCTTTGGTATGCAGACCTTCACCCTCCGGTTTAACCACCGGTTCCTCATTTAGAGAGCCCGAATCAATTTTTTCTTGCCCATATTCATTACACAACGTTAAATAACTAGTAGTGCACTCTTCTTCTGAGCTGGATCCTGAGTCCATCCACTTTGAACTCTCTTGGCCATCTTCCTGGTTGCTGCTGTCATCCTGAGAGCTTGGTGTTAGGCTGCTCCTCAGTGGGACCACCTTCAGCGTGCTCTCCCCATAGCTTTCTCTGGAATCAGTGCTGCTACCGATTTCTTTAGGACTAGGTGTTGGTTCCTCCAGGTAAATTTTAGTTGTACTGGATGTCCTGGGTTCAGGAACTTCAAAGCTTTCTTCAGGACTTCTGTTTAAGAACTTACTGACATAAGACCACAGTTTTCCTCCTGGGGGAAAAAAAAAAAAAAAAAAGAAGGGATCTCTTAATTTCTCTCAAACTAGAATCAGTTTCATTATGAAACAGGAAAATATCCGCACTGTCACTATACTCTACATATCCTTATGACCACAGAGAAAATAGAATCTGCTACCTCAAGAGGAAAGAATTACAAGGACCACAACTTGCCTTTCAATTATATTTGTATTATTTCATAAATATTTAAAGAGATACATCTGAGATTAAGCTGTTGCTTTTTTGTTTTTAAACTTCAGTGAAGTTTTTATTTTGGAGTCTGTCTCAAGTTGCATGGCGGTCACTACTCGCCATCTGCTGTCTCAAAAGAAGCAAAAACTAGGGAAGATCAAATGGTTTAGCACCCATCAACAGTTCTGCCTATACTGAATAATTCTGTATCACGGCTCCAGGTTCATGAGCAGCATTAGTGGAAATGAACTGAAAACTAATTAGCAACTTAAGTAAGGGGAAGGGAAGTACTTCATATTAGCAGGATATTTTAAGAATCTGTTTCTCTCTTTGGAGAAGCTGGGTTTTCTACTTTAATACTGATACATTTCTCCCATTAACTTCAGACCTCAAAAAAGTTTGTCATGCTTTGCTGCACCACACAAGGATTTATCAATACTCTAAGTTACATTGGCAAACAGGTTCCTTCACAGCCTCCAAGAAAGTTACAGTTCTAAAAGTAATAGTTATTTTTAAAAAATACAAAATAGGGCTCTTTATGTTTCCAAATACTGTACATATTAAAAAAGCTTACAGATTTCAAAACATAATTTGTGCAAAACAAATAGTTACCACATCTCTTGCATATGCCAAAGGATTTGGCTTAAAGCTAGAAAGTCTCCTTTGAAAACTTAGGGGAAAATGCAATGTCAAGACATTTCAATTTAAAAGATTGTACAGAAATTCTCAAAAATGCTGGAGTTCTAACAAAATCTTTGTAGAAGAAAAAAGTAAGTATCCAGCCCACTGGGCATCTGCAAAGTTTGAGGGGTTTGGGTTTTTTTACTTGCTTGGATAAAACAGAGTTTTATATTTTTCCAAAGTGCAGCCTTTAATAGTTTGGGATTTTTTTAACATGCTGTGTATCAGGCAAAATTCCTTACAAAGTACAATAAAAGAAGAAAGTATTTATCATTGCCTAGGAACAGGTTTTCTATATTCCCAGGTATTTCAAATATAACTTATCAAAGGCAGAAAAACCTTGACACTAAAAATTCATTTGAATAATACAGTGTGGAGTTTTCCTGCCCTCCATCCTCCTGGCTAAGACAAGACTTGTTTTTAAAGGGTAAAAAAATCTCACTGGCTGCAGTGAAACTAAGTATATTAAAAATATTAAGAGGGAATTCTAACAGCTTGAGTCCAGTGGTAAAAATGACAATTTAGATCTGTTAATCCACATGGTTTCTGGCATGAGCTACAAATGGATTTAGCACCAGGTCAGAATGACCCTTGCCACCTTCTAGAAGATGATGAGAAAGGATACCAGGTAAATGAACAGGAGCAAATGGAAGCAATGCTCACAGAGAAGGGAGCAAGAACTGCTACACTGACCACTGTACTGCATAAGCACTTTAAATACTCACCCAGAGATACACTTAAAATACCCACAAATGTGCCCTGCCACAGCAGCAAGACACAGCTCATCAGTCCCTCCCAGCAGAGCAGCAGCAAAGCAGGGCAGCGACTGACTCCGAGTGTGCCTGGACACAAATGACAGCAAGAAAAAGGGCCCTGGTCTTGCCAGAGGTGCCTGATGAGCAGCACCTCACCTCTGTGAGAAGCACCGAGTCTGTGGAGACTCCTAAGATGAGGCCACTTGCTTTAAATACGACACGTTGCACAGGATTTCAGCAGGGCAAAGGTGCCCTGCCTTGCCTTCCAAGCCTTGCAGCTTGCACAGGGCTTCGGAATTACTAGTGTTAAACTGATTTGGCAAAAACAAAAGTTGTTCATCCCATAATCACCAATAATTCTTTTCTAATATTACACTTTTACATTTATTCATGCTTTTGCTGAATGGCAGGGAGAGAACAGAAAAGAGAATGAGAGAGCAAGAACATGCATAGTTTTATATATTGTGAAAGAGTTTCTTCTCTTTTCCACACTTTCATCCATAACAATTATTTTCCTTTAAAATTTCAATTAAATGACTTCAAGCAATACAATAAAATAACTTTCCCCAGTTTAGTAACTACACGTAGAATTATTTAGGTTCACTTCATACTAAACAATAAGATCTCATTTGACAACCACAGCCCAGCTGCCTTTAATAAAACACATTATTTAATAAAAAAATAATATAGTCTCCCCATCCCACCTGCATTAGCTTAATCAGTACAAGGTAAATCCTTCCATTTACATATTACTAGCACTTCACAAATTTCTTACAGAAACACGAATCTCAGGTTTCAAAGAGTGTTCACAGACCACCACCCATGAAGATTTTTGGAGCTTTGGACATTGCCTGGAACGACAACCCTTCAGCCTGCAGGTATGACTTTAATGCAAATATTAGCACCACCAGTGCTCCCTCAGATGCAAGTAGCAAGAAAATGTCTTTGTAATGGACACCTGCCTTGAGCTTTGACCCAGGGATGCAGAAAGCTCAAAACCTTACTCCTGAAATCTTTTGTCATGTTTTTTTCCTGTGTCATTACTGGACACCAGGAGTGCTTTTAGATGTGACACCTGAACAGCTCTCAATGACCTAAACGTTTTGTACCCCTATTCTAAGATAAGAAAGGGTTGGGCTTCCCAGAAGTATGAAAAATGCAAGAATTATCCTAGCACAACTTAGTTTTTCACCTATTGACATGTCAAGCTGCTCTCAGGATGACAACTCTCTTGTGCTCCCTCCATCTCACTTCATTCAAGATTTCATGCAGCTTCCACTAGATTTTGGCCTCTACTCAACATCTTACTGCAGCTTAAGAAAAGAGACCCAGGAAGGATTAAGCAAGGAAAAAGAGACACATTGGGATCAGTCCTTCAAAAATCCACAGAAGAATCACTGGAAGATTCAACATAAAAGTTGCAAAAAAAAACCAACAAACCCACAAATCTTTATTCTCACAGTGTTCAGAAATTCGCTGTCCACTTGTGAAAACCGAGAGAACTGCAACAATAGTTCATTTTCTATTTGCAACTCTATTATCTTACCTTTTTAAAAAGAAGTTGCTCAATAATAATGACTTGTATTTAGAAATCACAGTGGAAATTACTACTTACTTCAATTCCAACTTAAGAGTTAAATGCGAGTAAATAAAAAAAAATATTATGTCCAAATATGTTTACATACAAATATTTCAAGACTGGCCTCCTGGTCAAGTGGAAATACATAAATAAATGCTATTCAATAATTGTGTTCTATAGTGAAAAACAACAATTTCATTCCTTTTTGAAAATGTCCAATCCGGGGTCAAACAAAAGTGATATTTGTATCTGCGTATGTAATTATGCCTTTATGAATGACATACTAATAATCTTTCCCCCTCTCCCCATGTGTTGTGTAAGATCAAGAAAACCCATTAGCAAGCCATGCTAATATAGTATCAGGAATCTATAAAAACTAAAATTACAGAAATCAATCCAAACAAGTAAGCTTCAGTCATTGTCAAACAGTCTAACAGACTAAATAACTATAAAAGCTACAGTATAAAGCTAAAGTTTATTAGTATTTAATACAATTTCAGAAGTTCAATATTAATGTAACTAATTATTGTTTGTTTACGTCTACCATGAACTGATTCTACAGCCAGTCTAGTTCGCTCTTTCTGGTTTTATTAGCACATGAAAATCATCAAGCTCTACATTCTTCAGCAGTAATTCAATGAAAAGCTTGCTATTAGCAGTGCCATACTTAATGCCAGCATTCCATAGTCTAACATTCTGGAGGTTATACCTCTGCTTCTAGAGGCAGAACCTAAAAAGTTAGTGTCCAAAGTAACAAACAGGAAAAGTGACCAAGTAATGAAGTTGACTAGGAATCTTGTTAGTTCCATCATAATTTCATATTTTTCAAACATTTCTGGAGCTTTTTTGTTTACTAAGAGCACTTGATGCAGGGACATCAAAGCCAAAATACAGAGACTATACAGTAGATATCACAGGATAAAACAAAACCTAACAAATCAGCAAGTTTAGCCTCCTAAATATGTTTTTGTTCTAGCTGAGAAGAAAAATTCATTACCAGTTGGATTCTTCCTCACCTGATGCTCAGACAGTTACCATTTCAGCTTCACATTCTGAAAGACCAACAACTAGGAAGACATATTCCAAATAAATCAATGGATTTTGCTAGGTTGGCCCATGAGTTTATTACTCTGAGGGATGATATACTTCAATTCTTGCAGAACTCCAATGCAGCTAAGAATGCAGCAATCACTGTATTTAGGAAATCCCAATCAAAGTGAACAACCCAGGCTTCCAAATAACTGTAATCTGATAGGGAAGAAAAACAGAGTACTGAAAGACATCTGCTTGAATTATTCTCCAAAACTGGCCCCAGTTCTCTACATCACCGCATAAGAATTTGCTTATGGTCAGCAGTACCAATCCTAAATCATGCACCTCATGCGAATTAATAGCCTTCCTTGCTGGAAAAGGAACATTTTTATGGTTTTCAAATAATCACTGTCCTCCTTTTTAGTAAAGACATGCCTACTGGCAAACTTCATTCTGTTAATGCAATGACTACATAAAATTAGGCTTGTACAGTTCCTAAGCCAAACGGGAACCAGACACACAGGCACTACCATGGTACAACAATAATGTTTCACAGCATCCCCGTGGCAGCCACAGTGGAGTTGCAGGGTACACATGAATGGGAAGCTAATCTCCTGCCTAATCTCTAACATGACAGCAGTTACAAGCACCAGAGTCATGTATATATGGCTGCCTCCACTGCTGCTGGTGAATCTCTGCTACAAAGTTTGCTAGTTTAGGCACAGCTCCCACTTCAGTGCACTTGGAGCAAAAGCTATTATTTCAAAGCAGCCTCCTGAAAAAGTCACTTGCCAAGGACCGTATCACCTTTCCTATATTTTCTGATTGCTATCAAATGTTTACAGCTAGTATTATCTCCTTTCCTAACAACAAATCCCCAGCTTTGCAAGCCAGAACACTACCGTGTCGCTGTCTATCAATTGCTGCGTGCAGCAACCCTCTTCAGCAGGAAGTTTCTTGAGTGCTCTCCAGATTGATAGGAACTCCAGCTTGTTTATGCTTAAAGAGATTTGACAGCTTCTAACAGCCACTTAAACTTTGATGTCCCATGGAAGCCCCAGCCTATTTTTGAAGCATCTGTTTCTAAAATTTCTGGAGTTAATAGTGCCAAGAAGAAGCGAGGCCTTATTAACGTCAGATTGGCTCCCTATCACACCAGGAGTTGCCAAGTGCTTTCCAACAAAGCTACAAGATAACTTTATGGACTTTCATTCTTCTTGAAGACTCCAACTGTGGCTGTGGGAAAAGCCTGTCAGAGAACCCAAGACCTCACTTATCCATTCTGAGCATGGAACAGCATCATGGTATACCAATAGAATAAACAAAAAGTAAAAAAGTCTGAATCTCGAGTCTGTGTTCAAGCTTGCAGAATTCCATACAAAACCCAGTAATGCTGCACTTTATAATACAGTTAAAATCTACTATGAACAGGAAACAGTGAGCTGATTAGCAAATACATATTGCCCACACATAACACTAAAACCTCTGAATTTCCTAAAATGCAAGCCATTGCCCACCTAAATTAATATTTTACCCTTGAACTTCACAATAGTGGAGCTAACAGACCTAACATGATAAATTAGCATCACTGAAAAATTTGACTGGCAGAATCTTCTTTCCTATTGGAACAGAATTACTTGGAGTATGAATGTTAAGAGCATTCATAAAGGCACGACATAAAATTTCAAGAGACTCTCACTTAAGAAGTACAATCCTAGAAATGTTTATCCTTTTCCAACACTAACTATAAGCACCTTTTCTATTTATTTTTGGTCTGAGATGGACAAAATTTTAAGATTGCTTTATCTGTAGGGATTCCTGATATTAATATCCTTGTAATTTAAAGGACGAATGCTACTAACATAAGACTAATATGATCAAGACCCTCATCAGTGGGGTAAGACAAGTCCCTGCATACAGTATGGCCCAATTTTAGCCCTATTTTTATTCATGCTTTATCACATAGAGCCAGAAGCCTTTCTCCTGAATCACTTTCTAGCATCAGTCTCCTGGGACAGGGTGAGGTGCACTGGCCATTACCCTAGGGATTTGGGATCACACCCTATACCTGCAGTACACTTTTTCTATGGATTCTCAGGCAGTTTACTCATCACTTTGTACCCCAGCTATCACTCTTTACAACATAATATATCACTCTCCCTCTCCCTGTTCTGAGCCCAGACAGTAAGATCATGGAAGCAGGAAACTATCCTCAATGGAACTAACCTTGTAAATTCCCTGATAATCAGGAAAAAGTCCTTATAGCACATAATTTATGAATGGTTTGCAGACAAGGATAAAGATGAATCCACTTTCAAACTACTTTCTGCTTTACCAGAAAGTGAGGGAAAACCTTCTACAGTTCACTATGAAGTTTCACACCCAGAAGTTTCCAAGCCAAGTGAATTCATGTACCACGTATTACCAACAACGGTCCTCACCCAAGTCAAAATCCCTTCTGGTTCCTACAGCTCTCCCCTTCCACCCCAGCACAGCCTGCCAGTCCTCCATCCTCTCTGCAATGTTCACTCATTGCTCCTATGCTCCCTACCCACTGTCCTCCTTCAAAGCTCTCCCTGTAGGAAGCACTCATATCTCATCAGTACCTCCTCTCCCAACTCCACCTCAAAATAAGCCATATCCATCCCATGTCTCCTACTTGCACAGCTTTGACCCACAGCTGAGAGAGAGGCAGCACAGCTGTGGCTGCCTCCAAGCTCACATTTCCTGCCTGGCCAGCTGAAATGAGGATGCTTTACAGACACCACTTTCACTGCTGGCAAATTAAACAAATGGTGTGGGGTGCTGCACAAGGCTGTGTGTTGCACAAACCTGATTTAGAAGGCACTTAGTAAATTAAAAATCCTTCCCCCACAAAAGTTAAAACATGTTACAGCCAATGTTGGTAAAAGCAAGACATTCAGGCAAAGCACATTTCACTGGATTTGTGACCATGTCGAAGATACCCAGAAGAAAGGCATTCCTTTTTTAAGGATAACACACTATCCATTCCAAATTTGAGGTTTCTGTTTTTAAATGGAAGAGCTTTGAGCATGCAGTGTCGTAGTTTTCATCCCTGTTGCCACAATAAAATTACCACTTCCAGGAGATCATCTTCACCAACTGGTCTCATTAGGCCTTCCTTAAAATTTTTGTTCTTACATCCAACCACTTCTCCCCCCACATTCCACTACTACTTCACTCAGTTTTTCCATTTGTCTTGAGAAAAAACCATTCTTCCTGAAGAGAAGATCGAACCTGTAGGCCTTCAGAAAGTGCAGAAATATTAGGAAAAGTTTTTTAAATTACTATCTTACGCTGTGCCCAATCCTTTGATTATACTAGCCTTAAGAGCAGTTGGCGTCTGACGGACAAGATTTTGTTCTGTTTGGGGTTTCTTTGGTTGTAGGTTTTGAAAAATACTTTTTCTCCAAACAGAATGTACCAGTTTATGCAGAGATTACAGTTCGGGTGAGAGTCTCCAAGATATTCTGCTGAAATACACACACCTTGAGAAAAGCAGCGTTGTACAGAGCAGCACTGTAAACTCTCAAGATCATCATCAGACTACTGTAATGTGAGGCTTTACTTCATGTGTCACTGCTCATGGCAAAATCAAGTTACACATTGCAGAAACAGTCAGTTATGCTGCAAAGTTTACTTTAACTTGTCTCATATGACAAATTGTTCACAAAAAAGCCAAAATCTGAGTTATTAGGGGAAAAAAGAAACAACAGTCAATGTAATAAAATTATCTTCTCAATCAGTCAGCTTAGTTCCTTCACATGATCCATTCTGACTGAATTATTAACATTTCCTAAAACAAAAAAGAACTATCAGCAATCCCAAAATTTATATTCTGCACTCATTCTAAACAAATATGGGTAATTACATTTAGGGAATATTTAAATCCAGGTGTTAGACGAAAAAATCAAAATGTAATTATTTTGTGCCACCTGTTCCCTGTACATTTAACAGGAATTTTAAAAATAGTTTGAAGGCACAACTCTGTGGTTCTGCTTTGAACTCCTATGTGATGCCACTAGCTATATTCTTAAACATCCAGATCAGAATAACTATGCAGTATTACCCAACAGGCAAATGTTCATGGTTTTTAGCAACACTATTAAATTCTTGTATAAATACTTGCCATTTTAACCATAAAATACTAAAAAGATTTACTAGACAAAGTTTACAAAAGTAGCCAAAGACTTTATGTCTGGGAGATGACTGTAAATAGTGCAGATAGTTGTTGCATTTAAATTATTCCCTCTCCTGTAGAAAATAAACAGTTGGAAGCTTCCAATATTGCTACAATTCAAGTAACCCATCAGGATCTGAGACCATTTGAGACAGGAATCAGATCCACTACAGAATGAGAGGGGAATAAAGGGGAGGGACAGAGGAAGGGAGTGTGGTGTCTTACATGACATCTCTTAGGCACATTAAAAATATTTTAACTAGATGTGTGAGAGATTAATTTGACAATGAAATGTACCATTGATTAAAACTTAAAACTTTGACTCTTTTCAACAATATGTTTAAATGAGAGACAAACCTTCTGCATGCTGTAACACGAGAAAGACAGACTCCTCGGAGATGATGTACTTGTGCAGACACACCATGTTGGGCACACAGCGGGGGATGATGGTCGTTCTGCTCCTGCTGTACTCACTACTTTTCCTTAGACCCTGACAGAGAACAAAAAGGTCAGTTGTACCCTCAGTTGCCTTTGGAGCCTGCTGTGCTCTGTGTTTATCAACCAAACTAATCTATCCGAGTTACTCTGGGCTTCAGAGAAACCACTCATCTGCTGCTCTATGCCCCTCGGTCCCCCGAGGCTGTGCTGATGGCATCTGGCGCATTTCCAGAGAACAGAAGATGGCACAAAGCTGCCATTAAAATCAATTACATGGGTCAATGTTTTTATTAGAATCTCTCTCAAACTAAGTCATCAGGATGACACTCAGTTATTTCCCTGTGACCTTTTTTTAAAATTTTATTTTTGTGTGTGACCAAAAGACACTATTAAAAAAAATTCAATTCAAATTCTAAAGACAAAAGAATGCCTTAGCCTTACAGGTAATCCTCACATTTTCATTTTACTTTACTAAAGACAACAAGCACCACAACAAAAAGGAAAGGAAAGGAAAGGATTAGTCTCCTTGAGAGGCAATGATTTTTAGGAGGTAACACGGAGATGAAGTTGCCAGAAGTGAAAAAATTGATGTGGGAGGGTGAAAGGGAGGGGAGATAAAAAAAGGAAAAGAATTATGTCAATAGTGTGACCTATTACAATATTGATAAACATAGGCAGCTAAATGGGAAATTCAATGTTACTCTATCTGCCAGTAGATGAGGGGTTCTAATATAAAATATTCACAAATAAACCTTTCTGAGGAACAAACAGATTTGCTGCATCCCGCACATACTTAAGAAAAACAATTTCAGAGGCCAGATGCACAAAGTTAAGGCAGGGTTGTAAGCCAAATCTAAAGCAAAGTTACAAAATGTTAACAACTGATTACAGGTCCATGTTTGGGACACAGCTTTTTCAGCCCTTCCTGCCATGCAGTGGAATTCATGTCAAGGGGAGCCTGAAATAACAGCCACCATAACAATAGTCATAACTAAACTAATTCTCAGCATCACAGATGCTCTGAGTATATTCAGATCCTGATCTGAACACTTTCTGAAACATAAAAGAGTAATGTGAAAAATTTTATTCTGACCAATTAACTACTCATTAATTCAATTGGTTAGTAATATTAAACTCAGTTTTCACAGCCTATGCATGTAAAACATAAGGAAACAATTTTGAATAAGACCAGTCATACATTTCATCCAGAATCCACTTTGGTCAGTATCATATTCTTCAGCTAAAGAAGACCAAACACAAAGTGCAATGGATGTACTTGGGTTAAGAAGAATTTTCACCTTCAGCAGCAGCCTACACATGTCCTGAGCCATCAGGGCTTTACAGATGTTTTAAGCAGCACATTAAAATTGTGATTTTTTTTTTTTTTTTTTACCAAAGCCTGCTAAGGTGTTGGCCTCAATAACCAGTGGCAACTCAAGTGACTAAATGAGCACATTTGAGCACTAGAGATGTTATAGAGAAAGGAAGGGAATGCAACTAAATGCCAATAAAAAGAATTCTAGTGCACTTAATAGGGTTATATGTATTACAATAAAAACATATTGCAGGGATAACTCTATATATTACATACAAATTGATCTTTGTGTGGTGGTGTAGTTTGGGAGGCCATATAATAAAAGATTATTAATAAATAATAAAAGATTTTACTCACCTTCAATATAAAAGTCTGCTGTGTTGTAGTGTCCATTACAAGCAAAACCTAAGCAAAAAAAGTATTCAGATAAATATTTACGCTAATAAAACATAATTCTTAAATCTAATGCTGAATATTCTTACAAAGAAAGGATTATAAGCAATGATTTTTTTAAAAAAATGAAACCCCTGCACCATGCAATCTTTTTTTTAGTAAAGAAATATGACTGAGGATATAGATCTCCAGTATTAAGGTTATAATAACAAAAAAAGAAGGTTTATTTAGGGAGAAAATTGTGGGTGGGTTTGCTGCAGAGAGGAGAACATCTACGGCTGCAAATAGCATCTCTGTTAGCAGTGCATCACCTCTACTGAGAGCACTTTAAACACAGCAACGAGAGAAGCACTAAATAGCAACTACACTCTCAGCAAGCTCCATTTATTTATGTGTTGAAAACAAAACAAACAAAAAGATACATGTGTATATACATCTAGGAAACCGCATCTTTAGAAAGCTGGAACCATCCCTGTCTCGGTCTTCAAATCACCCTGCCCAGGAATTAATTGTTTTCAAACTCTGAGAACACAGATGTGCTTGAAAAGCACCAGCTGCAAGACAGCCACATGAGCAGCACAAGCATGAGCTCAACCCTCCTCTAGGAACAAGAACAAGAGTGTGCACTCACTGTTTATTTACAACAGACATTGTAAACTTCAGTATAAATATTCACTTACAGTTATACCAAAATATTTAGGCTGAAAAATCAAACTCCTTAAGGGCTTCCAATGCCAATACTGGGGTTACTGAACTCTGAGTTTAATAGACAAGATGCAGCCACTCCAAGTCAATAGACAAGGTATAGTGAAGACCAAGTCACCTTGCATTAAAAAAGACATCTTGCAGAGGAATGACGTGTCAGGAGTAACACGCTGTTGGATTCATCAGGGGACAGAAGGCTAACAAAATACACAGTCTCCCTTATCTCCCTGCTGCGTGGGGCAGGGATGCAGCCATGCCCTGCTGTCTCTGAAAGGGTGATGTCTAACAGGTTGAAATGTCAGCTTTCCTCATCCCAAGCATGGAAGCATCTGTCCCGTGCAGTGCCCACAGTGAGGTGAGGTGCAGATGTGCCAAAGGCACAGGCAGCTGGGCCAGGAGGGGAGCTCTCCAGGCAGGGCTGTGCTGGCTTTCCCCAGGCAGTGGCTGCAGCAAAGCAACCTTTGCTTTCGGGGATGGTCACACTGAAAACACTGCCCTCCGCCTCTCCCTACTGCAGCTCAAGCAGGGGACAGAGAACTGAAGTCTTTTCTAAGCATTTCTCTCTCATCAAATTTCACCAAAAGAAATAAGTCACAGACACCTCCATCTCAAAGGCCTCTTCTTTTACTAGAGCTGCACTCAATTTTAAAAGTTAGTTTATATCTTCTCACAAAGAAACCCACAAAAAACCAAAACAAAAAACTCCAAAACAAAGCCCAAACAAACAAAAATACCACCACTACAAACAAACAAACAAAAAACCCCACACCCAAAACCCCAAAACAAAACAAAAAAACCAAACAGAAGTTGGCAGTACTGAGACTTTTTGACAAAGAAATAACACACAGTTTCCATGTCAAGGGCATGGTAAGGAAAGACAGATATCCCCAGACCACTGAGTTTGCCTAATGACTTTTCAGGTCTCTTACCTGGGGATTCCAGAAAGAGTGAAAACCAGCTGAATAAATAACTGTAAAACTGGTTCTTGCTTAACCAAAAGGTGTAAAATTAAAATTAAAAAAACCCCAAACCAACCCACTAAAGAAAACTAACAGAACAAGAGAAAAGAAAAATCCACTCTACAACAGATGTCAAAAGAAGGTAAAAATGGTTTGGAAACATCTATGTGTTTATAGTAACTTTTCTGCATCTTCTCCCAAGTTTGTTTGTACCCAGACACTGTTCACATTGAGGCAATAAATAGGAGAACATATGTGATTTTTTTTTTTATGTGCCCTTTGACTGTCAATATCTCCCAAACAGGTGTTGGCTAAATGATTATAAATTGGCCTCTGGATACACCTCTTCAACTGAGCTGTACAGGACTGGTGATAATATAATTAGACCTAAAAACATCAGGCTGGTGAATGCTTTCCATCTGTTTGGCAATAATGTTTAGTTAACAATAGTCTTTAAAAGAAGCACCTTCAACTTCAGTTCTTAAAGTTATTTATAGGGCCATTCTTAACACACCAGCACTCTTGCTAACAAGAGCTTTAGCCACTTGGAAATTATTAGCCATACGGCTGTATGTGAAAAGGAATAGCAGCATTTAACATCTGTATCTCTCCAGATTTACAAGCATCAACCTCATTTAAAGTCATTTCTTAATGAACAGTTCCATGGTCTGTATTAATATTATAGTTGCATGCACAAAGATCATAAGAAGCCAAACATTTTTTTAATACCAACAGTAGGCCAATCAGTAATGAAGCTGTCAGCATAAAGGACAGAATAATAGCTTCTTTAACCCTCAAACAGGATTTGTTCATTTGTAGAGTAGGAGACACCAATTTAAAAACTGCTCATGGGTTTGCTCACCTTTATAAAGACAAAAATCTAATTTGGTACTAATTTGATACAATTGTCTTTCCAATAAAAGGCTCCTAAAGCCATCTTTTATTCCATGATAAAACAACTGCTATAACTAAAACTGTCATGAAATAATTACCTTTGATAGCATACCTTATTGCACAAATACAATTAATGTATTCCTCCCTTTCATTTTTCATACTTGCTTATCAGCACTGTATTAGCATATGGTGCAACAGAACAGATTACTGAGCCCTTGCCCTATAAGACGACATATAGAATGAGGACCACTAACGCGAACAAAGCAGACAGCGGGTCCCTTTAGGGCCAGCTTCATCTGCTGTTATATTACAACATCCAAATGGAAGTAGCAGCTACAGTTTTATAACTGTAATAACAACAACTGGTATCAGTGTGCCTTTGAGGTTAACTACCGAGATGGACTACCTGGTCTAACTATCCAGCTTCCTTTCTTTTGCTTCCCATCAAGCATCATACCGAAGTGATTAACATCTCATCCACAGCTCCGCTTCATTTTACAGCCAATTATTTCTTTGTTGATTCAGTGTCAACCTTTCTGCAAGACTGTTTATCTCAAAAGGGATGCCAAGAAGCCCAGGAAGAGCCATAAAAATAACTTCAGAAATTCATCTAGTGATGCTCCATTTGGCCCTGTCAGGCTATGGACTTTACATGGACCCACCAAATCAAAAACCTGCTTCAAGGGAAAGCAGCCTTCATGCATATTACAAAGGTGTGGCTTAATCAGATTCTTGCAGATAATTAAGGTACTACATGACTGAACAAATTGCTATCAGAAAACTGACATTTCAGAAAGGGGTAAGTCCAGGAAACAGAGGGTCACAAGTATATTTGCTTGACTTTTTATCATGCATCCAGGGTAGAGAAAGGTCAGCAGCTGTTGGATCATTTCCAGGCTGCTGCAGAAGGGCATAACTGTAAGCCTGCCACTGACCCAGATGTCAACTTATCCTCCTCACCACACGCTTTACAGCCAATTTCTAGATAGTGGTGCAACAAGTCTTTCCTGTTTGCATTCCTTCATACTTCTCTCCCATTGCAAAAGGGAGCGTTTCAGTAATTTTCTTCCTAAAATTTCTTTTTAAAATGCAAAGTGGCAAGTCTCCACACTAATGGCACAAAATGGGATTCCACAGAGCATTCCCTACAACAACCTCCCCAAGGTCCTCTCCAGAGCAGGTCACACAGAGATGCTGGCATTAGACTAGGCTGCTTCTAGCTCACAGAAGCTCTTTCCCCAGTGATGACTACTGTGTAACTTGTAATATTTAATATCTCCTAACAATGAACTGTCAGCTGTAACATTCAGCATCCTATCTCAGAGAGGAGGGAGAATGCACAGCAGAGCATTCCTGGGCACGGAGCAACTAGACTGTGACACAAAAGGAGACAAGGCAAAATCCTATTTGTAATACTAATGTATGAACAGAGTCAAGGTCTACATATCACACTGGCTTTTATGACACTACTGCTTACTCATCCTTTTCCTATTTCTTTGCATTGATGACAACCTCAACGTGGTCAAAAACACTGACATGCAAAAAGCAATTACAACCAATAAATATCTAACGTAAACAAGCATCTTCAGCAGCACAGACATTCCTAATTTTGTACAAGCACTTGAGCTCTCAGGCACATCCCAAAAAACAAGCGAACACAGTAGTGCTGCATGTCAGCATCTCAGTAAAGTCGCAGATAGCAATACCCCTCCATGATGCCAAATAGGATTTTCTACTGGTAAATTCTTTTTTTTTCCTAAGTCAAGGGTTAATTCTGATGCTGACAGCAGCTACTTAAAAAAATTAGCTTCTTAGATTTGATTTACAGTGTATCCAACAGCTTAGTGGAAAATAAATTAAATTCAATTCAATATAGTAGGTACAATTAATTGGAGAAAAACAAAATAAAACCTGTCTGGTAAAAAACAATAGTCTAGCTTTAAGAAAACAGTTAATTTTAGGATCCTTTAAATGCACAGAAATTAGCAAATGTTTCAGTATGCTAATTTTTTTTAATTAAAAGATATTTCTGCAGTAAAAGCTCTTTCATATGCACTACTGATTCTTCATCAAACGCTAAGTTTCCAACTTAACACCAGTATAGCCGGTGGCAGCCTGAAGGTTTACCATCTGCTGCCACCCAAAGTCACGGTGGCCACCTTCAGAACATATGCATCAAAGCCCTGAGATAAGAGACTGAAGGAATACTGCAGAAGTCAGCATAAGGGGAAGCACAGACCCAGAGGCAGGCAACAGGCAAGTCAACAGGAAAAAAGAGCACGATGAACCATTAGTCACCCTACCGAGCACCCAACCAAGGTCATGGGGGACAGCACTGGAAGAACTAAGGGCTGCTCCAACTGCACTGCTCTCCTGTGGGTGGCTTTAACATAAATGCATAAATCCTGTCACACTGCAGACATTTGCTACCCCGGCTCCCCTTTCTTTTCTGGGATTTTTTTTTTTCCTCTCCCTTCTCCCCTGTCCAGCATCTCATACTAATTTTTTTCTAGTCTCCACTCTTTCAGGACATAGTTCAGAACATACCTGTGCTTTTTATTTACTTCAGCAGCTTTTAACACTAATCAAAACAAACACATCAACACATTTGCTTACAGAAATGTAACTTTAAATTCACTGACACAATTGAAAAATAGCTCATGCCTGATCAAAGGAAAATGAATAGGATCTCTTACTGCAGTATCAGACAACAGAAAGGTTTTGAAGACAAACCAGAGCTGAGGGATTACTTTAAAGCCAGCTCCATTTTGTTATTAAATTGCCGCACTACACTGAAAACACTTCATGTAATAATGTCACCAGTGGGCCATCTATTAATTCTAGTCATTATATACTAAACAAATGTACCTTTATCACATGATAGATACTCTAGCAAAAGTCCTACAAACTTGAATCTGTATCAGATGATCACCTAGGATTTTTTCTTGTGTTTACCCCACCGGTTGGAAAATTCTGTTATAGGTAGTGACAGACAACAAGGAACAAGACAAGCTGTGCACCTGATCCTAGGGATGAGTATTTGGGACTGCAAGAAAACCTCAGCAGGGGCTGATGTACAGCTGCTGCTGCACTCAGGACACGGCTGTGGTGATACAGCAGAAGCAGGGGTGCAATTTCTCCTGCTCTCCTCAGCTGTGCCAGCCTTCACAAGGCTACCAGGATTAAAAGATCTATTTAACACAGATTTATTCTTGTCACTTTTC
This sequence comes from Scytalopus superciliaris, assembly GCA_013400415.1. NCBI lineage: Eukaryota > Metazoa > Chordata > Aves > Passeriformes > Rhinocryptidae > Scytalopus > Scytalopus superciliaris. Next base: position 232,454 of record VXBX01009248.1, on the reverse strand, counting down.
AGATTACACCACCCAAACTCTCACTCGTCTCCCTCTGTTGTTACAAAAAGAGACTACATTCGGCTAATATGTATGAAAAATGTGATTATTGCTTATCCCTGTACCTGTGCAATATGAATTATCTTCAGTTTGCAATTATTCCTCCTTTCAAACCATTATTCTGAGGAACTTACAGCTCATATATTCTGACTTGCAATAATAGTGTACTTATAAGACAAACGGTGCAGCTTTAAATAACAAAAATGCTAAGAAAGCAGCATATATTTAAATTCCAATGTTTAAATACTGTAAGTTGGTTGGTAGCACAGAGGAAAGTCCATTTTCTTAGAGCAAACTAAAAACTGGCCAATAAATTACAAATGGTGAAATATTAACCTAGAAAATATATCTGGCAGGTTTTACTAGAGAATGCATTTTACAATATGAAATGCCACTGACATTGCAGAGTAATTGCCCGGCACAATTATGTACTTAGCAACAGTTAGGAAGTTAAACTTAAATAATTTTGATTTAAAAGAAAATATCTCTATAAATTATTTCTTTCTGGAGGTCAGAAGATACATATAGTTCAGCCTGCACAGGAACATCCAATAATGTAATTTCTATTCTCTACAGGCAAGGGCAAAATTTGCATTACTGTATCAAATCTTAGGACTGTTTTATGTCAGATGAAATAAAACATTCACTAAAGTCAAAAGAAATTTTAGTGAGACAAACAAGAAAGAAGCTAGAGAGAGACTAAAGGTTATAACAACAAATACTCAGAAATGCTCAGTTTAGTATAAATGGAAAGATTTCAGGAAAACAAGTGGCAGGTGTTTGATTCCGGGAAGAAGGGACAAGACTCTAACTAGCTGGCAGAGAGACTGTGTTTTAAAGTTGAGTAAGCTTTGTTACGTGGGGCTTGAAACCTGACTGCAGTGAGGAATAATCCCACAGCAGTAGGGAAGGGAAGGTAGCGAGCCAAGAAACCAGTTCTGACAACTCTGTAGTTGGTTTGATTTTGTAGGACTTGGCAAATCACTTAAGAAGGTTAACAAAACATAAAACCAGCTCTTAAAAGTTTATTTGTATGAATAGTTACCATTATTACTCTGTTTCAGATTTTCAACCCTTTTTGCCACTGCTATTTTCCATTATGCCATGCTTGTATGTTTATTACATCCCCCTTCCCCCCATACCTCTTATGCACACACAGCCACTCATTCAAGCCCGTAAGATGATCTAAAGATGTTTGGCAGAGTGCACCTGAGAGCCAGGTGAGAGAAAACATCTGCAACAGTCAACTCAGTTTCACAGCTGCAACAATCTTTAATCTCACCTCAAAAGGCCAAATATTTAAGTTTCTAACAAACTCTAAGAGAACATAGTTACCTATGTCCTGTTATTCAAGCACAATACACACAATGCTGTAAAAAGAGCCTATTTCTCCTACACTCTGATTAAATTTCATTAAAGCTAGCCATAACCTGTTTGAATTCAACTATGGGTCTGCAGGTTATGCATGCAAAGTTGACATATATTCTAAACACTTCTGCTTTTTGGCATCGTCACTCATCGAGCAGACAAGTAGTAATCACACTTTAAAAATAAGTAATACTGATTTGCTTCTTCTGCATATTTTTGAAGTCGATTCATCAAAATGTACTACTACCTGAATTATGACTTCCCAAGGCAGTACAACAGTCACAAAAAAACCCTATGCTCAAGATTAGCAGAACTGCCTGCAGTTCTTAAGAAAAGTTGTCTACCTCTAGAATTCTTTTCAGAAGCTCCCAAAATAATTTTAGCAAGGCCCTGATGAAAGTATTTTATTTTTTAAGATTTCTTAATAAAGCTTGACAAACAGCGTATTGAACAACAAGCTCAAATGTACAGAGATCTGCAGAAGAACTGATCACAGTCACACCAGTGCCAGTACAGACAGTGTGGCTTGATGGGGGACCAGGGGAGGGGATAGAAAAGACATAAAAGACAGTCATTGGCTACAGAGGCATAGTTATTACTTAATGCACTCTGCTTTCAAGATGAATCTTTAAATTGAATGAATCTAAATAACAGAGGGTTCTAAAGAATAAGAAATTGGGTTTGAAACAGCATTGTGAAGGTATCCAGCAGCACCGTAACAAAGTCGTTTCTTTAGGGGCCGGTTGTAGCTTCAAAGGAAAGATTTGCCTAGGGCAGAAACTCAGCACAGAATCTGCAACCTTGATTTTTAATTAGGCAAATTTTGAAAGCAAAACTCTTTCCTATTCCAAAAAGAAGTTTTCTGCTTGAAGGTATACGAACTGATAAAATAATTGATCATTCTTGGTTGGTGATAACAGCAGCTAACATGTTTAGGTATTAGTTTGTTTTTAATGTAGTACCTCTGGTAACACTAATGAGAGCTTCGCTGCCCCATCAGCAGCTCAGATTCCACAGTGTTTGCAGGACAAAAGCCACCTTTATAATTAGATTAAAACTCTATTTTCAGAAACCTACTCACAGGCTTACTTTTCACATAATAAACATATAAAATACCTGCAAACACCACCTTGTTAACTTTTGACATCATGAAGTGAGGAAACACAGTAGCAGCAGAATTCAAGAAAACTAGTTTTCTCAAGCAAAATGTAGGTCCTCTTTGGTCTACTAAAGTAGTCAGATTTATACCACAGCCTTTGCAGGAGAGTTGAAGCAGAAAGATGGGAGCCAAGGCACAGATATGGTCATTCTTCTCTAAATTTCCGCAACAATTTAAGGAGTTTAATAATCCTAAAATCTCTAACTCCCTCAGATTCAACAGAAGAAGGGTCAACACAACAAAAATGATTAAGGTGACAAGAAAGGTGAAAGGGCAGACAGGGAAAAAGATCGCACACTGGGAATAAACTAGGCTAAAATTAAATATCTAACCATTCTGCCTAGTCTAAAAGAGTTTGAAAAAAAAGCAGAGTTTCAGGTTGCAACAAGCATTTTTTTCTATGAAAATGAAGCCAATTCAAAACACTTCAAGAGGCTTCAAAAGAAGAACAAAGAGTGATATTACTCTAAGGGAAGGCACTAAACCTTTCAGCATCTGATGGAGGGAAGGCTAACAGCTGGTTTTCTCGAGGCAGCGCTGTAGCAGGCAGACACCACTCTGGGTTTCAACAGTGGGAGAACAAGTCTGCAAACCAACCAACACCATTTTTAAGACAGTGTGTTTAAGCCGGTCTTGCTAGGGATTAGGCAAGCCAGCAGTTACAATGCCAGTGGCTCATCACTATCCACAAACCCATTTTGTGCTGAAACCAAAGCAGCTACCTCAGGGTTAGAAAAAAAGAGTATTATGAGGCAAAACTCTGCGTGATGCTGAATCAGTTACAGCCTCGTGCCCAAAAGCAAGGCATCTTCAATGCTGGCCCTGAAAATCAAAATCCATTTTCAAGAACAAGCATGCCTATGTCATCTACTTGGCTCCAGCGAGGATACTTACACATTGATTTGGATTTCTCCATGATGTGAGCTTTAGGGCATATGCAAGCAGAGGAGGAGACAAATAACAATGATGGTGAGGAAGGAAGTAAGATGGTGCTTGAAACCAAAGGCAGGGGCATCATCTCCATCACACAGACACACCTGCACATTTTTGCTTCATATTCACAAGCATTTCTGGTATGCATTATAAAACCAAATAGAACATGCTCTGAACATGTGGGCTTAGAGCAGTTTTTCATTTGGTTCACTGTTTTATGAACACCTACCAATACAGGAAAAAAAGGCAGCATACTCAGAATAAGACTAAGTTTGTGACAAGGAGAATGTGAAAGTAGGAATGCAGAGTACAAAGACACCTGAAAGAATATGGCTCCCTTTTCCACACAACAATTAAATACGAACTCTGAGCCCTATGATATTGTTTATGTATGAGCATACCAGCTGTATCCACCAGGTCTGTTACTTCTCACACACATCTCCAATCCTACAGATCTTGTATTTTTGTTATCATTAGAATCCTGATTCTTCCCAACTCTGCTTCAAAGATTTGGACACATTTAGATCATACCCAGAACACTTACTGACTCTGCTCAGAGAGATCTAAGGAGATCTGGCATCACCAAGGACTCCATTGTGATCAAGAATCTTCTCCAGTAGATGTTCATTATTCTTATACAAGAACAGAGACACTTAAAAGGTCTTTCTTGATCCATTTTCACTACTTCTGCAGGCTCACATTATCAGACTAATTCACAAAATCCATGCCTACTGCATCCATTTAGTGGCTAGTAATTTAGTTAGCACCTACTGATGCAACAGATAAGTGGTCTTCCCAACCTGTCTCTCTGATATGTATACAGAGTAAAATACAGGCTAAATTCTGTACTTACAACTGAGGAAAGAAGATGCAATGAATATGAAGTCAGAGCTGAGAAAATCTTGTGTGCCATAAAAACAACCATAATACCTAATGTATATAGCACTCTGAGGAGAAGTTATCAACTTATGCACACAATTACAACAAAAACAGGCAAAGCAAAACAAAAATCAGTCCCAACAGCTAGGTTCAGTCCAACAAGAAAGAGAAATCAAGGAATGCAGACCTTAAGAGATAAGGTACAAGTTTTCTGAAGCATGTTAGAAATGCATAAATTGACCATGCATCAGTATCTCACACACAAACCAGGGACCACATAAGGAACTATCGAAAGGCACAAGGCATTTGGCACAGCAAAAAGGAAATGAGCCATTACAGTCTGCATTAGCCACTGTCACACTGCTGAATAATAATACATCATCTTAAAAGTATTTGGTAAGGTAATGCTAATCAGCATTATCAAAACAATGCAACAATTCTTCTGGTCTCCTAATTAGGCTTGCAAAAACTCCATATGGTCCTTTACTGTTTACAGAAGGGTATTATCCTGGGATTTTGAAGACATTATTTGTGTGACTCAAAAATAAGCTTGGCTTTATTGCTGAATCTCTGTCTTGGCAATAGACTTCAATTCCAAATTCTCAGGGAAGGAAAACAGTCATGTATGTCCTCAGTCTCCATTTCAACTAAGAGTGCAAAAGTAGGAATTTCTACCCTTCTGTATTTCAAGTATCCACCAGACTGTTCAACTGAAAATACATCAACTCGTCCTTACCCCAGTATTGTAACCATGACTTCATTTTTGAAAAACAGGTCTCATCCTATTGCATGCCACCAAACATGTACCTTATCCTTTAGCTCAAATACATTTTGCATGACCTTACATGAATTGCTTAGATAAAAGCCTTTTTTTCTTCTACTTTTGTTATTTTAAAGTGCAGATGCATTTGAGTCATTTTCCCCTTTTGTTTCATATCCTTAAGATCCACAGCTTCAAAGACAAAATGTCAGCATGCAGTCGATTTATGACTGAATTCTTGAAGAGACACTGAAGAATTACCTTGTCAATCACCCCAAGGACTCTGAAGGTCTTCAGTTCCTCGGCAGGGCTCCTTAGGTTCCAAGAGGGCCTTGAACTTAGTGATCCTGGAGGCTAATGGAAGATATCAAAGATTATACATCAATCAGGGTGGTACTTGAAGGAAGACTGCCTGCTGAAGCAAATGCCAGGCCGAAGGAAACTAAATTTATCATAAATCAGAGAGAGGGAAGATGAAAGGAGAAGTTTTCTGTTTGTCCTTAGTGGGGGAAAAATAAACTCAACTTGCAAGTAAATAAAAGTCGAGATAATACTGAAAACAAAAATTTAAAAAAGAAAAAAATAATTAATTTTTATATTGGCTATGCTTAATGGAACCTGGCAATTGATTAGTCAATTCTTACCACATCATAATAATCAATCAAAGCCTTACAGGTATTCTGAGTACAAAATAATTCAGAGATCACTGAGGAGGAGAAAGCAAATTAGAGGCTTTTTAAGTCTGAAGAACATAAAATACAGAATTATAAACAGAGTTCTCTTGCTCTCTGGTGAGCTTTATGAAATCCGTTTAATAATAAGATGCACAACAGAAATTATTTCTACAAGTGCCTTAGAAAAAGGTAGCAAGCTATGTACCATTAATCTAGAAATTAACACCACAGCAAGGAAATTGGCAGATGCTAACTATTCAAGTAGTTAATATGCTAATAGGCATAGATTTTTGTCCATGCTATGTTTTGCAGTTTCTCAGGGCAAACTCAAAGCTGGCATATCCAAGGAGGGAACAGAGTTTCAACTGGAAGTCTTCTGGGACAAAGCTCAACATCTTAAGCATCCCATATACCTCTGGCATGTTAACAATCATTTTCAGAAGTTTCTGGTTGCCAACTGAGAGACTTCATTAGATCTTCCTCCAAAAATTCAACATGCTGCTTCTACTAGAACCACAGACCCATACTTCTTCCTCACAAATAAGGTAACTTCATTTGCAAAGGTGTTGAATGCCAAACTCCTTTTAAGCACAACCTGGCCTCCCCAAGTACATTTCTATCACACAAAGGTGCAGAGGAATATAAAGTTGAAAATCCTTGATTTTTAGGCTTCTGAGAGGCAAAAACTGTTTTTCTAATTTGTCAGCATCCTGAGACAAACAATTATGTCACACAGAAAAATGGCTGCCAAGCAATTATGCTGTGGATGAAATGCTTAACTAACAGGGAAAACCAAAAATTTTGCGCTTGTGATCATAAACCCCAAGATGCTGAACTAGGCAGTGCCATTTGCTGCCCACCTAGTTTTGCCGTGCTGATATCCTTACTGTGGTATCCTCAAAGGCCAAAGCAACTCCTCGAAGCCTTCCCCAGAACTGGGCCCCTTTGTGCTGCCAGTCAACAACCTTCCCTCCTTCCTAATTCCTTCCTAAAAATCAGTACTTATTTAAGCATTGCCCACAAAATCCAAAAGAAAGGTTTATAAATACATGTTCAAGAAGCAGGGAGAAAAGTGTGCTTTTATGGAGTCAATGTTTAAAAGAGTTCATTATTTATCTTCATTTATCTGTCTGTTTTGCAAGGTAAACACTGTCAAGCAGGAGTACCAACATCAGTTAGGAGAAAACAGCCCAGATTCTACAACATGAAACTAAAGGCTTCAGCAGGAAGAAGGAAAAAAAAACAAAAACTCTGTACGACCTTTTTTCTCCAAACCTAATTTAGGTTCCACCTTCTAATGAGCTGTTGAAAGTATTTTGAGACTGTGCAATTTTTCCTACAATAATAAAATATTTCCTTTGAAACAAAGAGTTGTGCTAACACTTAAATTCACTACAACATTTCAAGAGCATTATAAGGAATATATTTAATGGAAGATAACATTTCCAAATCCTCTAGACTACTATAAAAGAATTCCACTTCTATCTGCTTGCTATTACATTTTATAACCATTCCTCAACAATCAAGCTTTTAGAATTTTCCTCTTATGAATAACATTTCAACCCTGAATTAAGTTCATACATCTCTACAGAAGTTAACAGTTGTCTAATAATGCCATACAATCAGATTTCTGCACCCATTATGTCTTAAGAGCCAAAAAACCCCCAGTATACGTATTTTAGGGCCTTCTCTAAAATATGACCAATGGTGGCACAGTCAGTAATATTGTGCACACACACTGTTTTTCATAGATGCACTCTACAGTCACTTCTTACCTTAAATCAATTTACAGTCACAGCCACATCTCCACAGGTCCCAGTGGCTTCTCCACTTTTAGCAATTTCAGGTTATTTTTTGCTCCTTACAGTACTTTGGTTTCACTGTTGCAAAGTCGAACAGTAGAGCCCAGTGATGGGGAGGCATCACATTCTGTTGTGAAGCAAGTCAGAAGCAACCCCCAAATACCCAATTCCCAGAACTACAGCAGTGAAGCAGTCTGTGAAACCACCTGCTCCTCTGAATAGAGTAAAACTCCAGACTCAGCATCTAGGCAGCAGTAAGAAAAGTACCTAAAAAACACGGCTCTCATCAAAAACAGGGGAACAAAAAAAAACACAGGAAGGAGGGTAACAAAAAGTCAAAAGCTTCATTTGCATTTTGAAATAATGGATTTATATTCTAAAGAAGTGGCAGGATACCTCTGCCTGAAGAAGGCCTCCAGCAGCCTGTTCAAATGCTTGGCATGCTGCACAGGTATCCCAGGATCTTCTCTCCTGTGGCCAGGCCCTGTATTTCCAGACCACACTCTGAGCTGCACTGCTGGATTTATCTGAGTTAGGACTGGCACCGCTAGTTCCTCTCTCACCATCACCCTTTGGCCAGAATGTGCTAATTGCTAGTAGAAAAGGATGATGCTGATTGTGATGCCTGTAAAGAGTCAGCAGCTTGTGGCCACCACTTGCCTTTGGAAAGCTCTAGTTTTGCAAGCTATACAAGGAAATGTGGCAATAGCTATTGCCTCAGTTTTGGCATCATGGCCAGCAGTTATTAGAACAGAGGGAGAAAGAGAAGTTCACCATCAGCCAGGCAAGATGAAGGGCTTCTCATGTTAACTTCATTTAAGGCAAGAGCACTACCATAGCCCAGTGACACAAACACCATTTAATGTGAAATTATAGAATATCCCGAGTTAGAAAGAACCCACAAGCATCAATGCATCCAGCTCCTGGCTCTGCATAGGACAAAACCAAGAATCACATCATATGCATATCTCAGGCTGGGGTATCCCAGCACCTGTTATGGAAGTTCCTTGCACCCCTCTAGTTCCCAGGATGTAAAGAAACATGAAGAATAGTGGGTCCTGGTCCTACTTTGGTTGCTCAAAGCAACCCATGTGCTCGAGCAGTGATGTACCTTACACTGCCCTCTTAGAGCTTTCCCAGCACGACTGCTGTTTTCCCCAGATTTCCCTCTAATTAATTATTTGATCTTTATTTTCATCTCTTCATTCCTTCACCAGCAAGCTCTGCTAATTTCACTGCTAATGCTGCCTTTGACAGCATTCACCACAGATCCTCAGGATAAGAGAACTTTCATGAACAGCAGTGCAGAGCCACACATCAAAATGTGATCTACCCTTGCCATTCAAAGGTCTGATGAATTTAATAATTATCTACCTGTAGCATAGCCAGACCTTCAATTACAGCAAGGAAATGCCTTGTTTTGAGGCAGATACACTGGTATCTGCCTCACAGGTGTGAAAGTGCCTCCAGCTCTCCTGGGCTGGCAGAATATGCTGGTGGCTTCCTCTCTCTGCACCAAGAGAAAGCCAGGTTGCATTTTTGCCTGCATCTGCACCATACAGAACTATAGTGTGCTTCAGAAGGCCCTCAGTGAGACCCAGTTGGGGAATGCATCTTTCCTGAAGCTGGGACACACCTTGGATGTGAACTTGAAAGCCTTGAGGCTAAATTTCTTATTTAATGTTAAATTTATATCTCACAGAACTACAACAATGCATTTTCTTTATACTTCATGTAATTTTCATGCACATTTAATGAGAATTTTAGGAAGGTATCTTATGAAAACCACAAAGAATGAAGGCTGCTTCTTCTATTTGGGCATCAGACTTGTATGTACCTCTTGTTAGTAAATTGCTTTGAAAATCAAAAATAATTGACATTTTAAGAGACAACAGCTTTCATAATGGTGCAAAAAGAAACAACTCTGAATAGAAGAAGTTAGGCATAAGTAGAATCAGAACTAATTTCAAAGAGGAAAAATATATGCTTTATAAAACTACCAAAGTTAAAATGGACCCACAGCATGTACAGGCAGCTGTGCTGATCTTTGCAGCTAACAGCTATATAAGACTTCAGTTTTCTGAGGGTCAATCCAGTGTGATCAGAGGCTGTTGCTGTGGCTCCTTCTCAAGCTTGGAGGTGGCTCCCCAGAACTGCTACTTACAAAGGGGCAGAGGAGAAAATGCAGCTTGAGAATCTGCAAAACGACCCACTGCTGCCATTACACAGCTCTCCATAGTGTTTGTCAAAGAGAAGGTCCTTGAAGCTGCCATGCTGTGCCAAAAGAGCAAGACAAGAACAGTATTTGCTGCAGCCTGTTTTTCCAGAAGGTCTACATGCCTGTTTACAAGCTCCAGAAGCTGTTCTCACATCTCCTGCTCTTATGGGTCACAGCAAGGCTTTTCTGAATGTTTACAAGACTCTGTCAAGTGAGTTCTCAGTTCATGGTCACAGTTGCATCAGCTCCCTGTGTTTCTTTTCAGCCTTAAGAAATCTTCTATCCATCATTAAGCCCTCTACCCACAACCTTTTTTTAACAGTGCCAAGGGTTCTCCAAACAGCCTCTTGTTCTGTTCCTTTCTTCACCATTCACACTTGCCAGCAGCAGGGGGGTTGCTAAGGATGCTCTCCTTGAGGGTGACACTACTGAATTTTTGTTGAGGCAAGAAAAGTAACAAAGTACTGTTGATCTTTGGTTTCCATGGCATCAAAGATAATTTTTGCTTCTCAGCTCTGAAACACCAGAATTTTTGCTCAAAGGAAATCTGGTCTTCGAAGAGGCAAGTATCTGGCATTTCCAGCTGTGAAAGAATGGCTCACTTTCTCCTGCCCCAGGCTCCCAGAGAAAAGCAAGCCACTGTGCTTTGCCTTTAAGTGGTTCAGATGGCAAACAGGTAGCTTGGGGCACATTTAGTAGGCACAGTCCTTTAAGACTGCTGCATGTGGCTCAGCATGTCTGGCAGACCAAGCCTTTGGGAGACACTAGAGGCTGAGAAGTGCAGGACAATAACTGAACCTGGTCTTCTGAGCTTAACGCTTCCCTTGCTGGTCAGTTCTCTGGCCTGGTGGATGAGAAGGAAGTAAAATTCTATGCCTAAGAAAGGCAGGTTGCGAGCTAGTTCTGACACTGATCACCACAACTCTTCCTTGTAAGGGCACAATAGGAAACACAAAGCCACCTACAGCAGACAGGAGTGACAAAGCAGCTCTGCCTTGTAACACCACGTCATGAGCCAGAGCACTTTGCCTTAAATGCCCATGTGTGTCTACTAGTTAGACCCCTTCCTCCAAGGAATGGTCTCAGCACCCCCACTGCCCTGAACATTCCCTGCACTGAACCACGCCTCCCACAACAAAACTGCACTCTGCCAGTCCTAAGAGGGGCCCAGGTCCCGCACTAACCTCAGACACTAGGGACTTAACTTCTTTAGGATAAGGACACAAAGTATCTGCATGTTTCCACTGGTATCTCCCAAGAATCACACTGTATATAGAAGCAGGTCATTTCAGTGCACTTTTCACTGCATGGGGTGGGAAAATTCATGCAAATTCGTAATATAAACTATATTGGGCAGTACAAAGGATAAGCAATAACTAAGGTGCAAGAATTCAGGTCTAATCAGCAGAAGGAAGAGTCACATTCCTCATTTTCCTTAAAACACTAAGCGAAAGCACAGGACCTGCCAGCTCTTTCTGGTTCTTACCAGTACCCTTAGAATAACTTTGGGAGATAAATCCTTCTCCTGATTAACTTTCAGCTATCAACTCAGAGAAAAGCTGTTTCTTCTCTGGAACCATCGTGACCCACCAGCACCATCTGCCCTGGATGTCAGAAAATTCCAAAGCTCTAAGACAAGTAAAATGCATGCATTATGAAGAGCAGAAAATAGAGAATATCAAAATTAATGTACAAACTTAGGAAAAAAACAAAGCTAACTCATGCAAACATGGTGCTGTTTTTGTAAAAATAAGAATCAAGCCAGGTGCAACATCTTGTTTGTGCAAAGTCAGGTTTGCCATAACTTGCCAATTTTGATTTTCAACACAGGAGAATGGTTTTCTATTCTCACCACTTCTTTTTTCTTGCCTTATCCCAATTAAATCTGCTTTCTTTGGATCGGCAAAGAAGCCATGTGTCTTATTCAGTACAGCATAAAAGACGAAATACTTTACCTCTCAAGTTCACATACAAAAATGCAATCTATTTCTTCCTTCTTCCCAACCACATTAATTTTAAAACTTATAAAAAGGCAAAAATAGGTTGTGCATGAGTTTTTTCTCTTGTTCTGCACTTTCCAAACACACTGAGGTTTCCATTCAATATAGATTTTCCCCGTTTTCAGGGGTGTTTGACCCAAAGAAAGAGTACCTAGTAGGAGTTCATATCAGTCCAAAATACTAAATTGTTCAAAGTACAATTCATAGCAACAGCAAGACTCCAAACCTCACAAAATGTATCCCATTTGGAACATCCTCAAAATTGTACTTGTGGGCTCTCAACATGAAAAAAGCTACCCTTAAAGAACAGTATCTTTCCTTTTTTAATTTACTTATTAGACAGTCAGATTTTAGAAGTCTTCCCATTTTTGCAGCACTGGTCTCCTTAAAGCATTTTTAGATCTGTGCAAAGTAAGACGCAATAATCTTCTGTGCCTTTTGTCCTCACTTGATATTAAAGTAGAAAGTCGGGAAGTTGGTAGCTTTTATACTTACTACAATAGGGCAGTCACTGACAATCACACAGTTTAGCATGACTGCAGTAAAAGTCTAAAGTAAGAACAGATAAGTGTCAAAGGAACTGTTTAGAGAAGGGCAAAGTAGAAATTTATTGAGGGTATCTTGGAACAAGCTTTGTTTGTCTTTTGTACAAGTACAGGTAAGGGTGTTTCTGCTCAAGAAAATGGGAATTAGTTCAGAAACTTTCTAAAAATCAAGAAGGAGCTGATTACACAAGCAAATCCAAGAGAGACATTTGAAAGGACCAGGAAGAAACTTTGCTCAATTAAGTACTTATTCTAGGGAAAATTAATCTGATCTCCTCTACCATGTGCTTGACTCACTTCTGATACACCACTATGTATAAAGCTGAAGAAACCAACAGCTTTCTCACTCCCTACAGGACCAAGCAATACTCTCATGGAAAGGTCAAATGAAAGTTCTAGCATGGTTTTCTGCTCTACCTTTAGATTCTTTAGCATGACAGAAAATGTTTACATTATCAACCACAAGTAGTAGGAAAGCAGCCCTGTGTTAAACCAAGAACTCTTCATAATGTTACAAAACACCAACAAGAATCAGAAAAGAATGGCAACGTAACAGAAGGGTAACACCAAAATACTCCTCTGTCCTCCCCAAAGAGAAATTCCAGCTAGTTTTTGAACCTTAAGCTTGAATATGCTTCAATAAAAGACAGAACAACTTAATTACACCAAATTCTGGCTCTGAAAAAAAATAAATTAAAGCCTACCATAGAAATAGACGTATCCTCAGAGGACTTATGGTAGAGACTGGAAATTTTTTCAGCACGCATAAGGTATTCTGCAGTCTTCCTTTTCACTGCTTCGCGACGAGTTGGACTTGATTCACCTCAATGGAGAAAAAAAAAAGTTCTGTTTTTAGTACAGAAAGAGGTACTAAGTAATCAAAGCACATGGCTGCTTTGATTTTACCTTTTTTATTTCCTTTGGGTTATTCATAATCAAACCTACAGATAGGCATATTCTGAAAATCCGGTACTATGATTTCAGAGTTCTACAAAAATAACAATTTAAATCTTGCTATAGACTAAGGTAAATAAAAAGCTTTACATAATATTTCTGTGATTTGGTGTATGTTCCTATGGCAACATAAGTAAGAACTGAAACAAACACTGATCCAGATATTGTATTACAAAAAGCAAAATAAATTAAGAAAGACAGAATAAGATGTTTACAACAAAACAATAAACTTCTTTTTTCCTCAGGTTTCCAGTATGGACTTTCCTAAGTACAAATGAGGTCTAGAAATGCTATTAAAAGCCAGAAGGCAATAGGAGAGACACCAGGAACTCTTGCTCACAGCTTTCCAATGCTAGTCATTCCTTGCCTCTTGACTAAGGGCAACACATGAAGAAAGGAGTAAGCACTTGCATCAACTACTTCACTTCCCAGGTGGCTGAACCACCACTGTGCTATTTCTAATCTACCCAAACTCTTGCAAGAGGTGAGAATCCCATGATACCACACAAAATCTGTATTCACTCTATAACTTACAGTTTATGTTTAGGCAGTCACATTATGAGCAGTATATTGTTATAACAGACTCAGTTTGTGATGACAAACCCAGCCAGACAACTGCCAAGCAAAGATGAAAAGATAGTGAGACACAATTTTTATAACAGAGAAGTCAGATTACTATGTTGAAAATAAGTTAGAGACAACTGTCCCTGAGGAAGAATGAATGACAGCAGAGACTTCATACGGCCCTGACAGTCTCTTCCAGCCCTAACCAAGGCCATCCAAGACTTGCAGAAGCACAGCCTTGACTGTGACGGGCTCTGCACTGCCAGGTGCAAGCCAGCACCTCTCAAACTGATGCTCCAAAAGGGCAAGGAACTGCAAGGTTATCTGCCTAACAGCTACTCAACATGAAAGACAAGGCAAGGAGCAGGAGAGGCAATAAATTAAACACACAAACCCTAACCAACAGCAGATAACAGTCAATAACGAAGACTGAAACTCCTAAGACACTGATCAACGGGCCATGAAAGGAACCTGAGTGTAACCTTGAAGAAGTTCAACCAGAAACTTGGCAACTGATAAGGAAAAAAACAGGATTATTGTGGGTTATCAAGAACGAGTCTCATAAAAAAAGAGCAAACTTACTACGGAATTTCTGAGGGAGAATTTGCCGTGTAAATGCTTTCATTCAAAACTTACTGCAGGAGGCTTTCAGGGGGCAATTGTGGCAATATGTAAGATATTGTGAAATTTTTAAGGGCATGATTAAAGGGAGGGTCAAGGTGGATGTGGGGCACAAGCATAAGAAAAGAAGTGGAAATTTCATGGGTAATTGTGAATAAGCAGGCTGCTGGTCAATATGCTTGTCTGACTGAAACCTGTATCTGAGAAGCATCTGTCTTAACTTCTCAGAAAACTCTGTTTCTCACCCTTTGTTGCATTAGTGTGCTTATTATTCTCTGTGCATAAGATATACCAACAAACCTCAAGACAGAGATGCACACAAGTCAGACACAATGTCTGAGACTGGACTGTGGACCTTGGGGTCAGCTACCAGAAAGAGCTGGACAGCAAGTCCTTCCCTGACCAACAATAGTTTAAAAGACATTGGGCTGTTCAGGTTGCTGGTGGTTATGCAGGTGCTTGTAGAGGCACCAATCCATTTCTGGTGAACCATGTCCATACAGAGTATGTGTGCACACGTGCAAGCCCCTCAGAAATTTGCACTCAGCTTCATGACTGGTAGAACCCAAAGAAGGGATAAACTGCAGCCATGTGTCTCCAGCAGCTAAGGGTAGGAGGGCTCACTTTGATCCTTCAGACAGCTATAGCTGGGTTAGCTTTAACCCTGGATCCTTAACTAAGAAGAATGGGCAGGTTGCCTGTTCAGTTTTCCCAAAACACTTTCTAGATGGCAGAGAACAGTTAAAAATTAAATACAATATCTCTTCAGAAAGTTCATAGAGAGTCCCTCTGCTGTAGGCTCTCAGAATTGCTGCTTTCCCCCTGCCCCACACAAGAGAAAATTCATCACTGCTCTTGTTTTTAACAAATCTTAGAGTGTGAAGACGACACAGGCACTTTTCCCTTTAAGTTGCCATGATCTGCTACTAGTTATTTTGACCTCACTATAAAATACAGACTTCCATACCTTTCATATCTTGACTAGAGACTACCTAAACACACAGAACTATCACACAGACTCCACCAAGAGTAAGCAGAAGAGACTTCAGATCTACCCCCAGTTCTGTGGTAAGTCATCTACTGTAAATCTTACTATCCACTTCACAGCAGGAAGGAAAAGTGATTGTCACTTCCTTGGGCAGACACACATAGGCCTGCTCTGCAAAAGCCTTTGTTTACACCTGGTTTGGGAGGAAGCTTGACAGTCAGAAATTCAATGCAATTTCAGCTTACAATATTATGGGTTAGGTATCAATTTCTCAGTAATTTCTCTCATTTTAAAGAAAGAGGGGACTTTGTGCCAAGATTCTCTACATGAGACTGCCAGCCTTGTTCCCATCTAGGATTTTAAAAAAATGACATCACTCAATCGTTTGAACTTGAATTTGGCCTTATCAGAAGATAACAGATACACAGTATTTTTCTATATGTGTGCTGCAATTTCTTAAAATGTGACTAACGATTTCGCTTTCATCTCTGCACGTAGTGTTAATGCACCATAAAACTTCCTTGTGCCAATCCACTGGGGAGCACCCACATTCTCTGAGACACACGAAGTGGCAGTCGCTCAGGGAAAACAAGACATCTGCACAGCAATAATAAACCCTTCAGCCGGTGCTTCCTTCGAGCAGACTGGTAGAAAACTGCTAGGTTAGTGTCTAAGGCTATCATAAAAGTCAAACTTACCGCTTAATTGTTAGTTATGTGTATTTAGTTTAGATGTTTATTGCCTTTTTCCAACGCTTCAGTAATTTTACAGTAATTAACACAAACAGGCTAGGATGTCCCCTTAGAGCTGTCTTTGTTCTCCCTACTTTCACAAGACATTAACTTCAGTTTTCTCTCTACTTTTCCTTCCTGAGTAATTCATTAAATAACATTTGCAAACGGTTGCTTCATTAAAATCTTCAGCTGTAAGAAGGGTGTGAATTCACAAAACAATATTTATTCAACAAGTTCCTGCATCTTATTTATGAATAAGATCAGTAACAGTTCAGTCTGAATACTTTAGCAGGTGGGTGTTTAAGAATTGGATTTATGGAAATAGGAGTTTGGTTTTTTATTCTTTGCATTTAGTTTAACCAAGAAAGCATAAAAAACTACATTCCAATACAAATTCCCATTTAAACAGCCAATATCTCATAAAAATCTGTAAATAAATACAGGATATTAATTTAATAAACAAATAAATGCTACTTCAAAAGCCCCAAGCACAGGGAGTAACAATAAAGACCCCATTAAACTAATCTTCAGCATTTCTGTCAAATTTGAGGTCATAGAACTCTCCACTTAAAACCAAATAAAGCAGTAAAACACAGTACTAGAACAAATCCTTATATCTGACAGATGTTAAAGCCATGATTCAGACGTTACGCATTATTATTTTTTAAACGCAATGTTACATTTTTCCATGGAATAGTGTTTGTAGTTACACAAAACATGCATTCTCAAAAGAACCTATTTTATAATAAATTAGGAATAAAAATTTATTCCTAGTTAAGAATTTCTGATTTAAATATTGTGTGAGCATATTGAGCTCCTATTTCCATTCTGTGGTTAGTCCACAACAATCCAAAGAGGTATCTCTCTAATTACAATTTAAACTTGAAAGGCATTTTTCTTTAAATGGCAGCAAACAGGAAATGTTTAAACTGTGTCAAAGCCTTTGATGAATCTTTACAACTGCTCATAAAAGATCATCCTGCTTAAAATAATATTGATTTTTCATTTATTTTCCTAGATACTAGAAGATTTATGTTTCATCTGATCAGGATCAAAGCTTCTCCCCCCTCCTGATCACTGGGATTAAATCAGCAATGTCATTTTACACATTTAAAAACTACACTGCTAAAGCAAGATATAAAAGTGCAGCAAGGCTGATCATAGAGACCTTAGAATAAAAACCCCCTCAAGATTCCCAGTCTCCCTCTCTCTCTCTCTCTCTCTCTCTCTCCCCCTCTGCATTTGCTATGGAGCAGCTGTGCCTCACACAGATTCACATGAATGAAAATATTAAGGCGAGAAACCACCCACTTAGTTTATTTTCCATATGACTTTCCTGTAATTATTTTGTAAACTGTTCACACAACAATATATAAAAACATCTGCAAAAACAGGTAATTAATGTGTCAAGCCAAACTAATGCATTTTTTATGGTGTCCATGCTTCGTCAACTGTAATTATAACTCTTTTTAAGCAAATGATGATGTGTTTGTTGCAATGTGCAAGTGGTTATTTTAGATGCTCTGTTTACTATTACTGCAAACAGAATATAAAAACTCTACAACTACTTTGTTGCACATATAAGCCTTCATCCACACAAGCACAAGCAGGCTGCTCCCTCATTTTCCCAAGGCTTTGCCTATTTCAAAGAAATAAAAATATCCTAAAATGAAACTTGGCTTTGGAAAGGCTGACCAGGCCACCCGCTGACCAAAGTAACAGTAGCTGGGAAATTAGGACAGCAGCCAATAATTTAAAATTTGTTCTTCAATTTTTATTTTAAGGACAGTTCAGCTACAATATATTTACAAAGACAGACATTCCTAACAATATTCGAATGATTTTGAGGGTTTGATAGAGGAAAACCACAAATATCAGAGTAACTGTGCCATTGAGTTCATCTGTGACTTGCCTGCTTGTTTGCCCATAGTCCACTGATTTGAATGAAAAAGACAAAGAAGCAGCATTTCCACAATGTACAGAGCAGTAGCATCTGGAAAATTTGCAGTACTTTTGTTTGTCTTCTGCTCAGAAAGTCTTTACCCACAACTCAAGAGTATTTCAGAAGAGGACACACCTTTGAGAGATAAATTAACTCAATGTCAAAGTGTTCAGCTCAGTTAACTGTTTATTCATGCATCAAATCTTCCATAGTTCTGTCATAAAGGAAAATTACTTATGTTCAGATATTAATAGCAAAAAGCTATTGAAAGAGGGCCATATCAAATAAACTTTAAAAAAAAAAAAATACGTCAGTAAAGATCATGGAAAAAATCTGGCCCGTTTCCCCAAAATAATCTGGGGTATTACTAACAATGCACATCTCAGATGCATAGAACATAGAAGTGCTGCCAAACTTCCTCTAGTCCACAACTATTCTCCACCATAAATCCAGGATGAAGTCCTGGGGAAGATATGCATCTTCCAGAATGGTAGCAAAGATAACTGTAGTTGCCACTTGCCACTACCATACGCAAAAAATCAGGAAATTGCAGTAATATACAACAAATCATGGTATGTAGCACCCACCCAGGAATTCTAGATGTTCCTTTCCTTTCTTTCTGCCTGACCACTTCCAAATCATTCCCCTTGAGGCATTAGATATTTTCTCAGGAAGAGTCAATCTGTCAGGACAACACAGGTGCTCTCCGTACCTAACTAGTTGCTTGGCCAGGATGGGGGTATTTTCACAGAAAAGGTAAGGCTAAAAAGTTAGCATTACCTGTCCCAATCCTCTGTAACCTCCTGTTCCTGCTTTTCTCTCAGACTTACTAAAAATATATGTGGGCTGCCTTTATTTAAAGAAGATATCAGAAGAGATTTGCTCCAGGAAGGAATGTCCTCTTGCAGAACAAGCTACAAGGAACTTGTGGGAGACTGCCTGTTGTGCTAACCCCAAACTCCATGTTCTTAACAATTTAAACAGTAAAACTTTCTCTAAATACTGAAATCTTCAATGAAACATTTATAATTGCCAAATCTAACAGCTATAATACCATTTTTTATTTTTAAAAGTTTCTTTATCTTCTTCACAGTCTTCCTGCACATATCACCCAGCTGGATTGCTGAATTTTTCAAAGAATTGCTCTCTATAAAAATGCAAGGGAGTAAGCCTTAAAAGATTTATTTCTTCTCACAATGAAAAGAGGTTTAGCAGCACCTTCCTTATTAGTGGGTAGCCCAGCTGTTATTTTTGCCTAATTGGTTCAAGAGGACCTCTGTTCTTCTTAGGGCAAACACTTCTTACATCATGTGAAGCAGACTCCTTTGTCCATAATAGCCAAACAAAAGCTCAGGCACACCATAAGTGACAATGCGACTCATAATCCAGCACAGGTTTGTGATGACTTTGGACACAGTTTTATAACCCCAAAATTTATTTCAGGAAGGAGAAGAGCTGCTGATTTTGGAACGAGTCTCCACCAACTCTCACAGGAGTGTGGGTAACCTTTAATTTTCAAACAATTACTTAAGTGAAATGTAGCAGGTGCTGGGGTAGATGGACACTGCAGCATCAAGGAAAGAGCTATAGATTTTAGCAGTAGGTGGGAGTTTGGAATTGTGAAATAAGCCCACTAGCTCATCGTGTCTAGTATGCTATATATTATATTAACAATGAGTCCTTTTGAGTTCCTCTGCAGCTAAAAAAAAACCCTGTAAATATTAAAAAATAAGACAAAGGTTAAACCCATTACAGTAAAACAGCTTGAAGAGATCTTTTTTCCTCTTTTATTTTCTTAACATTTTGAGAGAGTCAAACTTTATTAAAATGCAACACATTTATCAGAGCCATTCTTTCTTGGTTTTTTGAAGATTCAGAACAGTACTGTACTCTATCAACCAAGAAGGAAAGTCACTTAAAAGTTAAACATTTCATGCTGAAGCACAAATTTGTGACAGTGAATGAACACCTAGAAATTCTTCTTTCAGTTTTCCAGTGTGCTCATAACTATTTTGTCTATATGCTATATACATCAACTTCATTGCAGGTGGCTTGAGACACTTAGAGATCTACATTTCCTATGAGGTTACGAGTCCTGCATCTTGTAGAAAACCTACTGTTACACACCTGTCATGTAAATGTCTAGGTGAACATTTCTCTGGGGGAAAAATAAAGTTGGCATATATGCCAAAGTTAAGATTGCACAGAGGAATGGTGTGAGTGAAATGCGGTTGAGTGACCAGTAAAGCAGGAGTCAGTAACACTCCAGATAATAAGAACTGTAACTTTCCAGAAATGCTAGCCAACAGACATCTGCTTATAGAGAAACTCTCATGTTAAATCCACAAGGTGGTGGTAGCTTTTCATGTGTTTATGTAAGTATCTGGAAAAAAATAAAATGAATGGCCACACAGCACACATTATTTCCAGAAGGAAAAGCTTAACTTCCCATCTATCTGCTAAAACTTGTAGTCTTCAACAGCAAGGTATTTCACCAAGGTAAGATTTAATGTGAGAAATATTCTTGAACATTTTTCTGTTGAACTATGTAAGAAAGGAAAAATCCCTGTGAGCATTGCAGGACAGAAGGACAAGCAGTAGCATTCTAGCACAGATGAGAAAACACTGTGGTGACAGCAGCAGCAGGTCCTTCAACAGAAGCACCACAGGAACAGGAGGAGAGCACTGACAGTCAGAGCAAGGAAAGAAGTTGCACAGGCCACCACCACAGAAGAGAGAAAATTTCCAAGTTCTCTGCCCTCTTCCTTCTTAATGGAAAGGACAAGTTCAAATTTGAACTAGCAGCAACAAACATTCCTTGCTTCAGAGCAGAGGGAACCCAGGCACAGAAACACCTACAAGAACAGTTTGAAGCATAAAGTATTTAGGTAGGGAAAAAAAGAAAAAGAGAGATGAAAAAAATTATTATGAGATTCATAAATCCTGACTTTCTAATAGTTCTCATATCCATGTATTAAATATAATTCATATGTACTTTCATGTAGTACTATGGGAGATGGTGTCTTTCCCTGAGCAATCATAAAAATCTCTAAAACAGAAGAGCCAGAGGCAGGCCTTGTAGAGATCAAACCTATACTAGTCCTTCTGTGCAGCTCTGAAGCTAGAGGAGCTATTTTAAGATACTGGAAGAGTAAAGAGAGAAAGAGAACAGGAAAAGAGACAAGGAGGATGTGAAGGGAGAGAAGAGTATATACAAGAACTGTTTGGGGGGAGGAATCAGAGCACTGATTATCATGCAGCATCATGCCCTTAAACACAGCTATGCAATTTTTCTATTCCAGCTAATAATTTGCCTCAATTCACCTACACTGCCTGAAGCATTTAATTCTGCAGCCAGAGACTTCCATTTCCTCACCTGAGGACAGAAGAGGCACTGTAACCTAGATCACTCTGTTCTGTCCACACTGCGTGCTAGAAGTGTGTCAACCCTACTAGGTCTTCTGATGAGAGGTAGAAACTCCATACAGCAACAGTCAGAAAAAGATTAATGCACTTTGCAGCTAAGTGCTGGCTAACAACAGCTGAGATAAAAGGCTGTGCAGGCAGGAAGAGATGTCTGTCAAAGAGGCCAGGAACAAGCAGCAACCTGGCAAGGAACTGCTATGAGGGCAGACTCAGAAATCTTGGAAAGGTCAGGTTAACACCAAGCCAATGCAGCTAGCTGTGTGCTCCAGAAGAGGGAAGAAAACAGATTTCTAAGGCTCACCTGGTCACATATTTATTAATTCTTTAACAGCCACATGCTAAGCAACCACATTCAGAGTCATTTCTGCACCAGACCCTACATGTTGGCTTACAGGTATTGCTACAGTTCACCTGTATGTTTATTACAAGGCTATAAGCTGTGCAGCAGGTACTAAACCTCAGACCTTTATCAGCCTCTTGGTGCAGAGAGGTCTTGCAATTTAAATGGAACTTTCCCTTGAGTATTCCTTTACATGGCTATATATATACAGTAACCAACTTCTGGCATTAACTATCTACATTAATCATACTTTACTAGCACATGCTATATTCTACTGCTTTGCCACAATGAAGTGTCTAAACCCAGTACTTTTGCATATAGAATTATATCACTCTCAGACTACACAGAACGGACTGAGTTGGAACCCACAAGGATCATCTAGTTCAACTCTCAAGTGAACAGCCCATAGAAGGATTAAAACCAACAACGTTGGTGTTATTAGCACCATGCTCTAACCAGCTGAGCTAATCTCAGGGTCAGTGATGGATTCTATAGCACTAATCTGCTCTAAAGCTCTGTATGGTCTGCAATGAGCTTGGAAGACAACATGTTCCAGTTATGGACAGCTCATGGACCATATTAATGTGTTTCAGCATCACTGGCAGCACAGTGGGATAAGATGGCTCTTTTTTCCACCAACCACAGTATTTCCAACACCCATTCCTAATTTAGCTGCTTATCAACAGACAATTCATCTCACAAACTTTTCTTCTGAAGCAGCAGCTGTGATTTCAAGGAGCACTAGGAGAGAGGGAGCACTTCATACCACTGATTAGAAGGTTCAACCCAAACAGTCCTACAGCACCCTCACCGCCCAATAGCAGGAAACAGAGACAGTTTTCAGCTCCTTTGGTAGGAACTGGGGCAAGAATGCTTTGCCTTGACTGGTTCCAACCTCAGTGGAAGTATAAAACTACAACAGCAAGTAAGGCAAGTGATGATACACCACAGGAGTACAGAGGTCTGAGATCAGGTGGGGGTAAATTACAGTTCTATCAGTCACCCTGTCACCAAGCTTTCTCTGTGGGACCCAGCACAGTATTCACAGTTTCTGTGCAGACATCAGCTCACACCACAGTGCATCTTCTCAAAAAACAGGTCTGCTGTTTCCTTAAAGACATTGCTCAAGTCAGACATCTCACAGATAGTTCAGGAACTGCCCAAGAGATTGTTACTATCAATGAGAAACACTACTCGGAGGACTTAACAAGTGAAAGGAATTTAAAATAGCTACTGTGTGGTAACAGAAGTTGTCTTCATAAGTGCCATTCAACAAACAAGCAAAGGAAGCCAGAAACACGCTGGTGGAATGCCATGGCTGTTTCCCTTTTCATAAAGTACTGTCTTCTTGGCATTCTGCCAAGCATGCTCCTGTTTGCATCCCTGGCTCCATCACAAGTTCAAATCATAGCCCATCATAATCCCAGTAATTAGACACAAGTTGGTTTGTTTTCAGTATATCCAAAAATATCATCTAGTTGTCCAAAGTATTCCCAGCATTTCATTGTATATGCATTTCTGGGTTAAAAGTCAAAGTCATTTTAGCAAGGTTCCAGTAATTTGTGTAATTTTTGTTCCAGCTCTGTTTACTGGATAAACATTAAAATAGCACAGAGCAGTGCAAAACTGACATTCACAGCCTGCTTTCAAAGGCACCAGCAGCTTATTTAGAAGTTGTAGATGACTAACACAAAACAGAGATACCTGGAAAACAGCTTGTGGCTGCTGTGGCTCAAGAGGCATCGCATACTTCATGCAAGGAGCTTCATGCTGCCTAAACCAAATAAATATTCATTCTGCCCAGTCACAGCTGTTACACATGTGAAAACAAACATTCCAAAACTCTGACAGAGTAAATGGATCATCTCCCTTTGGATGTTAATGTGCAACATGGTTAAATCAGCAATGAACATATTTGCTTTCTAAACCACATGGAAGAGATCCTGTACTTTTCTAGACAAATTAGATTAACCATATTGTGCACCATTCTTGGTTCATCATGTGTCTGAAGTTATTGAAACCCAGCAACAAGCAACAGTGTAAATTCTGCATTTACCACCCACCTCAGGCTGCCCAGAGCCATAATGGATAAAACTGAAGAATGGCTGAAGTTGGAAAAAGAGGAGTAATTGATACGAGTCCTTCCTTTATTACAAAAAACTCTTTCCATAATTTCAGCCTCATGATCTGTTTTTTCCTAATACAAACTGTGCCCTATCCCAAAGTCAGTGAAAGCACTACTTTGCATAAAACACAGTTAACTTCCAGCCTAGAAGTTGGTGGCTTGCTATTGATTAGAGCATTTTTTCCATCACTAGGCCTGAAGCAATGCATTGACCTCAAAGTGCTCTGATATGCTAGCCAAACAAAGGAACAGCTATAATTGTGAGCCAAAGTTTCTATCAGCTAGTATACTTGGTACGCTCAAAAAGGCAGAAAATTTGTATTCTAGGAGGTTTCTGCTCCTGGAGAATTGTTTAGCCATCCTACACAACCCTTACAGACCTGTCTTCCAAAGGCTCCAAAACCCTGCACACAGCAATGCCCAGAAAACATCAGAGAAGCAGCAGAATCAGAGGAACAAGGAAATTATGGCAGCTCTTCCCTGCCACTGCACACAAGGCAACGCTGGTATAAATGAAACAGGGAGGCACAAGAGGTACAGATAGTTCAGTGGCAGTCCAAGGGCTGTACCCCCAGTTCAAGAAGTCATTCTTCTTCCCATTGACAAATGCTTAGTATTAAATGTGTGCACAGAGCACAAATAGGCCCAAGATGTATAAACAGCAGATGCCCAGAGTCCAAGGTATACACCAGCCTCTGAACACACAGACAGCACATGTGACATATGTAAGTGACATATGTATTCAGTCTTTGGGCAGGACTATCAATAGGATGTTAAAGAATTCAGTACTAAAACTCTGCAAGAGACTAGCAAAAGAAAACACATATGCACCTTGCACAGGATAATTAACACCACTATACTTCTGAGAGCATGTGCACACAGCTGAGAACAAAGCCAACATGGCCAGTTCTTTGGTGTAAGCATATGTGACACCTGCCTCATCTAGCATTACTGCCATCAGCTCAGAGAGCTGCAAAGGCCTCAGGAACTAACAGGCTCAAGTGTGCTCCAGCTGCCTTTACAGAAGCCACCGACTTCAAACTAAACAACACAGGTCTATAAACCTGCAGTAATAAACTAACTGGCACACGGTTTTGATGAGGCAGCCTTGAGAAATAAGTAGAACTTGTATCAAGCCTAAAGAAGCTACTGGTAACAGACACACCCTCATTTTACAGATACATCTCACCAGCTTACAGAGGCATTACATTGCTGAAGTAATGCAATGTTTCAAATTCAAAGTTTCAAACACAGAGGATGGGTGATGTTTCTTCACCCACACCACTATGCAGGCTGGTTACATTTCCCGATTCCAAGTCTTAGGTGTCAATTTCTATTTTCTTGGTGCCACCACGTGGCAAAAATCTGTATTACCATTTTCCATGCAAAAGACCACCTGCAGCCCATTCCAGAGGCCACACATTCTGCAGTGGCTGTACACCAAAAGGCAATGGCACATTACACGTGTCTAAGTATGTATGAACACTGTTTCACTTTCAGATGTTACTAATACTTATTTAGACAAAACAGCTTAAAAATAATCAATGGCAGCAGACCAGAAGCATGGTGTAATAATTACACCATCCTTATCTTTGAAAGGAGCATGTTATTATCCATATGAAATACACAGCCAAGGGTGTTTAAATAACTGAAGTGATTAGGTTAAGGGTTTGTGGTTTTTTATTGCAACACACAATGAATATTCACATATCAATGCTAGTTATATTGCTTTCACAAAGTAGCTAGATTTAAAAATTGTGTTGGTCTTTTGGGGCCTTTTTTTTTTTTTTTAAACCGTCCTCAGGTCCTGAGAAGGCATATATTTTTAGGAAGGCCCTGTCATCATAAAGAAGGCATCACTGTCTTCCTAGCAGCTTGCAGAAGCTCCAAGGAGAATGGAACGCAAAATGAGCTGGATCTACTCAAATCTAGTGTAAGTGCCCAGCAGACAATGAACATTCATTTGCTTTTCACATTCACAGCCATGCAGGGTAACACAGAGAAATCAAAAAGAAGAGCTCTTAGGAACTAGCCTGTGTATAATTATATTCCCAAGGGATAATATGCCAGTTAAAAGGCAACTCATTCCCATTATTGCCTCTTCTGTGCTTTACAGATGAATGTCAGGGACTGCAAAGAAGTTGTTGCATGTGCTGCCTACAGGTCTCTTCGTCCATCAGGAACAGCTACACACACAGGTATCACTAAAAAATTTATTAATAATGCCCACTGTAGTATCTAAGGGGCATCAAGAAAACAGGGCAGAATATCACACTTTCCTAAGACACCTTGAATTTCTTCCTAGCCTGAAAAGCACGGATACCAATGGGTGAGAGAAAAGGACGAACAGCCATCTGAGGTAGCAGTATGAGTGGCTAGCCAGCAGAATTCTGGCAAATATAAGTAAGACACTCGATGCACTCTGGTTTAACCCCTTAGTATGTATCAGCTGGGCAAGTCACAACACATGCAAGAAGAGCCTTTCACAACTTCAAGGTAAACATATTACCATAAAGATTACCATAGATTCAAAGCCAGTGTATAATAGTTACCACAGCAAAACAGATATGCAATAGCCTCACTTGTGTTCATGCCCTAACAGTTTGAAACCGTTTAATAAAGAAATCTTTTGAAGTTGAAATTGGAACTGTCAGTTCGAAATTGTATCATGGCAGCCTTGCATCATGGCAGGAAGACAGAATTGACTATGACAAAACAGGATATCCTTCAGAAGACCATAACAGGTCTATGAAAAAGTGTACTGGCAAAGAAAGAATAGCTGGGCTCTCCAATAGAAGAACTGCCAGTACATTCAACATCAAGAATGAAAAGCATTTTGACAACACAGGCAAGAAAAGATAGGATGCTATTGAAAAGCCACAACAAGCTGCAAAGCAGCAACCCTACTGACACCACTGAGACCTGAAAAGAAAAAGAGTTGGATTTACATTTGCCAAAAAGTGTAAGACACTTTAAGAACATATCTTGGCCCACACCTCTAGTTCTCATCAGTAACCTATCAATTATATTTTGCCAGGACCCATTAAATCAGCCCAGCAGGTAACTTCCATTCCTAGAACTGTTCAGAAGGTCTGGACCACTGCTGTGTATCACACTGAGATGCAGCAAAGGCTTCTGCTTCTGTGTGCTTTGGTGCATTAACATTTAAGTTCAGATCTGGAGCAGCATAATGCATCTGTGCTGTATGCTGTCAAACAAAGCCACAATTCTAATCGTACTCATTTGATCTGTGTGGGACAGAAGCACAATACACAGACCCTGAATTCACTCCAGGAAAGAACAAATATTTTCCTGTGCTTTATAGTCTTAAGCCATTGTTGGACAAAATGCAAATGTATGAGGTTATCACTCTAGATCCTCAAGAACTGGAAAAGGAAGGGAAAAAAATTTCTCCCTTACTGAGAAAGTACAAGAAGACTGCAGAAATTTGCCTGTAGTTGCATCTGTCTGTTAACAACAGCTTTTGCACACATATATTAACATACTAGTCTTTTGATAAAGAAAAAATCCTGTTCTCCTCTAGCAGTGCAGGCATGTAAGTTTGTATGCATTCCTTAGCTAGAAAAGGAGAACAGTTTAGTGGAAGAAACAAGAGGCTGTGAGCCAAGAGTAGTTCTAATCCTGTTGTGATTGGGAAGCTAACCTGAGTCTGCCTCTCCCCATGCGTAAAATGGGGATAATTAATCCTCACTTAACCATGTAAATTAAATAATGTTTCAACAGTGCTGCAAGTGCCACATATTAATTAATGCTTAGGTAATAAAAAGGAAAGAGGCAAAAGTGGAGCACTTTGCTACTTACCTGCAGGTCAAAGGTTGTGCCGCAATTTTAAAAGAGGAGATATTTGGCACTTGGAAGATGAGACCCTAAATTACTATTCAGTCTTAGAGAGAAAGATTTCCTTCTCTCTCATATGCACACAGCTATCAAGTACTTGAAAGTCAAGCACACACCATTCTGCGTTTCATATCACCTCTTTGCAACAGAGTAAGCTGATGTTAACTAAGGAAATGCCATAAACAAATACACATAGCCAAAGATAAGACAAACATAATAGGAAGATCCATACCTTGAACACCTTCCAGAAGCAGATCAACCCCCTTCCTATAAAAGCTTAAGGCAGTTTCATAATCTGCTTCCTCCTCCTTCTTCAAGGCCAGTTTTATTAACTCGCCTGCTTTCTCCAAGTAATCTTGTTTGCCTGGCTTGGGTTTTAAGCTTCCAGTAAACAAACTATGGCTCTCCTTTTCTCCTTCGGGTTTGCTCCACTCCTGCTCAGGTGCCAGTGTGCTTTGTGCGGGGAGTTCAGAAGAAACGCAAAGGCCAACAGCTCTACTGGGAGAACTTTGGTTGGATGCCATTCCATCATCTAATTCAGCAAGAGAATCTACATCAACTGTCAGAGAGATCAGGTCGCTGTCACTGGAGAAGCCTGAAAGTCAGAAAGACATCTGTTACTTTAGATTTCTCATATACCTTAGGAACCTTCAAAATTCTTTATTCCATCCAAAGATTTACCTTTCTTTTCATTTATGCAGCTTCCTGAGACTGCACAAAAAAATCCCCTGCATGCAAAGCTGACTTAAAAAAATTTTTAGTACCTACAAAAACATGCTTTTTAAAATTAACTACAAACTCTGCAGAGCAAGTGGTCTTCAATTTAGTACTAGGAATGAATAGACCAACACCTAACACCCAACTTAAACTTTCAAAGCCAGCCTACCACTGGGCTTCAGGAAATTACAAAACTAACCCTTGCTGTGCACGTGCTATTAGAAAAGTCAATCAGCAGGAGAGCAAATACTGTTGCAAGAAATCCCAAAGTACTGTTTAAATCAGTTAGATGAAACATCCAAAACCAATAAATTAGGAGTTTGAATTAACACAGAATTCCTGTCAGCTTATGTATCATGCACTACTCTTTAACTCCCATCTAACACACACAGCCTTCTTTCATTGCTAACATGCGGTAAAATGAATTAGTTAACACCTCTTTCACTCAAATTTGAGCTAACACATTTTATTTTACATCTGCTGTAAGTGACTATATCTTTGCTGCAAGCTGACCTTTAGTAACTAAACCACAGGAATTTTGAAAGGTTATTTGGGAATAAATGTCAACACATACACCATTTCATTCTGTAAAGATTATCATCCACAAAAAGCATTCACTCAATTAAGACTTTCAATTATGCCTACTTAAATTCCACAAATGTAACGGAAACAACTTCTAGATCTCACCTCCACATTCCGATTGGCTGGTAAGTGTCACATCATCAAGCCCACTTAAATCCTTTCGAACTGAAAAGGACAAGAAGGACAAAAATGTTTCTGACATCCTTTTGTGCAGCAGATTACACATTCACTTGCCATCAAAATGAAAGAGCATGACCCTCATACAGGTAAAAGTACACAATATGAAACTGTTCTTTGACGGACTATCAGAGATATCCATTTGGTAACACACCATTAAAATTGTGACAGTGGTATTAGATTTGCCATTTCTCTCTGCTTCCAAGATTTAAAAACAAACATGGGTGCTTGCTTGGTAGGGGTTCTAATTCAAACCTACCACCTAATTTCAATAGCAGCAGGACTATAATCCCTATTTCTCCCTGCCCTGATGATTTACACCTAAGGAGACCTTAAACAGAAGAGCCTTCAAGGCTAGGATCTATACACCATGGGGGAAAAAAAAAAAATCAGCTTTCAGTCTCAAGTATGTTGTTCCAGAATAGTACCCTGCATGAGACATATGGAGAGAGCCACAAATTTGGCAGTGCCACCTGGATATCAAGTAGCAGTTTGTTTTATCACCCTGGCACATGTACCCACTGAGGCAATAAAACAGGCAACAAGGTCAAGACATTTAGCTGTTTTTACACACAGAGAAAGTAAATTCTCAGCTAAAACCTAGTGCCTGTTTTCTCCTGTATTACTGATAGAGTGAAAAGTTTCTCCACAGAAGCTGACTCAAAGGCAACTAAACTTTCTTTTTCATTTTACAACTGCAGAGTTATAGGAAGTTTACAAATATGGAAGAGGAGTAAGAAGGCACTGTAGAGTTGCTGCTTTTCTAAAAGTCAGCAGTTCCTTTAACATAAGTGAGAGGAAAAAGATATGGAGGAAAACAAATTACCAACTGCTCTATCTGAAAAGCAAGGGACAGTGATACGTAGTGACACAAGAATACTCAAGGGGAGGGGACAGGGTCCCAGAAGACAATGCTCCTGATCTTCTCATGGAAGGGACATAAAGTGAAATGTTCATGCAGAGAAGAAAACTGCCTGCATAGCCCCAAACTCTGCAAGAAAGAAGGAAAACTCATAACAGAAAGTTGGAGGAAGACAGAGGATTCATTAACTAGTGTAATAATAATGGGCCCTTCACCTGCTCAGTTTAGAGACATCAAAAAACTTGTGCATGGAGGACTGAGAATGTATTCAATTACATCTGGAGGAATTAAGTAGTGGAAACAGAGCAGATTGGCGGACAAAGGGTGCAGAGAGAGAACATGAATGGAAAAGCTGAGGTTTGTGGGAAGGGTGTTCTGGTCACCCAGATTAGATGAGTTAGTGCCCATCCATAGAGCAGATTTCACATAGACTCAAGTTCCCCTCCCTACAGGTCAAACAAAACCACATTTGCTCTTCTCTGGTAGCCAACTGGACCAGAAGCTGTGAGAACACAGCAAGCATGGCACAGAGCCTGAGCTAATACACTTTTCTTAAGGTCCGGTGTAGAACTCAGGTCACACCACACAACCACAGTTATGGGGCTTCAATTCAGCTCATGGAGTAGGAAGGGTCTGAACTGCACAGCTTGTTTCTGGAAACGTAATGTGTACATGGTAAAACAGAAAGAGCAGGGCGAAAAGAAATAAAAAACACAAAGTATTCTAAAGAATCTGGTAATTGGTATAGAACGACTTAAGGGAGAGAAAGCTGGACATTTGAACATCAACCCATGTACTCAGAGAGGAAGAAAAAGTGACTGTCAGGAATAACAAATGAGTATAATAAGGCTGAAATTGAACACAAGTTTCTGTTCTTGTCTCTGCCTTACAAAATTTCATCAGGAATCTGAAGAGTAAACACAGTTTCCAAATATTGTTGAAAAGCCTTGGTAACCTGGCCTCTCAAAAAACAGATTGTTGTAAAAGCACGAACTGCCAAAACACTTTCACAAGCAAGATAACTGTTGCTTATTTTGGTACAAAAACATTTCTACTACTCTCAATTTGCACCTTCTACCATTAATGTGCACACCTTCTACAAAATGAACTTTGTCTGAACTGAACAGATAAAAGCGAGAAAACACAACCCGCCCTTATAAGCAAACAGCAGCACCTGCTAGGAAATGGGCTTGATACTTCTCCCTACAACAGCCTGAAGGAGCAGCACCCACGTGGAGGCCCTTGAGTGCTCACAAAAAATAAACAGTGAAACAGTCACAGGTAACTACCATAATCAGACTGGAAAAAATCAGATGCAGGCAGGGGGCCCTGAGGCGAGGCAGGGAGAGGACTCGAGGCAGAGTACTGCCACTGCCATCTAGAGGCCTTAAAGACAGATGTTCCCTTCTGTCCATAGTCTCCCCCCCTCAACACCACCAAAATCTGGTTTCAAACATAAAAAGAAATAAGCTGGAAGACACATAGGTTTTTCGAAAACATAACTCCACAAAAGTCTCATTAAGCATCTTGAAATCCTGTGCTCATAGTTGTTGCAAGTATCCCATAAAAGCACTCCAGCAGATTTAGAAGGGTATCAAAGAAATTTTCTACTTTACATCACTTTTTCTTTTCAGTATTTAATCTCATATAAAGGAAGTGGTTTTCTTCTTCTAAAAGTGAGGCCCTTGTGAATAAAGAATAGAAATGTTCACATTAAGCACTTAGAGAAGTACATTTTCTTTTATAAGGCACAGTGTAAAGTGAGTGTATTGTCAGAATCTGGAACGTTAAATTTCACAGAAATCGTGCCCCTTTAAAACTAGTTAGTGGTATTTATTGTAACTACCCTCTGTAATTAAATAGCTCTATGACTTTCCCTTCACAGAACGAAGTATTGTGGGGGCATTAATTCATAAAAATCATAGAAGATACCACAAAAAAAAATGCAAAACTCACTTCCCTTATAGAATATACTGTACAACTAAGCATAAAGTTATTGACAGAGAAAGATCCCAGTGGCAAGTCACACAACTTCAAGGAAGAAAAAAAAAAAATCACTATTAGAAAACACACGCAGGTTTCATTATTCATGAATTGTTTTACCAAAGCAAGTTCTATGCCAAAAAGACCAGAGGAAATTGAGCAGTTAAGGAAAAATCCCCTCCCAAATAAGCTTAATAAGTGTTTCTATATTAATGTGTGTTTATACATGAGCGTAAAACAGATCCAGAGGAAAACCTAAGGGTTGGAGAAGAATTTCTTTAGAAATCACAAAGACTAAGTGTAACTTACGAACACATAAATATCTCAAAGATTGCACGGTACACAGAGATGTTTAAGTTAACTCAGCCTGCAGAAGCAGGCAAGCCACCCTAGTAGTATTTATTTGGGCTCACTGACCCGTCCTTACAGCTATGCTATTATTTAGTCCAAATGAAGTGCCACTAAAATTACTCTGCACGTGGGATCCAAGCCAGGATGTACATCTTTAGAAGCAAACTTCCAGAAGTGCAGACAGCTCTCTGCTGATCCAAGCAAACAGAAACTGGATGGCAACATTCCATAAACAAATATGGCACTTGTCATTTACGAGCTGCTTTAAAACAGATCACACTGTAAGGTTACATGAGAGAAGAAAGCAAACCTTCAGAGCTGCAGTCAGACAGGTTGTCAGTCACAGAGTCAGACAGAGGCTCAACAGGACCAATCAGTTCAGAGCCATCATGCACCTCTCCACCCTGGAAAGAAAGAGGGAAAGGAATTATTTAGCTGCTGTGCTCTATGGAAATACGCATTATATAGAAGTGATAGCCAAGATTATGTCTCCTAACCAGTGAATGTTCCATTACTTTAGAGTTAATGCATTTAAATAAACTATATAAGCCTGTAAAATTAAACAAGGACTTTTGGTCAGGCAATGGTTGGTTCCCACAGGCTGTCTAGGTATCTAAACTGTTAGCCCCCTGCAACTTCAGAGTTCTGCAGCAGGGCTGTCTGCACACTCAAGTCTAACAGGGAGAGAACAATGATGCTCCTGCTCCCTTGTGTCACATACAGCCTGTGACATTCAATGGTGCTGTCAAGCTCAGCAGGTCCCTCACACAGGACTGTTTGCCCATCAGACTAATGTGCCACCCATGACCCACTATGTTGAGTTCAGTCATAGTAAAGACTGGACAAAGACCCCAAGATACATTATCCCCTCTCAAGCCTGAAAGGAATCAAAGACAAGTGAAGTAAGAACAGGAACAATTACTTGCACTAGAAACCATACTTTTTATTTATTTTTTTTTTAATTTCTGCTTCAAATCTCAGGTGTATACATTCCATGCAACTTTAACAGAAACTGCACCATTTTCAAGGCTGTGTTACATATGGACATTGCTAGACTGTCTTGAACTAGCCTAGCACATTTTCATCCTAGCCAGCTCATTTTTCTGGAGTTTATAGTACAGAGACACACACAGCACTGCCTTAAGTTGTTTCTAAAAGTTCATTGTGCAAGTCTCTCTGTTCACAGCTATGTGCACTGAAATCTGAAAAGGAACAAAATCACCCATAAACGGAGCTAAATGACACAGGCTGAGCTGGTGACAGGAAAATACAACACCACATCAGCTACCCAATGAGCCTAAATTATTACATTTTTATAATTCCCCTTGTGGATGTAGTTGCTCCTAAAAAATTAATGTTTTTCTAGTTTTATTAATTTCCTTGCAAAGCCAGAAAAGGTCCATTGGGAGGTTAAAAGTAGTACTTTTATTAAGCAAAGGAAGGGAAGGGAGCTCTGAAAAAGTACCTAAAACCACAAAGTATTTCCAAAGAACTGAAAAAATGCAAATAAACTGAAAAGCAAAATATTCTAACTCAGTCTCCCACTTATTGCTGCCACCAATGCTTAGAGAAAATTATTTTAAAGAACTTTGTAATAACTTCATCATGAAAACAAAAATTTTAAGGTTCAGTGTAATTCTGCTTTTGCATATGTATCATTTAAATATACTTAGCACATTAATATGTTTAAGTCCCATCTCAGCCAGATGAGCATTTCCTTAATTTAACTATCACTGTTACATGTAAATTCATGCTTATAAGTTTGCAGAATGTTAGACTAAGCTACTGAAAATAAAGAGGTTTGAAGGAACTATTGAAAACAAACCACTTCAGCTGTAGTAAAGAGGAAGTCCATATCAATGTATTGTCCTAATATACATTATGGAGAGTGGTTCTCATGACACTGTACACGCAGCATGTTGGACTACTTATATGCCAAGTTTGTTGTCATGGACCTGAGCCCATAAGAGACCATATGGTAACAGTCTAAACAGTCTTCATTCCTTTGGTTTGAAACTATAAACACCTACATAAAATACAGTAACAGTGACAATCTTTTTATTACTTCCCCACTGAACACCTAGATTTATCATCACATGTTTTGCTCATCATTCAGTTAAAAAAAAAAATTGCAAATCCCTTCACCCGAAGTTCCTGTAAAACTTTCCACCTTGTAGAGGTATGGCATGGTTTGGTTTTTTTTTAAAGCCACATTTCTAGAGTGAATGGAAAACCCCCAGTCCCTTCACAAAGCATGTCAGATCAGCTCACTCTCACTCCACAGTTTATAAAGTAAAGCAGAATCAGCACTATACTTTATTTACATCAGTAAGAAGCAAATACTCTGCAAATACCAACCAACCTTAAAAAACTCTTCCAGCTGTTTGCTGTTATAGAGAGCAGGGATATTGGCAGAAAACTGCAACAGATCTTCGGCACATTGCCTTCTTTCTTCAATCACAGTTTCATCAAATCGCCCTGGAAGAGACACATAGATTGGCACGTAGACTTAGAAATAGCTGCACATTTATTTTGCAATAATAACTACAACAACAACAACAAAAAACAAACGAGACAAAAGCAACCTTCTGGAGACAATGCCCTGAGTCTATGAAAGTCATTCCAATGCTTCAGGAGAATATAGCAAATCTTCAAACTTCCTATTCTCAATTGTCCCTAGAGTCCCATCTTCTGCAATCCACTCGGATGATGAAAGCTGGCAGCTACGACAAGAATCCTTTGCCCTCTCATCGTAAGAATATGTGAGGCAACACTCTTGATTAGCCAAGAGACACTAACGGATGTCCAGTGTTATCTAACAATAAATGATACATGCACAATTTGACAATATGCCAGTCAGTGTCAGCCTTGATTACGGCCCAAATCCTGTAAGGAGCTGAGCAATCTTCACATATTCTCAAGAATAATGCACAATATGAGCGGATAGTAAACAAAGTATTGCCAAAAGCCCCCAAACAGATCATCAATTCCAAGGTGCCATTTATGGAGGAGACAAAGTGTAGGGGAGATGGTGAAGCCCTGCCACCAGGCACTGAAGCTTTCCTCTGAAGTAGCTCCATGCAGACAGGGTCTCATCTCCTTCTGGATTCAAGAGGTAAACAGAGCCGGGAAGCAGCTCATTTGCTAAAATGTATGAGCCTTTCTTTTTCCCTACCCAGCACCCAAAACATTCCAATTAGAAAAAAACATACTTAAAAAACAATCCCATAGTTCACCTGAAGAGATTTGCTTCTCAGGAGAAAACCCTTAGACTGCTACCTTGCATTCACATCCTTCACAATCGCACACAACTTATTTTAGCTTTTTATATCAATATCACTTTGTTGTTGAAATAGTTACAAGTTTACAAAAGAAAAAGGGCAGAGGTTAACAGTAATAATTGGAGGAGAATAGAACAGATATTGCAACAGCTATACAGAGGGGAAAAAAGGACTGGGAAGACAAGTTCAAGAAACAGTATTACTATAACAGCATGACCAGAAAAATAAGAACCACCTGTGACAGCTCTGTGGCATTAACCTTTGAAGAGGACAAAAGAAACATTGAATACAAAAGCAAAATTCATTTATACTTAGAGCAAGCAAAAAAATAATCCCAGAAGAAAGTATCAAAGCAGGATTCTTTCTAGAAATTCTTCAAGTAAATAGCTCCTGCCCATGCGGTACCAGAAAAAAAGAAAATAAAACTAAAAAGACACACACTCACAAGATCACAAACAAAGCTTTGGGGGCTTATTTTTCCCATGAAAGAAAAGAAAAGACATCATTGGGCTAATTTTCAGCTGGACTGGTTCCGTACCTTGCTCACCCTGCCGTTTCAGCTGTACAAACATGATCAGCCATACAAAAGAGTGAGCAACAAGCAGGCAGAAAGAAGGCAAAAGCAATGCCACCACACTGAGTGGCAACACTGAAACCAGGCTCTATTAAACTGCTCATCAAACTTCCTGTGTCTTCAGAGCAACACCGAGCATGCATTAGGGCTCTTGGTTCATTCCATGCAAAACTGGACATCAAAAAACCCCAGCTTCTCTCAGCAAAGCACAGCAGCATGGGCCAGTTAAATGAACCTACAAAAATAACACACTCTTATAATGCAGTAGAAAATCAATCGTGAAGAAGTAAACACCTAACAATACCAGAAACAGACACCTTTTGTAAGAAAATAATTTTGTAAGATATTTTTCCTCATTTCCCAGGAATCTCTCCCTGTTCCACTTTATCATCAAACCCAATAAAAACTAATTTTCCTTATCCATATCTTCTCAGTACTTCCACTGGGCCCCAGATAGGACATACCAGGACCAGCACTGACCACTGTGCATTCCCCAATTGCCAGGCAGCTACAAACCTACAGGTATGAGCTGAGCCTGCCTGGCCTGTACCAGCACCAAATATGTGCTCTCTTATTTAGTTGCCATTTCACAGACTTTGCAGAAATACAATTACATTTGCAACCACCTTCACACTCAAATTTAGCTGATATTAGTCACATGACTAAGAGTTTCAACTTTCTGAGAGCACAAATACAAAAGTCTTAGTTTCTTAGAAAGCTGAGCTAAAAAAAAAAATAAAAATACATATTTGAACAGAGCTGTTGAAACATTCCTCACTGTCACATTTTCCAGTCCTTTAGCATCATGATACACTATCAGGATAACTGCTTATAGAACTAGAGGACTTTGGGAAAAGGAAGAGCAAAATTCAGTACTGGTTCAGTTCACAGACTAGCTGGCATCTTGCTGGTAGTTTAAGTCCCAGGCAACCCTGCCTAACTCCTTCCCCCTCTTCCTTTTTCCATACTTTCAAGCAATCTTGTATTGCTCAACACTTTCATTATCACCCTTCTCTATGAGATATTCAGAGGTGCTTACATAGCCAGATGACTCCTCAAACATTTCTATTAGAAAGTCATACTGCATTTAAATCAACATTATTTCTGCTACATCTCTCAGACACATGTAATCTTCATTCTAGAGACCATGTCTTTCCAGGGTTTTTAAAAGTGTCAGTTACAATTTTAGCACATAACATGAGCGTTAGCACATTTCTGCTATTCCTCCAGTGATGATCCATTCAAAATTTCTTATCTACATGAAAGACAAATGTAAATTGCTGTAAAAAGAATCCACAATTAATTCTGTGAAACAGACCTGAACAGCAAAACACCCAGCAAAGTTTCTATTCATGTTTCTGTCAGTTTCTCACAAGACTTCCTACTGTACATGACACTAAATTCTTAAACATGCTACTTCAATGTACATGAACTTTCTGACACACACAAGCAGTATCTGGGGGGCTTGGGACGGTTTTTTGGTAGGGCTGAGGGACTGTAGTGGTTTTTTATACTAGAGTAGATTTCTGCAGTTGTTAGATACAAGACATGCTGAGTACAGATTTAACCACATTTTGATAAAATGCTATGTATAGTTAACATATGGGAATACTTAAAAGTGACTAGCAAGAACAAAAAGGGTAGTCTGAAAGTACTGAAGAAATTCTGTTGATGTATATTAGAGTAGGACAGTAATTATGTCACAGAAATAGGTTTTGTAATTTTAACAGCTGGATCTGTTAGGACATTTTAGATTTCCATGATTGAGTTCACTGACTTTTCTTCCATGAGATGGGTGGAAAAGATCGAAGTGAAGTACAGAAAACGGCAGGTGACTTCTTTTTCCCATCCATAACAAATTTTCTGCTTCGATGCAAGCAGCTCTATTGCAACAGCATAAAAATACATGCACTTGTATCAAAACCAGTGGTATAAAACATGCAACACAGCTCAGTTCTGCATATGTGGCAAGTCTAGTTGTATGAAATATTGAAGCACAGCACAACACATTTGCTTTTAAATACATCTCTGTTCTCCACACTATCTCCTGAAACTCCAAATGCTGAACTGGAGATGCTGCTCAGGTTTAACACTTCTACTACAAGAAGGTAGTACAACTGTCAGTGCTCATTTTGTAAAGTGCACTCTCTGCAAAACAATATGCACATATATTATTTAAAGCACAAATACCAAAAAAAATAAAAAAAACAATGAGTTGCCAGCAGCTATGGCACTTCTAATTAGTAACTAGTTTAAAAGCTGCAACAAGTGTAACATCACCACAGGAAAGAATCACTGCCGAAATGCTCCCTCAGAGCAGCTTGGAAACACAAGATCTTAATACAGAGGGATCTTGGAGCTCACCACTAACTGAACTGAAAACAAGTCTGTCAAAACCTCGGAATCTACTAAGATTGTATTTTTCCTTTAGTATAAAAAAATATTATGACTTTTCTGATGACAAATGCTTTAAATTCAAATAAGTGATACGGCAGTTACTATGTGTAGAAGTGAGATGGAAGGAAAAATCTTATACCGTAAAGGTAAAATTTTATGCTGTAAATTGAAAAATAATTCTTAAATTGAAGTCAAACAGTTCTGCTCCTTTCAGCTATGTACGAATAATTTAAAATTTGTTTTTACATTATCTTCACTTTCCTGTATTCTTTTGTGGCTCAGCTTAATTTAAATGTAGTGGGGCTTGTTTTGTTTTTGCTTTAATTTCAAAGAGCTTTTTTATTAATAACTGCATTGAATATTTCTGTGGATTTCCTTCTCCCACAGTGTACATTGCAGTCACTTGTTAACTGAATACAGTAGAAGAAAGATGTTTTTTAGAAAGGATTTCACTCAATTCTTCCCTTGCTTACAGAGCTAGTGTAAAAACAGCTAATTTTCATTTATGGCAATTTAAAATTACTTAAGATATTAGAAGCCCATACCTTCTTACACCCCAATTTTCTTTTTACTCCTCCCTCTCTCTCAAAAATTACAAGTCTGTGGCAGTATTTGGTACGAAAACATTAAAAGGAAAATTTGTGCCTTCCAGGATGAGGTTTTGCCTCCAGGGGAGTTTCATACAGTTTCTCCATCACTTGAGGCAAAGAAGGGCCATCAGACACTGCTACAGGACCACAGCCTGGGTAGTATTACAGTGCTGTACATAAAGTGGTGAAAAAAAGGCTCACCAAACACCCTCAGTTTTGGCACTGTCCAAACAGACAGGCTTGACTATCCCAAAGCAATAGTAAATACCAGAAAAACCCTAACCAAACAACAAAAAAAACCCCACCATAATACACACAAGGAGGAGAATATTAAATGAAAAAAAACACCAACATCACACAAAACAAAAAAATAAAAATACAGAAAACCTGTGAAGATAGGTAGGGTGCCCAAAGGTTCATGCTAAAAGCATGCCAAAAACTGCCAATAGCATACCAGACACTAAAACACACACAGATCATTACAAAGGGAAAAACATGAAAAAACATGCAATAGATGCATGCCAAAAAATGTGAAATACATGCTGGATAATAAAATATACCAGTGTGAGACACACAAAAAATGGGAAAACATGTTTTAGATGCATGCCCAACACTGCTAAAACGTCACACACAAAAAGCCTGCAAAAATCAGCACTAGATACTTGCCAAAACACACCAAGCACTGTCTGCTTGCTAAAATGTGCAACACACATCAAAACATACAAAAACATGCATGACACTAACAACAAAAGCAGGCACAACACATGGAAAGTGTGCAAATACACACAGAAGTATGCACTAGGTGTGTGCCAAAAAATGCCAATGTGCTGAGCACTAAAAATGCTTAAACAATATGGAAAGTAACCACACAAAAGTGTGTCATAGCAGGACATACAAAAAAAAGCCAAACCCATGCTGAAGTGTGCTGTATGTTTAAAAGCTCACCAAAACATATTGGAAGCAACATGGCAATGGCAAACAACACTGCAGCAATGCCTGAGAAAAAAAAACATTCAAAAAAAAAGGTGCAAAATCCTGAGGGGTTACAGAAAAGCACATAGGAAACTGAAATTCTTGCCAAAATATGCCAAACATACTGGACACTCAAAACACCACCATAGTAATGCCAAACATGCCAGGACAATGCTGTAGAAACCAAAACTCACACCAGAAAAAACATGCAAAGCCAGACCAGAAACCTTGCTGAAAAAAGAGCATGTTAGATTAATCCAAAAAGATTCCAAACAGGTTGGACATTAAACACCATGTAAGGTGCACAGAAAAACCATAAACACAGGCTGAATGTTAATTAAAAAAAGAAAAAAAAAAAAAAAAAAAAAACAAAACTGACAATCAAAAAAAAAAAAATTTAAAAAAACCCCCTCACACTCACCACACTAAAACAGCTTGTGAACATCATGAAGATACCTTAAGCAAAAGCCTGGCCAAAAACACCTTAGGAACTGAAAACCTTGCCAAAAAACACATTAAAAAAAAAAAAAAAAAGAAGAGAGCATGTGGTAGATTCATGCAAAAAAAAAAAAAATGCCAAACAAATCCAAAGATTAAAAACCCATTAAAATGCCTAATAATTGCACACAGCAAATACACATTAAAAAAAACCACTAAATATATTGGACACACAAAACAAATCCCACTGAATAACTTAAAAACACACTGAAAAATCATGCAGTGTATGTACACTAAAAAAGCCACCAAAGAAATCCTGGACAAAAATAACAGTCATGCCCTAGGAACCAAGCCACACCTAAAAACGCTCCAAATCCACACTGGAAACTTTGCCAAAAAGTCCAACAAAAACACCTTAGAAATGAAAAAGCCTGACAAAAACCACACCAAAAAGACAAAACACCACACACATTGGATACTTAAAACCTGTTAAAAATCACAATAATTCTATTTGGTAGATGGATGCAAAGAAAATCCAAACAAAAGTTGGACACCAAAAAAACAAAAAGCCCAAAAAAACACAACAACAAACTGAAAAGCACCACTAAAAAGCACCCATTCTGCAGTTAGAAATACCTCACTAATGCTCACAAAGCACACAGTAGACGTACGCCAAAAAAAAGTCAGACATGCTGGACTTGTTAAAAAAATGCTGAAAATTGCTTAAAAACCTGCAGTATATGCATGGATAAAAAAACTACACCTAAGAAATGCTGGGGGGGTGGGGGGAAACACACAGAAAAACCCCTCACATAAAAACACTACTGCAATGTATTAGGAACCAAAAACCATGCCAAAAAAAAGGCACAAAATTTGCACCAAAAACCTTGACAAAGAAGAGAATACAAGGCAGATGTTTGCCAAAAAAACAGTGAACATTCTAGATGCTTAAAACTATGCAAAAAGGAAAAAAAAAAAAAAGCAAAAACAAAACCCACACACAACCACCACAGGCTGGGTGCTTAAAAAAACCCAAAATGGACTAAAATAGCTTGCAAATGCCATGGAAATGCCATAGTAACCTCAAAAGCACTTCAGAAAGCAAAAACCTCATCCAAAACCAAATCAAATGCACATGATAGATGCATGTAAAAAAAACTGCCGAACATTTACAAGACACCTTAAATAAATTAAAAACAAAAACAAAACAAACCAAAAACACAAACAAACACACCCCCCCCCCCCAAAAAAGCTAACTTTACAATGATTGGGCAAAGGGCTGGAAAGCAGGTGGGAGATGCACACCAACAAGCACAAAGCCCATTCCAGACAGTTGGCAAAATCTTAGAAATGCCTCAGAAACACCCACTGAGCGCACAGTAGATGCGTGCAAAAGAGATGCCAAACATGCTGAATACACTTAACAAAATACTGAAAAATGCTTAAAAATCCAATGGATGTTTGTGATATATATATGTACAGCAAAAACACCCCAGCACCAGTTTGTGCTGAGCACTAACACAAACAGAAGTTTATTTTGTTAACACAACACCACTAAAAAAGGTATGATAAGGTGGAATTCTATATGAAATCATACCACATCACTGAAAGTCCACCTATAGCTCATTCACGAGGACATATACATCAGGATTAAGTTCAGACGTGTAAGATCTAATTCCTTTTTGTCACCTGTTTCTCCTGTAGAGTCACAATCCACAGACTGTTATGGTGAAATATTTAACAGGGATATGTAAAACTGATCTTAAAGCCTACCCAGATAAAACTGACAATTGCAATCCAATTCCTAAAATAAAAAGTCTTTTCTGTAACAAGCACTTGATACTTTACTATAACTCATCAATAAAAGTCAGACAGCTCGTATATGAAAAACTTTATTCATTGTTCAAGTGCTGCTCACAAAGCCAACATAGGCTTTATGTTCCTGAAAACAGGGAACGTCTGATGTAAAGATACAGAACATATACACTGACAAGTATCTTAACTACTCTGTCTAACATGGAGGCAAAATAGACATAGACATCCCTGTCAGAAAAATTAATAAAAGTACCAAGTTATGACACCAGCACACCTGCAAGTACATTGGGTAGCAAAAGCACATGGAAAACTTTACATCCAGCTGCAAAACAAGGTGCATTTACAGATATTGAGTTATCAAAGAATTTCAGCAGGTCAGGAAGAAATTATGCTTACCAAATACTATTGCTTTGGCAAAAGGTGGAAAGAGCTCTGTATGTCTGCATAGGTTTTTATGGATTTGCCACAGATCTTTGTGCAGTTTCTTAAAGTCACTGTATCTCTTCCAAACGACTATCTGAAGCAGAGAAAGGGAGAGAAGTATTTGTGAGGTTTATTGTTCACATTGCCTCACTCCACAAATATACCCCTTTAATCACATCAGAGCACTAACTTCAGCAAATTTGTTTAACAAAAATATACAATCTGAACTGCCAACTGTAACAAGCATAAAAAAATGCTCATTATCTGTCCCCAACAGGCATTTTAGCAACACTGCAGCGTACAGAAAAAAATATTAAGGAAAAGCTGAAAGAAACAAGAAAGAGCAAAGGCAGCACTGCTTCAGTCACACTGAGATCCAGACCTACACGGGGATCCAGTGAGAAAGGAAAAAATGCTGAATAGAAGTGTTGCACTATCCAACATTCAACAGCATGCTGTGCTTGGCGCAGCTGCAGGTGTGGGGAAGAGACACAACAAAAGAGGAAACGAGGGAAGAGAAATCAATACCAGGAAGGGATTCTTAAGGACAGTACCTTAAGCACCCAGGAACTACAGAACAGCTTATAAACTGTGCATGTAAGATGATGATCACATGCAAAAGGAAGTCCCTGTTTTAAATTGCTTATTAGTAATAATACTAATCAAAAATGTTCCTTTTGTAATCTGGACAAAAGCTCTAACTTTAGGAATGTAAAGATGGCATTGGTTCATTATACCAGCTTTTCCTGATCTATCCCTTCCAGAAAGAAGTAGTCATCTCCCAGTAAAGTATCTGCCTTATCTTTCTTCCACCCCATTCTCTCTATTCTTTCCATTCAAAGAAGGTGGAGAAGCCAACAGGAAAATCAAGTCAAGGGAAGAACTAAACAATAAAATTAGCTTGACTGCTGAAGTGTTTACTATCAGAATGAGAAGAAAATTAACAAATATATTTTATATCTGGACCTCATTTTTGGTCAGACTCACTAAGCCATCACAGTAAACCTCAACGGTAATGTAAAGTGATTAAAGTAGAGCAGAAGGGGGAAAAAAAGAGTGAGACTGCAATGCATTCAGCAGTTGACTCCACTGTTACATCAGTCAGGTATCTCTATTAGCTTAATACAACTAACCACAATTTAAAATACTCCAAA
This sequence comes from Scytalopus superciliaris, assembly GCA_013400415.1. Taxonomy (NCBI): domain Eukaryota; kingdom Metazoa; phylum Chordata; class Aves; order Passeriformes; family Rhinocryptidae; genus Scytalopus; species Scytalopus superciliaris. The sequence continues at coordinate 188,209 of VXBX01009248.1, read as the reverse complement.
TATTTCTGAATGATTTAACAGGTTGCCTTCTCAGGAGAAATCATAAAGTACTTCTTTCAAGCAAATCAGATTTTAGAGCTACGTAAAAGGTTTAGATTTAGAGCATTTTTGTTCTTTTGTTGGACTTTTGGATGGGTTTTGTTTGGGGTTTCTTTTTAAATACTAAGATCAGAGGCCTTTTAAGTTTCAGCAGATATAAGTCCCACCTACAGAACCATGCATATATGAGGCAAGAGGACTATTAACAGTGGATAGGCAAAGTGTTAGTATGGCAATACTCTATCCAACTTATCAGTTCAGCCACGCTGAAACTAGTAGTCCTGATTCCGACCCACTTAATGACACACATTTTCAGGTCTTAATTACAACTGGTACTTGGTGAAATTCAACAAACAAGGGAGGAATCTCAAGAAAGCAAACCAGCTATTTTGCTATCAGAAACAGTAACTTTTCAGTGCTGTACTTCTATCTAATCCAATATCTCGAAAGTGGATGATTAGCACTTCTTGAGCAGTGTTCATAAAGAAAATAAAATTGCTTAAGATGGTGAATTCTTTAAACGTTAAGTAACTGTGTTGTCAATACTTGGGGACAACATGAAAAGCTGCCAGAAAATAAAAGCATGAGAGTCCGCTGCTCTAAAAGAGCATCATTTTTCATTGCTGCAAGCAAACAACCAAGAGCCAAGAGGAAAAAAAATAAATATCCATAAGTAACTTGCATAGCAAAAGCAGTCAAGGTCATTCTAAAATCTTTCACAAGCACATGGAAAACATGCCTCTGCACGCATGTGGCTCAGCAAAGTTAGCAGTTCTCACTCTAACATACTCATCAGAAATTAGATTTTGAGGAAGGACACATTGTACTTTGAGGCCCAATCAAGCACAGCAAGTGTATCATAAAACATATGTTAGACTTGTAATGCAATAAGGTGCTTGTCATGGCTAGAGCCAGTAGATCTCTATTAACTCATGCAACTCATCTGTTCCACAATGAACAAGCCTTTCTTCTCCCTGAATAAAAAGGGGAGAAAAACTCACAAGACTACCCCAGCTGCAATTGCCTTTCACACCACGTTGCCACCATCAGTCCCCAGAAACAAGGAAATTAAAGTTAAGCCCACTAGCCTTGCTGTATCTAACAACTCCTCCACAGAAAAACCCACATTCATTTCTTTCATCCTTTTGAGAAGGAAGCCCTTACAAGGTGATCTTCCTTCCTATCCCAACAACAACAGCAGGGATTATACTGAATTGTAATTGGCTGCAGTGGGAGAGATGTTGCAGTAAAGGCTCATATCCCAAAGGACAGTTAAAAGAGGTGACAAGAAACCGGCAAGTAGAGTTGAGGTCACAGCACACAGACTTACGTGCAGTTGTACATATGTAATGTATGTATTATCATCACAGCAGTGACTTAAGAGACTTCTGAATGAGTAGACAGGCACAGCTAAGTGGTCCTACATGGGTGTGGGAAGGGGGTTGCATGAGACAGATTCTAGAGCAACAGGGTGGTTGTGAGCACAAGTCGCCTATTAAATTTCTAATTCTGGAAAACTGAGGTAAATTTATTTTCAGTGAAAGCAGATTAGGGGCATATACTTTTTCTTTTGAAAGCTGTCCACAATTCTATTTTTATCATAAGAGGCCAATACAAGAGAAAAGCTCCCAGCATATGGGGATTTCTGACTACAATTCACCCTTACAGCAACTACCATCTACGATATTTCTTTTAATAACTAAGTATTTTTAGATGCTTGCTTATAACAGAATCATCCCACACCTACCATGCTGTCCTAAGCAAAATCATTAATTTGGTATAATAAAGGGTAGAAAAGGGCAACCATCAACAAGTTCACAGCATATCTATGTCCTGTTGTTGTCTAGTGTGGAACTCCACATGGCTTACCTACAGCCACAGATCAAGGCAACAACTACAAAATATGGCTCTGCTGCTGTGTCAAAACTACTTAACATACATTCATGCAATACTCTAGCTGAAAGACACTTACAATATATTTTTCTGATGAATGGGCTCATCAACAGCTGCTATAAAATGTTTTTCCTCACAAATGAAGATTTAGGTAATGTGCTCATGGATAGGTTCAATTCACGAGTCTTCCTGGAAAAGGTGAACATCAAGCTACAAACTACAGTAATGCAATTCTAAAACTAGATCCATGATCAACTCTGATTCTGATAAGTTATTTTATTCTTCTAGACATTAAAAAAATGCAAAAAGCAGGAATGCTCATGCTTGTCTGATTCTCAAGATTTCAAAGAAGGATGCAATAAAGGGGTGTCAGGTATATTAGCCAATTCTCACCTCTGCCAAGCCACTAATCAGTAACTTGTGTTTGACCACACAGAGATACAATGAATTAATTTATGAGCTCTTCTTTCATCAACTATGCAGGTTCTCCTCAACTGTAGTAAGAGACTGCACCAGAAATTGAACATATGTGTAAGTTATACAACATCTGAAAAGCCAGAAGGTTGTGTTTTTGAAGGAGGATTATGTATATAGTGTAACAGTATTCATGTGAAGTCACTCGTCCAAAGAAAAATCAAGAGGAGATAATTCTTAATCTAAAAAAAACCAAAAAAACCCAAACAAAAACCCAAACCTACAACCCACACACACATGATGGGGTTTTTTTGTATCAATAAATAGCTTCTAGGACCAACTTCACAGGTATTTAAGAGGCACAAGAATACAGCAGATCCTTATTCATAGACTTTTCAGAAGAGGCAAAGAGTAAGCAATTTGAAAGTTTTATCAAAGCATATCACTGGAAAATACTAAAGGAGCCTCAGAGAGATAGGCATAATATATGACTTGCAGTCTAATCTCTCTCAGCTACTCCTGTGCTCCTCCGTTTTCCCTCTTCACTAATAGACAGAAATGGTGTAGGCTTTTCAGTGAAGTATTGGTTAAAGAGGAAAAGAGTACCTACAGCTGAGACCTAAGACTTGAATTGTGGACTGATCTCTAATTTTACCAGTAGGAGTTAAGTAACCATCAATTTGCCAATTCCAGCCCTGAGAAAAGAGCTTGCAAAGTTATCAAAGCAGTTTTGTCATCAAAAGACACTTTAGTCCCTAAGACTTTGTTTCAAGTCACCATTCATCACTGAGGGATGAAATGCAACATGTTACACCAGCTACTGTTTTCAACTATGAAAGCTAAAGACAAACGGCAACATACGAAAACTGTTTGCTCAATTACAACCACAAAACACACAGAAACTGCTAAATTACATCAAAGATGCCTTAAAAGGCGTAGTGTAATACATAAAGATATTTGCACAAGTTTAAACTGTTACCTCCTGGACATCCTCTGGATTTTTTCTTGAAACAATCTGAAAAACAAAACAGAACAGAAAAAACATATAAGTACACGGATTTTCAGTTTAGAAGTTCTCGCTGAAGAGAAAAATCTGGAAAAAGGCAAACAGTTGCGTGCTCCCATGCACTCAGAAAAGTTTTCATGTAGTTCTAGAGAAGTATATTATCCATACACAATATGGTGATACATTTTAGCAGCAGTCAGTCATGATCACAAATAAAAATGTACATCCTAGGCAAAATGGCACAGAAGGCATCTCTCAAAACAAAGGTAGATAGAGCACATCCCCTGTCATCCTTCCAGTCTCCTCCTATTAATTCATAGTAGGGCCACATTACTCCCAACAAGCAGAGCTCATGAAGGCTATTTGGCTTAATATAAGCTGCACACAACCTCCCTGGGAATGTGAGGATCTGCATTTACTAAGACAGTACTTTCACTTTACTTACAACCATTAGTGGGCAGACACAGACATCTTACTCTACCTTTGTGTATTTGTTTCTCCTTAAACACTCTGCCTAATTAATTATAAATGACTTTGTCCAGGGGAAAACTGCACTGAAAGCGAGGTTTGGCTGCACACCATAAAGATGCCTGTATTTGGTCAGGATTTTTTTTTTTCTTTAAATAAATATTAATTGCAAAAGCCTTTGTAATCCAAGTTTTGTACTGGTCTTATAAACAGCAGTAAGAGCATATCCACACAAACATACAAACCAAATAGAGACATCTTTAATTCATAACTGCAATTATCTTGTGCAAGTCAGTATCCTTCATTATAAGAGCCAAAGCTGTTTAACAAAATAATTAGTCTATTGTTAGCCAAAGCAAAATAGGACATTCTCAATCCAACTGGGACTATCCTCACAGTGGCACGCCCCAGAATAATTGATGCTGTGAACAGGTGATGCGTGCAGGCAAGCACAAGTCCACGCTACTTGCACCCCAGAGACTCACACTCCATCCTGCAGTACCACAAGCACCATGCAGCTGTTGCTCTGAGATGGAAGTCACCAAATCTACACTTTCCTCTTGATAAGTGACAATAACATACCATTATATTCCCCACAAACTAGTTCTCTTCCTCCCTTCCATTTTTCAAGAATCCTTGCCAAAGCCTCCCAGATTTCATACCATCAGTTTACTAAACAGCCCGGCCACTGTCATCTTTCACACATTTTGGAGGACCCAAGACTGAAAAGAGAAGTGTTACCTTCTCTAGCTATCTTCCAGAAAATCTGAAACATATTCCTTCACAAGTCTTTCTCTCACCTTGCACATCAAAGTTCTCTTCTTCCAGTATAGTCTATCATTTCATAAAACCTTTCTCAACTTTTCCTCACTCGAGTAATCTAACATTTGGCAACTTTACCAAATTTTAACCTTGGTGGCTGTTGCTCTTTCATTGACTATCAGGCAGTTTATAAGTATAATTGGTGAAATATTTCTAATCTTCTTTTCTAATAGCTGGCATACTTGATATAAGGAGCCTGTGGAGCTGGGGGATGAAAATATCACAGGCATGGCTACACATCACAGAAGAACACCAAAGGGCAGACACCAACTGCTTTGCTTTGCAGTTCACCTTTAGTTAAAGCCTTGCAACAGTTTTGGCAAGCAAGGTAAGTTACCAGATGGGCAGAAGGAGACCCAGAGAGATGAGTAATTACCCAGCCAGTTAGTAAGAATCTGGAATAAAACCCAGTCTCTGTTTCACACTTGTTCTAACGTTACATTGCCTTCTATATCTACCAGCCATGCCAAATTTAAGTCAGTATGTAATAATTTATGTGTTGTCCTACGTTGTTCTTCATATTCTTTTGTGAAGGTCAATCTCAGAAGAGGTCTGCCCCTTCAATTCAACATATAATCAACCTAGAGACTTAGCAAAGACAAAACAATTCCCCAAATTTTCAGTGTACTTTTTTAATCCTTCCATGAGGATCAATGCAGTCAGTTCCTTCCACAAGTCTTTAATGCAAGCAACTTTAACATATTTTTAAAAACATCATTAGGATTCCCATCAATGAGTTAAGGAATGCATAATTGCTGCATTAGGCTCAAAAAACAGAGATCCTACAAGGATCCTCACCATCAAGCAAAGTATTTCAGATTATCCCATTCCTTGTCTGACCCACAGATATCCAGCATAACTCATTAGAATTTTAATTATCATTAATAATTGCAATCTTCCAAATTAGCTGAACTTTTATTAGTGGCCTATATTTTCAGATATCATTAAAGAGCAATCCTCATATTGCAAACTTACTAATGTCTCTTTGTGTTCCTTAGCCTTTGCAAATGGATATTAAAAAGCCAATATTCACTTGATCTTGTCCGTATTTACGATTATTTCACAGTTTACAAGTAAATAAAATATATTTTCTCCGCTATACAAACAAAATCTTTAAGACAAAGCTGCAATAAGGATAGACCCTCTTAGCACTCAGAAGAGACTGCATGGGTAGTTACGCCTTGGGTCAGACGTTTAGAACATGCCAAACAAATGCTTTCTCACCCATGATTTATCATTACATGGAAACAGAAACTTCCTTTACCTTCATTTCACAAACAATTCACTCATCTACCACACTAAGTGAACACAAAACTCCACCAAGACGTAGTGACTACCCTAGATCTCAGCCAGAATGATATTCAACACAACGGGAAGATCCACCTCACTTTTTTCCTGGCAGTCTCCCAAGTTGTTGAGCATCAGATCAGCAAATACAGCTGGAGTGCTGTGATACCAGCCATGGAGCCAGATCACTGCAGGAACAGGAGGGAGGAATAGGAGGAAAGAAAAAGAGAAGGTACCTGATATGTACACTGAAATATTTTTAAATCATTTTACTCTGCACCTAACTCCCCAAATTCTCACTTGAAATACTACATAACAGATTACCAGATAGAGCACTACCAAAACAAAAGGAAGTTATACTTCTACATTTGTGAATCCAAACCATCTTTTGTTGCATAAAAGCAAAATAATTTTTCGCTTTCAGGATTTCAGCTATGGTAAATAACTAATGATCTCTGGTCAGCTCAGTTTAATTTGAACAGCTCACAAACTGATCAGTTCCTTGCTCTGTACTAAATCACACACAGTCAGTGCACCGCCAGATTCTGCACTGCGTCGCTTGGAAAACTGCAAGAGCATCCACAACTTCTTGGATGAGGAGAGAGAATGACATCCCTAACTAGTTAGCCACAACTTGGTTTTGAACAATTCTACAGAGACCAAAACATCACTGAGAATTTTAACTGGCTTTAGCCAATAAGAATGAGGTCACCAGAGTAAAATAAGCAGAAATCTTGGCTTGTCACTATTAGTCCCTGTTGCACTGACACAAGTTTTGATACAGAGACTTAGCCTATCGTGAGCTAGTATATAAAGATGTGATGGTAGTTTTCCTTCTTGCCTCTATCTCAGAAAGGCTTTTTAAATTAAAACAACTTTTTTTTTTTCTCTCTAACAAGTACTGCACCAAAAAGAACTGTTTAAATATGTCCCATATTCATGTTTGGTGGACATGGATATATATATATATATATATTTAAAAAAAAACCAAAAAATTTAAAATATTNTATATATATATATATAAAAAAAAAAAAACCAAAAAATTTAAAATATTTTTAATTTCACAACTCATACACATGGATCACAGCCAAACCACCTGAGCACTAGAATATATATATATATACACACATGCAGAATACTGTATACTTTGAATTAAGGGAAGGATGCATATAAGCGTATGTTGCTCTTACAAGCAGGTTGCCTACAGCTGCAGTAACTACAAGATCACAGGTCATTTAAATAAACTCTATGATGTTTTCTGATGCTCTCAATACATCCCATCGTAGCTGTGAGCTCAACTCCCACTCCTCTTCTGCCTATCTCTACACACTTACTTCCTCTCCTCCCTTTTCTTGGCTTAAATAGGAAAGCGGAGGAGAAAAGAAAGCAAACCAGTTTCCCTAGGGGAAGAGACGGAGCCTTCAACCAAGCTAGCAGCACAGCAGCTCTCCCAGTACCCGGCTATCTGCAGCAGCTTTCCCCCTTGTCTCCTGGGCCTCTCTGATGCGCCCAGAGGGGGCTGGACCCTGGCAGGCACACAGAGCCCCCGCACCCAGCCCGGCGGGAGGGCTGCGTGCTCCCACCGCAGCGCATCCCGCACATCTGGGGCAGGGGAGCGGCGGGGGGGAAAGGAGGAGCTCGGTGTTTCTGAGCTACCGCCGCACGCCCTGCACCAGGGGGAATGAGGGTTAATCTCAGGGCGCGTTCGAGGCCGCCACAACCTTACGGGAAGCTACAAGTTTGCAGGAGGAAGACAAGAGGCTCGGC